>CM062291.1:13377029-13695601 GCA_031216915.1 Pictodentalium vernedei | reverse complement strand
GGGCCTGACTATCCCATCACATTCGTTAGAGGTTAATAGTTGGAGATGCATATGACTATTATCCCATCACATTAGTTAGGGGGTTAATAGCTAAGGCTGGATATGACCACTATCCCATCACAATAGTTAGGGGGTTATTAGTTAGGGAGTTAATAGTTGGGGCTGCATATGACCACTATCCCATCACATTAGTTAGGGACTTAATAGTTGGGGCTGGATTTGACCACTATCCCATCACATTAGTTAGGGGGTTAATAGTTGGGGCTGGATATGACCACTATTCCATCACATTAGTTAGGGGGTTAATAGTTGGGGGTGGATATGATCACTATCCCATCACATTAGTTAGGGGGTTAATAGTTGGGGCTGGATATGATCACTATCTCATCACATTAGTTAGGGGGTTAATAGTTGGGGCTGGATATGATCATAATCCCATCACATTAGTTAGGGGGTTAATAGTTCGGGAGTTAATAGTTGGGGCTGGATATGACCACTATCCCATCACACTAGTTAGGGGGTTAATAGTTGGGGCTGGATATGACCACTATCCCATCACATTAGTTAGGGAGTTAATAGTTGGGGCTGGATATGACCACTATCCCATCACAATAGTTAGGGGGTTAATAGTTGGGGCTGGATATGACCACTATCCCATCACATTAGTTAGGGAGTTAATAGTTGGGGCTGGATATGACCACTATCCCATCACATTAGTTAGGGGGTTAATAGTTGGGGCTGGATATGATCACTATCCCATCACATTAGTTAGGGGGTTAATAGTTGGGGCTGGATATGATCACTATCCCATCACATTAGTTAGGGGGTTAATAGTTGGGGCTGGATATGATCACTATCCCATCACAATAGTTAGGGAGTTAATAGTTGGGGCTGGATATGATCACTATCCCATCACATTAGTTAGGGGGTTAATAGTTGGGGCTGGATATGACCACTATCCCATCAACTTAGTTAGGAGGTTAATAGTTGGGGCTGGATATGACCACTATCCCATCACATTAGTTTGGGAGTTAATAGTTGGGGCTGGATATGATCACAATCCCATCACATTAGTTTGGGGGTTAATAGTTGGGGCTGGATATGATCACTATCCCATCACATTAGTTAGGGGGTTAATAGCTCAGGCTGGATATAACCACTATCCCATCACATTAGTTAGGGGGTTAATACTTGGGGCTGGATATGATCACTATCCCATCACATTAGTTAGGGGGTTAATAGTTGGGGCTGGATATGATCCCTATCCCATCACATTAGTTAGGGAGTTAATAGTTGGGGCTGGATATGACCACTATCCCATCACATTAGTTAGGGGGTTAATAGTTGGGGCTGAATATCATCACTCTCCCATCACATTAGTTAGGGGGTTAATAGTTGGGGCTGGATATGATCACTATCCCATCACATTAGTTAGGGGGTTAATAGCTTGGGCTGGATATAACCACCATCCCATCACATTAGTTAGGGGGTTAATAGTTGGGGCTGGATATGATCACTATCCCATCACATTAGTTAGGGGGTTAATAGTTGGGGCTGGATATGATCACTATCCCATCACATTAGTTAGGGGGTTAATAGTTGGGGCTGGATATGATCACTATCCCATCACATTAGTTAGGGGGTTAATAGCTCAGGCTGGATATAACAACTATCCCATCACATTAGTTAGGGGGTTAATACTTGGGGATGGATATGATCACTATCCCATCACATTAGTTAGGGGGTTAATAGTTCAGGAGTTAATAGTTGGGGCTGGATATGACCACTATCCCATCACGTTAGTTAGGGGGTTAATAGTTGGGGCTGGATATGATCACTATCCCATCACATTAGTTAGGGGGTTAATAGTTGGGGCTGGATATGACCACTATCCCATCACATTAGTTTGGGGGTTAATAGTTGGGGCTGGATATGACCACTATCCCATCACATTAGTTAGGGGGTTAATAGTTGGGGCTGGATATGACCACTATCCCATCACATTAGTTAGGGGGTTAATAGTTGGGGCTGGATATGATCATAATCCCATCACATTAGTTAGGGGGTTAATAGTTCGGGAGTTAATAGTTGGGGCTGGATATGACCACTATCCCATCACACTAGTTAGGGGGTTAATAGTTGGGGCTGGATATGACCACTATCCCATCACATTAGTTAGGGAGTTATTAGTTAGGGAGTTAATAGTTGGGGCTGCATATGACCACTATCCCATCACATTAGTTAGGGACTTAATAGTTGGGGCTGGATTTGACCACTATCCCATCACATTAGTTAGGGGGTTAATAGTTGGGGCTGGATATGACCACTATCCCATCACATTAGTTAGGGGGTTAATAGTTGGGGGTGGATATGATCACTATCCCATCACATTAGTTAGGGGGTTAATAGTTGGGGCTGGATATGATCACTATCTCATCACATTAGTTAGGGGGTTAATAGTTGGGGCTGGATATGATCATAATCCCATCACATTAGTTAGGGGGTTAATAGTTCGGGAGTTAATAGTTGGGGCTGGATATGACCACTATCCCATCACACTAGTTAGGGGGTTAATAGTTGGGGCTGGATATGACCACTATCCCATCACATTAGTTAGGGAGTTAATAGTTGGGGCTGGATATGACCACTATCCCATCACAATAGTTAGGGGGTTAATAGTTGGGGCTGGATATGACCACTATCCCATCACATTAGTTAGGGAGTTAATAGTTGGGGCTGGATATGACCACTATCCCATCACATTAGTTAGGGGGTTAATAGTTGGGGCTGGATATGATCACTATCCCATCACATTAGTTAGGGGGTTAATAGTTGGGGCTGGATATGATCACTATCCCATCACATTAGTTAGGGGGTTAATAGTTGGGGCTGGATATGATCACTATCCCATCACAATAGTTAGGGAGTTAATAGTTGGGGCTGGATATGATCACTATCCCATCACATTAGTTAGGGGGTTAATAGTTGGGGCTGGATATGACCACTATCCCATCAACTTAGTTAGGAGGTTAATAGTTGGGGCTGGATATGACCACTATCCCATCACATTAGTTTGGGAGTTAATAGTTGGGGCTGGATATGATCACAATCCCATCACATTAGTTTGGGGGTTAATAGTTGGGGCTGGATATGATCACTATCCCATCACATTAGTTAGGGGGTTAATAGCTCAGGCTGGATATAACCACTATCCCATCACATTAGTTAGGGGGTTAATACTTGGGGCTGGATATGATCACTATCCCATCACATTAGTTAGGGGGTTAATAGTTGGGGCTGGATATGATCCCTATCCCATCACATTAGTTAGGGAGTTAATAGTTGGGGCTGGATATGACCACTATCCCATCACATTAGTTAGGGGGTTAATAGTTGGGGCTGAATATCATCACTATCCCATCACATTAGTTAGGGGGTTAATAGTTGGGGCTGGATATGATCACTATCCCATCACATTAGTTAGGGGGTTAATAGCTTGGGCTGGATATAACCACCATCCCATCACATTAGTTAGGGGGTTAATAGTTGGGGCTGGATATGATCACTATCCCATCACATTAGTTAGGGGGTTAATAGTTGGGGCTGGATATGATCACTATCCCATCACATTAGTTAGGGGGTTAATAGTTGGGGCTGGATATGATCACTATCCCATCACATTAGTTAGGGGGTTAATAGCTCAGGCTGGATATAACAACTATCCCATCACATTAGTTAGGGGGTTAATACTTGGGGATGGATATGATCACTATCCCATCACATTAGTTAGGGGGTTAATAGTTCAGGAGTTAATAGTTGGGGCTGGATATGACCACTATCCCATCACGTTAGTTAGGGGGTTAATAGTTGGGGCTGGATATGATCACTATCCCATCACATTAGTTAGGGGGTTAATAGTTGGGGCTGGATATGACCACTATCCCATCACATTAGTTTGGGGGTTAATAGTTGGGGCTGGATATGACCACTATCCCATCACATTAGTTAGGGGGTTAATAGTTGGGGCTGGATATGACCACTATCCCATCACATTAGTTAGGGGGTTAATAGTTGGGGCTGGATATGACCACTATCCCATCACATTAGTTAGGGGGTTAATAGTTGGGGCTGGATATGACCACTATCCCATCACATTAGTTAGGGGGTTAATAGTTCGGGAGTTAATAGTTGGGGCTGGATATGATCACTATCCCATCACATTAGTTAGGGGGTTAATAGTTAGGGGGTTAATAGTTAGGGGGTTAATAGGTCCGGAGTTAATAGTTGGGGCTGGATATGACCACTATCCCATCACATTAGTTAGGGACCTAATAGTTGGGGCTGGATATGTCCACTATCCCATCACATTAGTTAGGGGGTTAATAGTTGGGGCTGGATATGACCACTATCCCATCACATTAGTTAGGGGGTTACTAGTTCGGGAGTTAATAGTTGGGGCTGGATATGATCACTATCCCATCACATTAGTTAGGGGGTTAATAGTTGGGGCTGGATATGACCACTATCCCATCACATTAGTTAGGGGGTTAATAGTTGGGGCTGGATATGACCACTACCCCAGCACATTAGTTAGGGAGTTAATAGTTAGGGAGTTAATAGTTGGGGCTGGATATGATCACTATCCCATCACATTAGTTAGGGGGTTAATAGTTTGGGAGTTAATAGCTGGGGCTGGATATGATCCCTTTCCCATCACATTAGTTAGGGGGTTAATAGTTGGGGCTGGATATGACCACTACCCCAGCATATTAGTTAGGGAGATAATAGTTAGGGAGTTAATAGTTGGGGCTGGATATGATCACTATCCCATCACATTAGTTAGGGGGTTAATAGTTGGGGCTGGATATGACCACTATCCCATCACATTAGTTAGGGGGTTAATAGTTGGGGCTGGATATGACCACTATCCCATCACATTAGTTAGGGGGTTAATAGTTGGGGCTGGATATGACCACTACCTCAGCACATTAGTTAGGGAGTTATTAGTTAGGGTGTTAATAGTTGGGGCTGGATATGATCACTATCCCATCACATTAGTTAGGGGGTTAATAGTTTGGGCTGGATATGGTCACTATCCCATCACATTAGTTAGGGGGTTAATAGTTCGGGAGTTAATAGTTGGGGCTGGATATGACCACTATCCCATCACATTAGTTAGGGGGTTAATAGTTGGGGCTGGATATGATCACTATCCCATCACATTAGTTAGGGGGTTAATAGTTGGGGCTGGATATGATCACTATCCCATCACATTAGTTAGGGGGTTAATAGCTCAGGCTGGATATAACAACTATCCCATCACATTAGTTAGGGGGTTAATACTTGGGGCTGGATATGATCACTATCCCATCACATTAGTTAGGGGGTTAATAGTTCGGGAGTTAATAGTTGGGGCTGGATATGACCACTATCCCATCACATTAGTTAGGGGGTTAATAGTTGGGGCTGGATATGATCACTATCCCATCACATTAGTTAGGGGGTTAATAGTTGGGGCTGGATATGACCACTATCCCATCACATTAGTTTGGGGGTTAATAGTTGGGGCTGGATATGACCACTATCCCATCACATTAGTTAGGGGGTTAATAGTTGGGGCTGGATATGACCACTATCCCATCACATTAGTTAGGGGGTTAATAGTTGGGGTTGGATATGACCACTAGCCCATCACATTAGTTAGGGGGTTAATAGTTGGGGCTGGATATGACCACTATCCCATCACATTAGTTAGGGGGTTAATAGTTCGGGAGTTAATAGTTGGGGCTGGATATGACCACTATCCCATCACATTAGTTAGGGGGTTAATAGTTGGGGCTGGATATGATCACTATCCCATCACATTAGTTAGGGGGTTAATAGTTGGGGCTGGATATGATCACTATCCCATAACAATAGTTAGGGAGTTAATAGTTGGGGCTGGATATGATCACTATCCCATCACATTAGTTAGGGGGTTAATAGTTGGGGCTGGATATGACCACTATCCCATCACATTAGTTAGGGGGTTAATAGTTGGGGCTGGATATGATCACTATCCCATCACATTAGTTAGGGAGTTAATAGTTGAGGCTGGATATGATCACTATCCCATCACATTAGTTAGGGAGTTAATAGTTGGGGCTGGATATGACCACTGTCCCATCACATTAGTTAGGGAGTTAATAGTTGGGGGCTGGATATGACCACTATCCCATCACATTAGTTAGGGGGTTAATAGTTGGGGCTGGATATGACCACTATCCCATCACATTAGTTAGGGGGTTAATAGTTGGGGCTGGATATGACCACTATCCCATCACATTAGTTAGGGGGTTAATAGTTGGGGCTGGATATGACCACTATCCCATCACATCAGTTTGGGGGTTAATAGTTGGGGCTGGATATGACCACTATCCCATCACATTAGTTAGGGGGTTAATAGTTGGGGCTGGATATGACCACTATCCCATCACATTAGTTAGGGGGTTAATAGTTGGGGCTGGATATGACCACTATCCCATCACATTAGTTTGGGGGTTAATAGTTCGGGAGTTAATAGTTGGGGCTGAATATGACCACTATCCCATCACATTAGTTAGGGGGTTAATAGTTGGGGCTGGATATGATCACTATCCCATCACATTAGTTAGGGAGTTAATAGTTGGGGCTGGATATGACCACTATCCCATCACATTAGTTAGGGAGTTAATAGTTGGGGCTGGATATGACCACCATCACATTAGTTAGGGGGTTAATAGTTGGGGCTGGATATGACCACTATCCCATCACATTAGTTTGGAGGTTAATAGTTGGGGCTGGACATGACCACTATCCCATCACATTAGTTTGGAGGTTAATAGTTGGGGCTGGATATGACCACTATCCCATCACATTAGTTTGGGGGTTAATAGTTGGGGCTGGATATGACCACTATCCCATCACATTAGTTAGGGGTTTAATAGTTGGGGCTGGATATGACCACTATCCCATCACATTAGTTTGGAGGTTAATAGTTGGGGCTGGATATGATCACTATCCCATCACATTAGTTTGGAGGATAATAGTTGGGGCTGGATATGATCACTATCCCATCACATTAGTTTGGAGGTTAATAGTTGGGGCTGGATATGATCACTATCCCATCACATTAGTTAGGGAGTTAATAGTTGGGGCTGGATATGACCACTATCCCATCACATTAGTTAGGGGGTTAATAGTTGGGGCTGGATATGATCACTATCCCATCACATTAGTTAGGGGGTTAATAGTTGGGGCTGGATGTGACCACTATCCCATCACAATAGTTAGGGAGTTAATAGTTGGGGCTGGATATGATCACTATCCCATCACATTAGTTAGGGGGTTAATAGTTGGGGCTGGATATGACCACTATCCCATCACATTAGTTAGGGAGTTAATAGTTGGGGCTGGATATGATCACTATCCCATCACATTAGTTTGGAGGTTAATAGTTGGGGCTGGATATGACCACTATCCCATCACATTAGTTTGGGGGTTAATAGTTGGGGCTGGATATGACCACTATCCCATCACAATAGTTAGGGAGTTAATAGTTGGGGCTGGATATGACCACTATCCCATCACATTAGTTAGGGGGTTAATAGTTGGGGCTGGATATGATCACTATCCCATAACAATAGTTAGGGAGTTAATAGTTGGGGCTGGATATGATCACTATCCCATCACATTAGTTAGGGGGTTAATAGTTGGGGCTGGATATGACCACTATCCCATCACATTAGTTAGAGGGTTAATAGTTGGGGCTGGATATGACCACTATCCCATCACATTAGTTAGGGGGTTAATAGTTGGGGCTGGATATGACCACTATCCCATCACATTAGTTACGGGGTTAATAGTTGGGGCTGGATATGACCACTATCCCTTCACATTAGTTAGGGGGTTAATAGTTGGGGCTGGATATGACCACTATCCCATCACAATAGTTAGGGGGTTAATAGTTGGGGCTGGATATGACCACTATCCCATCACATTAGTTAGGGGGTTAATAGTTGGGGCTGGATATGGCCACTATCCCATCACATTTAGTTATAGGGTTAATCCTCTCAGTAGATTGATGTCAACACATCAAAAATTTAAAGGAACAAATCTTTTCCATAAAAGCAACTAGGAATTTCACCAATTCAAACTTGTTTGACAGGACTCAATGATTTCATTGATTATGAACTCCAAATTGCTTTGTGAAAAAACTACACTGTCTAGAGGATTAATAGCTTGGCCTAGATATCCCATCACACTCTACAGATGGTTAATAGCTCGCCTAGATATCCCATCACATTGTTCAGAGGGTTAATAGCTCGGCCTGGATATCACATCACATTGTACAGAGGGTTAATATCTCAGCCTGGATATAAAATCACACTCTACAGAGGGTTAATAGCTCAACCTGCATATCACATCACACTGTTCAGAGGGTTAATAGCTCAACCTGGATATCACATCACATTGTTCAGAGGGTTCATAGCTCGGCCTGGATATCCCATCACACTGTGTAGAGGGTTAATAGCTCGGCCTGGATATCCCAACACACTGTACAGGGGGTTAATATCTCAGCCTGGATATAAAATCACACTCTACAGAGGGTTAATAGCTCAACCTGGATATCACATCACATTGTTCAGAGGGTTAATAGCTCAACCTGGATATCACATCACATTGTTCAGAGGGTTAATAGCTCGGCCTAGATATCCCATCATCCTGTGTAGAGGGTTTATAGCTCGGCCTAGATATATCATCACACTCTACAGAGGGTTAATAGCTCGGCCTAGATATCCCATCACATTGTTCAGAGGGTTAATAGCTCGGCCTGGATATCACATCACATTGTGCAGAGAGTTAACAGAGAGCCTGGATACCCCATCACACTGTGTAGAGGGTTAATAGCTCAGCCTGGATATCCCATTACACTGTTCAGAGGGTTAATAGAGAACCTGGATATCCCATCACACTGTGTAGAGGGTTAATAGCTTGGTCTAGATATTCCATCACACTCTACAGAGGGTTAATAGCTCGGCCTGGATATCCCATCACACTCTACAGAGGGTTAATAGCTCGACCTATTTATTCCATCACACTCTACCAAGGGTTAACAAGCTCGGCCTGGATATCCCATCACACTCTACAGAGGGTTAATAGCGCGACCTATTTATTCCATCACACTCTACCAAGGGTTAACAAGCTCGGCCTGGATATCCTATCACACTCTACAGAGGGTTAATAGCTCAACCTATTTATTCCATCACACTCTATCAAGGGTTAACAAGCTCGGCCTGGATATCCTATCACACTCTACAGAGGGTTAATAGCGCGACCTATTTATTCCATCACACTCTATCAAGGGTTAACAAGCTCGGCCTGGATATCCTATCACACTCTACAGAGGGTTAATAGCGCGACCTATTTATTCCATCACACTCTATCAAGGGTTAACAAGCTTGGCCTGGATATCCTATCACACTCTACAGAGGGTTAATAGCTCGACCTATTTATTCCATCACACTCTATCAAGGGTTAACAAGCTCGGCCTGGATATCCTATCACACTCTACAGAGGGTTAACAGCTCGACCTATTTATTCCATCACACTCTATCAAGGGTTAACAAGCTCGGCCTGGATATCCTATCACACTCTACAGAGGGTTAATAGCTCGACCTATTTATTCCATCACACTCTACCAAGGGTTAACAAGCTCGGCCTGGATATCCTATCACACTCTACAGAGGGTTAATAGCTCGACCTATTTATTCCATCACACTCTACCAAGGGTTAACAAGCTCGGCCTGGATATCCTATCACACTCTACAGAGGGTTAATAGCGCGACCTATTTATTCCATCACACTCTATCAAGGGTTAACAAGCTCAGCCTGGATATCCTACCACACTCTACAGAGGGTTAATAGCGCGACCTATTTATTCCATCACACTCTATCAAGGGTTAACAAGCTCGGCCTGGATATCCTATCACACTCTATAGAGGTTTACACTTTTACCTAAAGTACATGAATTTATTATTTTAATTTTATTTTTTTTATCAAATTTCCCAAGAAATTTCAACAAAACCCTATCATGTGGCCCCTTCTCATTGGAGGCTTGTTACATATGAGGGGGGGGGGGGGGGGGGGTCAGGGTCACATGGTGTGGTTTTGTTGAACCACTCAATTAGTGATTTACACAGAAGGATGATGCCAGAGTTAAATATTTTGTACTGTACTCAATTTCTTAGGGCAGATGAGGCCAGAGTTAACTGTATTGTGCCATACTCAATTTCTTAGGGCAGATGAGGCCAGAGTTAAATGTATTGTACTGCACTCAATGAGGTCAGAGTTAACTGTATTGCACTGTACTCAATTTTCTTAGGCAGAGGCGGCAAGAGTTAAATGTATTGTACCGTACTCAATTTCTTAGGGCAGATGAGGCCAGAGTTAAATGTATTGTACTGTACTCTAATTCTAAGGGCAGTGTATAGGGCTTTCTGTACCTCATAGTGAAACACTGATGTAGGATTTTATTACTGTAAGAGTTAACTGTCAACATTCTTATTCCAAGATCCTCTGCACTTAAGATGTAATTATTGTTTACATAGATACAGGCTTATGCTGTCTCCTCTACAGGATTTGCTCCAAGAAAACATTCCCACACCACCAAAACATTTAGAAGGGATATAAGTGATTTTTATATTCACAATCTATCAGAGAATTACTGGTGAATAGGCAGCCAAAAATATCAGTAGTCAATATATACTACTGGATATATATAATCTCTCACAAAGTCTAAATATTATTGCAATGAAATGTACATCTGCTGATGGAGAAGAATTAACTGTCACAGATATTTATCATCTCCTCATGTAATCACTATAACTTATTAACCAATTAACTGTTAGAGATATTTATCATCTCATCATGTAATCACTATAACTTATTAACCAACTACCTCATCATGTAATCACTATAACTTATTAACCAACTATCACATCATGTAATCACTATAACTTATTAACCAACTATCTCATCATGTAATCACTATAACTTATTAACCATCTATCTCATCATGTAATCACTATAACTTATTAACCAACTATTTATTTCTTTATTGGTGTTTAAGGTCACATATTTATGCACAATGGCTAATCATGACCGTGACAGTTTTATGGGTGGAGGAAGCCGGAGTACCCGGAGAGAACCACCGAGCAACGACGAGCAGCTGCCAGCTCCCCAACATCGTAACTCCGCACTGCAGCACAGGCAGGGTTAGATTGAAGACATGCGCACCATCGATGTGCAGTACGCCTTAGTACACAGCGTCATTGTGCCCCCACGCGGGCAATGGAGATGAAGTGTCTTGCCCAAGGACACAACACGGTTGCCGCAGGTGGGATTCGAACCGAGGACCTCTCGGCTTGCAGCCTGCACCTCTACCTACTGAGCCACCGCACTCCCTATTAACCAACTATCTCATCATGTAATCACTATAAGTTATTAACCAACTATCTCATCATGTAATCACTATAACTTATTAACCAACTATCTCATAATGTAATCACTATAACTTATTAACCAACTATCTCATCATGTAATCACTATAACTTATTAACCAACTATCTCATGTAATCACTATAACGTATTAACCAACTATCTCATCATGTAATCACTATAACGTATTAACCAACTATCTCATCATGTAATCACTATAACTTATTAACCAACTATCTCATCATGTAATCACTATAACTTATTAACCAACTATCTCATCATGTAATCACTATAACTTATTAACCAACTATCTCATCATGTAATCAATATAACTTATTAACCAACTATCTCATCATGTAATCACTATAACTTATTAACCAACTATCTCATCATGTAATCACTAACTTATTAACCAACTATCTCATCATGTAATCACTATAACTTATTAACCAACTATCTCATCATGTAATCACTATAACTTATTAACCAACTATCTCATGTAATCACTATAACGTATTAACCAACTATCTCATCATGTAATCACTATAACTTATTAACCAACTATCCCATAATGTAATCACTATAACTTATTAACCAATTATCTCATCATGTAATCACTATAACTTATTAACCAACTATCTCATGTAATCACTATAACATATTAACCAACTATCTCATCATGTAATCACTATAACTTATTAACCAACTATCTCATCATGTAATCACTATAACTTATTCACCAACTATCTCATCATGTAATCACTATAACTTATTAACCAACTATCGCATAATGTAATCACTATAACTAATTAACCAACTATCTCATCATGTAATCACTATAACTTATTAACCAACTATCTCATAATGTAATCACTATAACTTATTAACCAAATATCTCATAATGTAATCACTATAACTTATTAACCAACTATCTCATCATGTAATCACTATAACTTATTAACCAACTATTTATTTATTTATTGGTGTTTAAGGTCACATATTTATGCACAATGGCTAATCATGACCATGACAGTTTTATGGGTGGAGGAAGCCGGAGTACCCGGAGAGAACCACCGAGCAACGATGAGCAGCTGCCAGCTCCCCAACATCGTAACTCCACACTGCAGCACAGGCAGGGTTAGATTGAAGACATGCGCACCATCGACATGCAGTACGCCTTAGTACACAGCGTCATTGTGCCCCCACGCATGCAATGGAGATGAAGTGTCTTGCCCAAGGACACAACACGGTTGCCGCAGGTGGGATTCGAACCGAGGACCTCTCGGCTTGCAGCCTGCACCTCTACCTACTGAGCCACCGCACTCCCTATTAACCAACTATCTCATCATGTAATCACTATAAGTTATTAACCAACTATCTCATCATGTAATCACTATAACTTATTAACCAACTATCTCATAATGTAATCACTATAACTTATTAACCAACTATCTCATCATGTAATCACTATAACTTATTAACCAACTATCTCATGTAATCACTATAATGTATTAAACAACTATCTCATCATGTAATCACTATAACTTATTAACCAACTATCTCATCATGTAATCACTATAACTTATTAACCAACTATCTCATCATGTAATCACTATAACTTATTAACCAACTATCTCATGTAATCACTATAACGTATTAACCAACTATCTCATCATGTAATCACTATAATGTATTAACCAACTATCTCATCATGTAATCACTATAACTTATTAACCAACTATCTCATCATGTAATCACTATAACTTATTAACCAACTATCTCATCATGTAATCACTATAACTTATTAACCAACTATCTCATCATGTAATCACTATAACTTATTAACCAACTATCTCATCATGTAATCACTATAACTTATTAACCAACTATCTCATCATGTAAGCACTATAACTTATTAACCAACTATCTCATCATGTAATCACTATAACTTATTAACCAACTATCGCATCATGTAATCACTATAACTAATTAACCAACTATCGCATCATGTAATCACTATAACTTATTAACCAACTATCTCATAATGTAATCACTATAACTTATTAACCAACTATCTCATCATGTAATCACTATAAGTTATTAACCAACTATCTCATCATGTAATCACTATAACTTATTAACCAACTATCTCATCATGTAATCACTATAACTTATTAACCAACTATCTCATCATGTAATCACTATAACTTATTAACCAACTATTTCATCATGTAATCACTATAACTTATTAACCAACTATCTCATCATGTAATCACTAACTTATTAACCAACTATCTCATCATGTAATCACTATAACTTATTAACCAACTATCTCATGTAATCACTATAACTTATTAACCAACTATCTCATCATGTAATCACTATAACTTATTAACCAACTATCTCATCATGTAATCACTATAACTTATTAACCAACTATCTCATCATGTAATCACTATAACTTATTAACCAACTATCTCATAATGTAATCACTAACTTATTAACCAACTATCTCATCATGTAATCACTATAACGTATTAACCAACTATCTCATAATGTAATCACTATAACTTATTAACCAACTATCTCATCATGTAATCACTATAACGTATTAACCAACTATCTCATCATGTAATCACTATAACTTATTAACCAACTTACTAGATGAGAACACGTGATGAACAATTTCTGGATTAACTATAAATTTTAATTTTTTGCATCCAAAACATCACTTTCAGTAGTGCGATTCCAAGCAGGGTCTCTTTCTTAGTCAGATCACAATTGAGTCAAGACATACTTAGACTAGTGCAACGAGATTTCATACAAGGCTCATTCATTATTTCAAGGATGATGTTAATTCAAGGAATTTCAATGATTTATTCAAGCAACTTTCAAGGATCTTTTTGGCAATCTTTGCAACAATTCTGAGTATATTGCCCAGCAAACTGGAATTTCCATCCTCGAATTAAATCTGGGTTTTGATGTCAACACCAACACTAAAACGTTTCAAAAACAGGAGAGGAAGAACTGCATGGACATGCTTTTATTACAGAATAGTAATCAACCGATGATCGGAACTGGCCACCACAATCGGCTCCTGGAACATCGGTTCAACCGATTGTTGCCAAGCATTTTGCAATGATTCATTAATCGCATTTTATTATCTTGTTCAACTCCTAATGTAATATGATGCCAATGATACCATTCAATAAAGTTGAGAAAGAACCACAGAGTGTTGTCTTAATCTCTCCAGATGCCCCTTTTACGGGATACACAAGTTAAACGACAAGTGAAGCTCACAATTGAACGTACTTGCGGCAATTGCCAGTTCCTACCAGGAAAGTGAAGATTGTACTCCATTGACTCAGGTTGCAGTAAAATTACCAGTCGCGCACACTTGGGCGGTAAACGTGGCTCTGTGAGAGCCACGTTTACCGCCCAAGTGTGCGTGACTGGTAATTTTACTACGACTCCAGTCAATAGAGAAAAATGTTTAGTTTAATGTAGTTCTTTCGAGCTTCGACTTGTCTAGTAGTGCATGGTATTACAATCGGGATCAGAGTCGGCCAATTGTGAGCTCAAATAACCAGTAATCGGTCTGCGACCATTTTTGGTAATCGGTTGAACACTATTACAGAATGTTTAATGCCACATCATATTGATTTATTTATTGGTTAATAGGGCAATATATTTCTACACAATGGCTAATTGTAACTGAAACATGGAGATAAAGTCATGATTTGGTTATACCCCAAGAGACTTATCTAACCTTTTGATTTGGTTATACCCCAAGAGACTTACCTACCCTTTTGATTTGGTTAAACCCCAAGAGACTTACCTACCCTTTTGATTTGGTTATACCCCAAGAGACTTACCTACCCTTTTGATTTGGTTATATCCCAAGAGACTTACCTACCCTTTTGATTTGGTTAAACTCCAAGAGACTTACCTACCCTATTGATTTGGTAAAACTCCAAGAGACTTACCTACCCTTTTATGATATACCCCAAGAGACTTACCTACCCTTTTGATTTGGTTATACCCCAAGAGACTTACCTACCCTTTTATGATATACCCCAAGAGACTTACCTATCCTTTTGATTTGGTTATATCCCAAGAGACTTACCTACCCTTTTGATTTGGTTATACCCCAAGAGACTTACCTACCCTTTTATGATATACCCCAAGAGACTTACCTACCCTTTTGATTTCGTTATATCCCAAGAGACTTACCTACCCTTTTGATTTGGTTATACCCCAAGAGACTTACCTACCCTTTTGATTTGGTTATACCCCAAGAGACTTACCTACCCTTTTGATTTGGTTATATCCCAAGAGACTTACCTACCCTTTTGATTTGGTTAAACTCCAAGAGACTTACCTACCCTTTTGATTTGGTTAAACTCCAAGAGACTTACCTACCCTTTTATGATATACCCCAAGAGACTTACCTACCCTTTTGATTTGGTTATACCCCAAGAGACTTACCTACCCTTTTATGATATACCCCAAGAGACTTACCTACCCTTTTGATTTGGTTATATCCCAAGAGACTTACCTACCCTTTTGATTTGGTTATACCCCAAGAGACTTACCTACCCTTTTATGATATACCCCAAGAGACTTACCTACCCTTTTGATTTGGTTATATCCCAAGAGACTTACCTACCCTTTTGATTTGGTTATACCCCAAGAGACTTACCTACCCTTTTATGATATACCCCAAGAGACTTACCTACCCTTTTGATTTGGTTATATCCCAAGAGACTTACCTACCCTTTTGATTTGGTTATACCCCAAGAGACTTACCTACCCTTTTGATTTGGTTAAACCCCAAGAGACTTACCTACCCTTTTGATTTGGTTATACCCCAAGAGACTTACCTACCCTTTTGATTTGGTTATATCCCAAGAGACTTACCTACCCTTTTGATTTGGTTAAACTCCAAGAGACTTACCTACCCTTTTGATTTGGTTAAACTCCAAGAGACTTACCTACCCTTTTATGATATACCCCAAGAGACTTACCTACCCTTTTGATTTGGTTATACCCCAAGAGACTTACCTACCCTTTTATGATATACCCCAAGAGACTTACCTACCCTTTTGATTTGGTTATATCCCAAGAGACTTACCTACCCTTTTGATTTGGTTATACCCCAAGAGACTTACCTACCCTTTTATGATATACCCCAAGAGACTTACCTACCCTTTTGTTTTGGTTATATCCCAAGAGACTTACCTACCCTTTTGATTTGGTTATACCCCAAGAGACTTACCTACCCTTTTGATTTGGTTATGCCCCAACAGACTTACCTACCCTTTTATGATATACCCCAAGAGACTTACCTACCCTTTTGATTTGGTTATATCCCAAGAGACTTACCTACCCTTTTGATTTGGTTATACCCCAAGAGACTTACCTACCCTTTTATGATATACCCCAAGAGACTTACCTACCCTTTTGATTTGGTTATATCCCAAGAGACTTACCTACCCTTTTGATTTGGTTATGCCCCAAGAGACTTACCTACCCTTTTATGATATACCCCAAGAGACTTACCTACCCTTTTGATTTGGTTATATCCCAAGAGACTTACCTACCCTTTTGATTTGGTTATGCCCCAAGAGACTTACCTACCCTTTTGATTTGGTTATATCCCAAGAGACTTACCTACCCTTTTGATTTGGTTATACCCCAAGAGACTTACCTACCCTTTTGATTTGGTTATATCCCAAGAGACTTACCTACCCTTTTGATTTGGTTATACCCCAAGAGACTTACCTACCCTTTTGATTTGGTTATGCCCCAACAGACTTACCTACCCTTTTGATTTGGTTATACCCCAAGAGACTTACCTACCCTTTTATGATGTACCCCAAGAGACTTACCTACCCTTTTGATTTGGTTATATCCCAAGAGACTTACCTACCCTTTTATGATATACCCCAAGAGACTTACCTACCCTTTTGATTTGGTTATGCCCCAACAGACTTACCTACCCTTTTGATTTGGTTATACCCCAAGAGACTTACCTACCCTTTTATGATATACCCCAAGAGACTTACCTACCCTTTTGATTTGGTTATACCCCAAGAGACTTACCTACCCTTTTATGATATATCCCAAGAGACTTACCTACCCTTTTGATTTGGTTATACCCCAAGAGACTTACCTACCCTTTTATGATATACCCCAAGAGACTTACCTACCCTTTTGATTTGGTTATATACCAAGAGACTTACCTACCCTTTTGATTTGGTTATGCCCCAAGAGACTTACCTACCCTTTTATGATATACCCCAAGACTTACCTACCCTTTTGATTTGGTTATATCCCAAGAGACTTACCTACCCTTTTGATTTGGTTATGCCCCAAGAGACTTACCTACCCTTTTATGATATACCCCAAGAGACTTACCTACCCTTTTGATTTGGTTATATCCCAAGAGACTTACCTACCCTTTTGATTTGGTTATGCCCCAAGAGACTTACCTACCCTTTTATGATATACCCCAAGAGACTTACCTACCCTTTTGATTTGGTTATATCCCAAGAGACTTACCTACCCTTTTGATTTGATTATGCCCCAAGAGACTTACCTACCCTTTTGATTTGGTTACACCCCAAAAGACTTACCTACCCTTTTGATTTGGTTATATCCCAAGAGACTTACCTACCCTTTTGATTTGGTTAAACCCCAAGAGACTTACCTACCCTTTTGATTTGGTTATACCCTAAGAGACTTACCTACCCTTTTATGATATACCCCAAGAGACTTACCTACCCTTTTGATTTGGTTATATCCCAACAGACTTACCTACCCTTTTGATTTGGTTAAACCCCAAGAGACTTACCTACCCTTTTGATTTGGTTATACCCCAAGAGACTTACCTACCCTTTTGATTTGGTTATATCCCAAGAGACTTACCTACCCTTTTGATTTGGTTAAGCCCCAAGAGACTTACCTACCCTTTTATGATATACCCCAAGAGACTTACCTACCCTTTTGATTTGGTTATACCCCAAGAGACTTACCTACCCTTTTGATTTGGTTAAACCCCAACAGACTTACCTACCCTTTTGATTTGGTTATACCCCAAGAGACTTACCTAACCTTTTATGATATACCCCAAGAGACTTACCTACCCTTTTGATTTGGTTATATCCCAAGAGACTTACCTACCCTTTTGATTTGGTTATGCCCCAACAGACTTACCTACCCTTTTGATTTGGTTATATCCCAACAGACTTACCTACCCTTTTGATTTGGTTATACCCCAAGAGACTTACCTACCCTTTTGATTTGGTTAAACCCCAAGAGACTTACCTACCCTTTTGATTTGGTTATACCCCAAGAGACTTACCTACCCTTTTGATTTGGTTATACCCCAAGAGACTTACCTACCCTTTTGATTTGGTTATACCCCAAGAGACTTACCTACCCTTTTGATATGGTTATATCCCAAGAGACTTACCTAACCTTTTGATTTGGTTATATCCCAAGAGACTTACCTACCCTTTTGATTTGGTTATATCCCAACAGACTTACCTACCCTTTTGATTTGGTTATACCCCAACAGACTTACCTACCCTTTTATGATATACCCCAAGAGACTTACCTATCCTTTTGATTTGGTTATACCCCAAGAGACTTACCTAACCTTTTGATTTGGTTATATCCCAAGAGACTTACCTACCCTTTTGATTTGGTTATACCCCAAGAGACTTACCTACCCTTTTATGATATACCCCAAGAGACTTACCTACCCTTTTGATTTGGTTATATCCCAAGAGACTTACCTACCCTTTTATGATATACCCCAAGAGACTTACCTACCCTTTTGATTTGGTTATACCCCAAGAGACTTACCTACCCTTTTATGATATACCCCAAGAGACTTACCTACCCTTTTGATTTGGTTATATCCCAAGAGACTTACCTACCCTTTTGATTTGGTTATGCCCCAAGAGACTTACCTACCCTTTTGATTTGGTTATGCCCCAAGAGACTTACCTACCCTTTTGATTTGGTTATGCCCCAAGAGACTTACCTACCCTTTTATGATATACCCCAAGAGACTTACCTACCCTTTTGATTTGGTTATATCCCAAGAGACTTACCTACCCTTTTGATTTGGTTATGCCCCAAGAGACTTACCTACCCTTTTATGATATACCCCAAGAGACTTACCTACCCTTTTGATTTGGTTATATCCCAAGAGACTTACCTACCCTTTTGATTTGGTTAAACCCCAAGAGATATACCTACCCTTTTTATTTGGTTATACCCCAAGAGACTTACCTACCCTTTTGATTTGGTTATACCCCAAGAGACTTACCTACCCTTTTGATTTGGTTATATCCCAAGAGACTTACCTACCCATTTGATTTGGTTATGCCCCAAGAGACTTACCTACCCTTTTGATTTGGTTATGCCCCAAGAGACTTACCTACCCTTTTGATTTGATTATACCCCAAGAGACTTACCTACCCTTTTGATTTGGTTAAACTCCAAGAGACTTACCTACCCTTTTGATTTGGTTATACCCCAAGAGACTTACCTACCCTTTTGATTTGGTTATGCCCCAAGAGACTTACCTACCCTTTTATGATATACCCCGAGAGACTTACCTACCCTTTTGATTTGGTTATATCCCAAGAGACTTACCTACCCTTTTGATTTGGTTATGCCCCAAGAGACTTACCTACCCTTTTGATTTGGTTATATCCCAAGAGACTTACCTACCCTTTTTATTTGGTTATACCCCAAGAGACTTACCTACCCTTTTGATTTGGTTAAACCCCAAGAGACTTACCTACCCTTTTGATTTGGTTATACCCCAAGAGACTTACCTACCCTTTTTATTTGGTTATACCCCAAGAGACTTACCTACCCTTTTGATTTGGTTATACCCCAAGAGACTTACCTACCCTTTTATGATATACCCCAAGAGACTTACCTACCCTTTTGATTTGGTTATACCCCAAGAGACTTACCTACCCTTTTGATTTGGTTATATCCCAAGAGACTTACCTACCCTTTTGATTTGGTTATGCCCCAAGAGACTTACCTACCCTTTTATGATATACCCCAAGAGACTTACCTACCCTTTTGATTTGGTTATACCCCAAGAGACTTACCTACCCTTTTTATTTGGTTATACTCCAAGAGACTTACCTACCCTTTTATGATATACCCCAAGAGACTTACCTACCCTTTTGATTTGGTTATACCCCAAGAGACTTACCTACCCTTTTGATTTGGTTATATCCCAAGAGACTTACCTACCCTTTTGATTTGGTTAAACCCCAAGAGACTTACCTACCCTTTTATGATATACCCCAAGAGACTTACCTACCCTTTTGATTTGGTTATACCCCAAGAGACTTAACTACCCTTTTGATTTGGTTATATCCCAAGAGACTTACCTACCCTTTTGATTTGGTTATGCCCCAAGAGACTTACCTACCCTTTTATGATATACCCCAAGAGACTTACCTACCCTTTTGATTTGGTTATGCCCCAAGAGACTTACCTACCCTTTTGATTTGGTTATGCCCCAAGAGACTTACCTACCCTTTTGATTTGGTTATACCCCAAGAGACTTACCTACCCTTTTATGATATACCCCAAGAGACTTACCTACCCTTTTGATTTGGTTATATCCCAAGAGACTTACCTACCCTTTTGATTTGGTTATACCCCAAGAGACTTACCTACCCTTTTGATTTGGTTATACCCCAAGAGACTTACCTACCGTTTTGATTTGGTTATACCCCAAGAGACTTACCTACCCTTTTGATTTGGTTATATCCCAAGAGACTTACCTACCCTTTTGATTTGGTTATGCCCCAAGAGACTTACCTACCCTTTTATGATATACCCCAAGAGACTTACCTACCCTTTTGATTTGGTTATATCCCAAGAGACTTACCTACCCTATTGATTTGGTTATACCCCAAGAGACTTACCTACCCTTTTGATTTGGTTATACCCCAAGAGACTTACCTACCCTTTTGATTTGGTTATATCCCAAGAGACTTACCTACCCTTTTGATTTGGTTAAACCCCAAGAGATATACCTACCCTTTTTATTTGGTTATACCCCAAGAGACTTACCTACCCTTTTATGATATACCCCAAGAGACTTACCTACCCTTTTGATTTGGTTATATCCCAAGAGACTTACCTACCCTTTTGATTTGGTTAAACCCCAAGAGATATACCTACCCTTTTTATTTGGTTATACCCCAAGAGACTTACCTACCCTTTTGATTTGGTTATACCCCAAGAGACTTACCTACCCTTTTGATTTGGTTATATCCCAAGAGACTTACCTACCCTTTTGATTTGGTTATGCCCCAAGAGACTTACCTACCCTTTTGATTTGGTTATGCCCCAAGAGACTTACCTACCCTTTTGATTTGATTATACCCCAAGAGACTTACCTACCCTTTTGATTTGGTTAAACTCCAAGAGACTTACCTACCCTTTTGATTTGGTTATACCCCAAGAGACTTACCTACCCTTTTGATTTGGTTATGCCCCAAGAGACTTACCTACCCTTTTATGATATACCCCAAGAGACTTACCTACCCTTTTGATTTGGTTATATCCCAAGAGACTTACCTACCCTTTTGATTTGGTTATGCCCCAAGAGACTTACCTACCCTTTTGATTTGGTTATATCCCAAGAGACTTACCTACCCTTTTTATTTGGTTATACCCCAAGAGACTTACCTACCCTTTTGATTTGGTTAAACCCCAAGAGACTTACCTACCCTTTTGATTTGGTTATACCCCAAGAGACTTACCTACCCTTTTTATTTGGTTATACCCCAAGAGACTTACCTACCCTTTTGATTTGGTTATACCCCAAGAGACTTACCTACCCTTTTATGATATACCCCAAGAGACTTACCTACCCTTTTGATTTGGTTATACCCCAAGAGACTTACCTACCCTTTTGATTTGGTTATATCCCAAGAGACTTACCTACCCTTTTGATTTGGTTATGCCCCAAGAGACTTACCTACCCTTTTATGATATACCCCAAGAGACTTACCTACCCTTTTGATTTGGTTATACCCCAAGAGACTTACCTACCCTTTTTATTTGGTTATACTCCAAGAGACTTACCTACCCTTTTATGATATACCCCAAGAGACTTACCTACCCTTTTGATTTGGTTATACCCCAAGAGACTTACCTACCCTTTTGATTTGGTTATATCCCAAGAGACTTACCTACCCTTTTGATTTGGTTAAACCCCAAGAGACTTACCTACCCTTTTATGATATACCCCAAGAGACTTACCTACCCTTTTGATTTGGTTATACCCCAAGAGACTTACCTACCCTTTTGATTTGGTTATATCCCAAGAGACTTACCAACCCTTTTGATTTGGTTATGCCCCAAGAGACTTACCTACCCTTTTATGATATACCCCAAGAGACTTACCTACCCTTTTGATTTGGTTATGCCCCAAGAGACTTACCTACCCTTTTGATTTGGTTATGCCCCAAGAGACTTACCTACCCTTTTGATTTGGTTATACCCCAAGAGACTTACCTACCCTTTTATGATATACCCCAAGAGACTTACCTACCCTTTTGATTTGGTTATATCCCAAGAGACTTACCTACCCTTTTGATTTGGTTATACCCCAAGAGACTTACCTACCCTTTTGATTTGGTTATACCCCAAGAGACTTACCTACCCTTTTGATTTGGTTATACCCCAAGAGACTTACCTACCCTTTTATGATATACCCCAAGAGACTTACCTACCCTTTTGATTTGGTTATATCCCAAGAGACTTACCTACCCTTTTGATTTGGTTATATCCCAAGAGACTTACCTACCCTTTTGATTTGGTTATACCCCAAGAGACTTACCTACCCTTTTGATTTGGTTATATCCCAAGAGACTTACCTACCCTTTTGATTTGGTTATACCCCAAGAGACTTACCTACCCTTTTGATTTGGTTATGCCCCAACAGACTTACCTACCCTTTTGATTTGGTTATACCCCAAGAGACTTACCTACCCTTTTATGATGTACCCCAAGAGACTTACCTACCCTTTTGATTTGGTTATATCCCAAGAGACTTACCTACCCTTTTATGATATACCCCAAGAGACTTACCTACCCTTTTGATTTGGTTATGCCCCAACAGACTTACCTACCCTTTTGATTTGGTTATACCCCAAGAGACTTACCTACCCTTTTATGATATACCCCAAGAGACTTACCTACCCTTTTGATTTGGTTATACCCCAAGAGACTTACCTACCCTTTTATGATATATCCCAAGAGACTTACCTACCCTTTTGATTTGGTTATACCCCAAGAGACTTACCTACCCTTTTATGATATACCCCAAGAGACTTACCTACCCTTTTGATTTGGTTATATACCAAGAGACTTACCTACCCTTTTGATTTGGTTATGCCCCAAGAGACTTACCTACCCTTTTATGATATACCCCAAGAGACTTACCTACCCTTTTGATTTGGTTATATCCCAAGAGACTTACCTACCCTTTTGATTTGGTTATGCCCCAAGAGACTTACCTACCCTTTTATGATATACCCCAAGAGACTTACCTACCCTTTTGATTTGGTTATATCCCAAGAGACTTACCTACCCTTTTGATTTGGTTATGCCCCAAGAGACTTACCTACCCTTTTATGATATACCCCAAGAGACTTACCTACCCTTTTGATTTGGTTATATCCCAAGAGACTTACCTACCCTTTTGATTTGATTATGCCCCAAGAGACTTACCTACCCTTTTGATTTGGTTATACCCCAAAAGACTTACCTACCCTTTTGATTTGGTTATATCCCAAGAGACTTACCTACCCTTTTGATTTGGTTAAACCCCAAGAGACTTACCTACCCTTTTGATTTGGTTATACCCTAAGAGACTTACCTACCCTTTTATGATATACCCCAAGAGACTTACCTACCCTTTTGATTTGGTTATATCCCAACAGACTTACCTACCCTTTTGATTTGGTTAAACCCCAAGAGACTTACCTACCCTTTTGATTTGGTTATACCCCAAGAGACTTACCTACCCTTTTGATTTGGTTATATCCCAAGAGACTTACCTACCCTTTTGATTTGGTTAAGCCCCAAGAGACTTACCTACCCTTTTATGATATACCCCAAGAGACTTACCTACCCTTTTGATTTGGTTATACCCCAAGAGACTTACCTACCCTTTTGATTTGGTTAAACCCCAACAGACTTACCTACCCTTTTGATTTGGTTATACCCCAAGAGACTTACCTACCCTTTTATGATATACCCCAAGAGACTTACCTACCCTTTTGATTTGGTTATATCCCAAGAGACTTACCTACCCTTTTGATTTGGTTATGCCCCAACAGACTTACCTACCCTTTTGATTTGGTTATATCCCAACAGACTTACCTACCCTTTTGATTTGGTTATACCCCAAGAGACTTACCTACCCTTTTGATTTGGTTAAACCCCAAGAGACTTACCTACCCTTTTGATTTGGTTATACCCCAAGAGACTTACCTACCCTTTTGATTTGGTTATACCCCAAGAGACTTACCTACCCTTTTGATTTGGTTATACCCCAAGAGACTTACCTACCCTTTTGATATGGTTATATCCCAAGAGACTTACCTACCCTTTTGATTTGGTTATATCCCAAGAGACTTACCTACCCTTTTGATTTGGTTATATCCCAACAGACTTACCTACCCTTTTGATTTGGTTATACCCCAACAGACTTACCTACCCTTTTATGATATACCCCAAGAGACTTACCTACCCTTTTGATTTGGTTATACCCCAAGAGACTTACCTAACCTTTTGATTTGGTTATATCCCAAGAGACTTACCTACCCTTTTGATTTGGTTATACCCCAAGAGACTTACCTACCCTTTTATGATATACCCCAAGAGACTTACCTACCCTTTTGATTTGGTTATATCCCAAGAGACTTACCTACCCTTTTATGATATACCCCAAGAGACTTACCTACCCTTTTGATTTGGTTATACCCCAAGAGACTTACCTACCCTTTTGATTTGGTTATACCCCAAGAGACTTACCTACCCTTTTATGATATACCCCAAGAGACTTACCTACCCTTTTGATTTGGTTATATCCCAAGAGACTTACCTACCCTTTTGATTTGGTTATACCCCAAGAGACTTACCTACCCTTTTATGATATACCCCAAGAGACTTACCTACCCTTTTGATTTGGTTATATCCCAAGAGACTTACCTACCCTTTTGATTTGGTTATGCCCCAAGAGACTTACCTACCCTTTTGATTTGGTTATGCCCCAAGAGACTTACCTACCCTTTTGATTTGGTTATGCCCCAAGAGACTTACCTACCCTTTTATGATATACCCCAAGAGACTTACCTACCCTTTTGATTTGGTTATATCCCAAGAGACTTACCTACCCTTTTGATTTGGTTATGCCCCAAGAGACTTACCTACCCTTTTATGATATACCCCAAGAGACTTACCTACCCTTTTGATTTGGTTATATCCCAAGAGACTTACCTACCCTTTTGATTTGGTTAAACCCCAAGAGATATACCTACCCTTTTTATTTGGTTATACCCCAAGAGACTTACCTACCCTTTTGATTTGGTTATACCCCAAGAGACTTACCTACCCTTTTGATTTGGTTATATCCCAAGAGACTTACCTACCCTTTTGATTTGGTTATGCCCCAAGAGACTTACCTACCCTTTTGATTTGGTTATGCCCCAAGAGACTTACCTACCCTTTTGATTTGATTATACCCCAAGAGACTTACCTACCCTTTTGATTTGGTTAAACTCCAAGAGACTTACCTACCCTTTTGATTTGGTTATACCCCAAGAGACTTACCTACCCTTTTGGTTTGGTTATGCCCCAAGAGACTTACCTACCCTTTTATGATATACCCCAAGAGACTTACCTACCCTTTTGATTTGGTTATATCCCAAGAGACTTACCTACCCTTTTGATTTGGTTATGCCCCAAGAGACTTACCTACCCTTTTGATTTGGTTATATCCCAAGAGACTTACCTACCCTTTTTATTTGGTTATACCCCAAGAGACTTACCTACCCTTTTGATTTGGTTAAACCCCAAGAGACTTACCTACCCTTTTGATTTGGTTATACCCCAAGAGACTTACCTACCCTTTTTATTTGGTTATACCCCAAGAGACTTACCTACCCTTTTGATTTGGTTATACCCCAAGAGACTTACCTACCCTTTTATGATATACCCCAAGAGACTTACCTACCCTTTTGATTTGGTTATACCCCAAGAGACTTACCTACCCTTTTGATTTGGTTATATCCCAAGAGACTTACCTACCCTTTTGATTTGGTTATGCCCCAAGAGACTTACCTACCCTTTTATGATATACCCCAAGAGACTTACCTACCCTTTTGATTTGGTTATACCCCAAGAGACTTACCTACCCTTTTTATTTGGTTATACTCCAAGAGACTTACCTACCCTTTTATGATATACCCCAAGAGACTTACCTACCCTTTTGATTTGGTTATACCCCAAGAGACTTACCTACCCTTTTGATTTGGTTATATCCCAAGAGACTTACCTACCCTTTTGATTTGGTTAAACCCCAAGAGACTTACCTACCCTTTTATGATATACCCCAAGAGACTTACCTACCCTTTTGATTTGGTTATACCCCAAGAGACTTAACTTTGATTTGGTTATATCCCAAGAGACTTACCTACCCTTTTGATTTGGTTATGCCCCAAGAGACTTACCTACCCTTTTATGATATACCCCAAGAGACTTACCTACCCTTTTGATTTGGTTATGCCCCAAGAGACTTACCTACCCTTTTGATTTGGTTATGCCCCAAGAGACTTACCTACCCTTTTGATTTGGTTATACCCCAAGAGACTTACCTACCCTTTTATGATATACCCCAAGAGACTTACCTACCCTTTTGATTTGGTTATATCCCAAGAGACTTACCTACCCTTTTGATTTGGTTATACCCCAAGAGACTTACCTACCCTTTTGATTTGGTTATACCCCAAGAGACTTACCTACCGTTTTGATTTGGTTATACCCCAAGAGACTTACCTACCCTTTTGATTTGGTTATATCCCAAGAGACTTACCTACCCTTTTGATTTGGTTATGCCCCAAGAGACTTACCTACCCTTTTATGATATACCCCAAGAGACTTACCTACCCTTTTGATTTGGTTATATCCCAAGAGACTTACCTACCCTATTGATTTGGTTATACCCCAAGAGACTTACCTACCCTTTTGATTTGGTTATACCCCAAGAGACTTACCTACCCTTTTGATTTGGTTATATCCCAAGAGACTTACCTACCCTTTTGATTTGGTTATGCCCCAAGAGACTTACCTACCCTTTTGATTTGGTTATGCCCCAAGAGACTTACCTACCCTTTTGATTTGATTATACCCCAAGAGACTTACCTACCCTTTTGATTTGGTTATATCCCAAGAAACTTACCTACCCTTTTGATTTGGTTAAACCCCAAGAGATATACCTACCCTTTTTATTTGGTTATACCCCAAGAGACTTACCTACCCTTTTATGATATACCCCAAGAGACTTACCTACCCTTTTGATTTGGTTATATCCCAAGAGACTTACCTACCCTTTTGATTTGGTTAAACCCCAAGAGATATACCTACCCTTTTTATTTGGTTATACCCCAAGAGACTTACCTACCCTTTTGATTTGGTTATACCCCAAGAGACTTACCTACCCTTTTGATTTGGTTATATCCCAAGAGACTTACCTACCCTTTTGATTTGGTTATGCCCCAAGAGACTTACCTACCCTTTTGATTTGGTTATGCCCCAAGAGACTTACCTACCCTTTTGATTTGATTATACCCCAAGAGACTTACCTACCCTTTTGATTTGGTTAAACTCCAAGAGACTTACCTACCCTTTTGATTTGGTTATACCCCAAGAGACTTACCTACCCTTTTGATTTGGTTATGCCCCAAGAGACTTACCTACCCTTTTATGATATACCCCAAGAGACTTACCTACCCTTTTGATTTGGTTATATCCCAAGAGACTTACCTACCCTTTTGATTTGGTTATGCCCCAAGAGACTTACCTACCCTTTTGATTTGGTTATATCCCAAGAGACTTACCTACCCTTTTTATTTGGTTATACCCCAAGAGACTTACCTACCCTTTTGATTTGGTTAAACCCCAAGAGACTTACCTACCCTTTTGATTTGGTTATACCCCAAGAGACTTACCTACCCTTTTTATTTGGTTATACCCCAAGAGACTTACCTACCCTTTTGATTTGGTTATACCCCAAGAGACTTACCTACCCTTTTATGATATACCCCAAGAGACTTACCTACCCTTTTGATTTGGTTATACCCCAAGAGACTTACGTACCCTTTTGATTTGGTTATATCCCAAGAGACTTACCTACCCTTTTGATTTGGTTATGCCCCAAGAGACTTACCTACCCTTTTATGATATACCCCAAGAGACTTACCTACCCTTTTGATTTGGTTATACCCCAAGAGACTTACCTACCCTTTTTATTTGGTTATACTTCAAGAGACTTACCTACCCTTTTATGATATACCCCAAGAGACTTACCTACCCTTTTGATTTGGTTATACCCCAAGAGACTTACCTACCCTTTTGATTTGGTTATATCCCAAGAGACTTACCTACCCTTTTGATTTGGTTAAACCCCAAGAGACTTACCTACCCTTTTATGATATACCCCAAGAGACTTACCTACCCTTTTGATTTGGTTATACCCCAAGAGACTTACCTACCCTTTTGATTTGGTTATATCCCAAGAGACTTACCAACCCTTTTGATTTGGTTATGCCCCAAGAGACTTACCTACCCTTTTATGATATACCCCAAGAGACTTACCTACCCTTTTGATTTGGTTATGCCCCAAGAGACTTACCTACCCTTTTGATTTGGTTATGCCCCAAGAGACTTACCTACCCTTTTGATTTGGTTATACCCCAAGAGACTTACCTACCCTTTTATGATATACCCCAAGAGACTTACCTACCCTTTTGATTTGGTTATATCCCAAGAGACTTACCTACCCTTTTGATTTGGTTATACCCCAAGAGACTTACCTACCCTTTTGATTTGGTTATACCCCAAGAGACTTACCTACCGTTTTGATTTGGTTATACCCCAAGAGACTTACCTACCCTTTTGATTTGGTTATATCCCAAGAGACTTACCTACCCTTTTGATTTGGTTATGCCCCAAGAGACTTACCTACCCTTTTATGATATACCCCAAGAGACTTACCTACCCTTTTGATTTGGTTATATCCCAAGAGACTTACCTACCCTATTGATTTGGTTATACCCCAAGAGACTTACCTACCCTTTTGATTTGGTTATACCCCAAGAGACTTACCTACCCTTTTGATTTGGTTAAACCCCAAGAGACTTACCTACCCTTTTATGATATACCCCAAGAGACTTACCTACCCTTTTGATTTGGTTATATCCCAAGAGACTTACCTACCCTATTGATTTGGTTATACCCCAAGAGACTTACCTACCCTTTTGATTTGGTTATACCCCAAGAGACTTACCTACCCTATTGATTTGGTTATATCCCAAGAGACTTACCTACCCTTTTGATTTGGTTATACCCCAAGAGACTTACCTACCCTTTTGATTTGGTTATGCCCCAAGAGACTTACCTACCCTTTTGATTTGGTTATACCCCAAGAGACTTACCTACCCTTTTGATTTGGTTATGCCCCAAGAGACTTACCTACCCTTTTATGAGACTGCCTGGAGATAAAGTCATGATTTGGTTATGCCCCAAGAGACTTACCTACCCTTTTGATTTGGTTATGCCCCAAGAGACTTACCTACCCTTTTATGATATACCCCAAGAGACTTACCTACCCTTTTGATTTGGTTATATCCCAAGAGACTTACCTACCCTTTTGATTTGGTTATACCCCAAGAGACTTACCTACCCTTTTGATTTGGTTATGCCCCAAGAGACTTACCTACCCTTTTGATTTGGTTATATCCCAAGAGACTTACCTACCCTTTTGATATGGTTATGCCCCAAGAGACTTACCTACCCTTTTGATTTGGTTATGCCCCAAGAGACTTACCTACCCTTTTGATTTGGTTATGCCCCAAGAGACTTACCTACCCTTTTGATTTGGTTATACCCCAAGAGACTTACCTACCCTTTTGATTTGGTTATGCCCCAAGAGACTTACCTACCCTTTTATGAGACTGCCTGGAGATAAAGTCATGATTTGGTTATGCCCCAAGAGACTTACCTACCCTTTTGATTTGGTTATGCCCCAAGAGACTTACCTACCCTTTTATGATATACCCCAAGAGACTTACCTACCCTTTTGATTTGGTTATATCCCAAGAGACTTACCTACCCTTTTGATTTGGTTATACCCCAAGAGACTTACCTACCCTTTTGATTTGGTTATGCCCCAAGAGACTTACCTACCCTTTTGATTTGGTTATATCCCAAGAGACTTACCTACCCTTTTGATATGGTTATGCCCCAAGAGACTTACCTACCCTTTTGATTTGGTTATGCCCCAAGAGACTTACCTACCCTTTTATGAGACTGCCTGGAGATAAAGTCATGATTTGGTTATGCCCCAAGAGACTTACCTACCCTTTTGATTTGGTTAAACTCCAAGAGACTTACCTACCCTTTTGATTTGGTTATACCCCAAGAGACTTACCTACCCTTTTTATTTGGTTATACCCCAAGAGACTTACCTACCCTTTTGATTTGGTTATACCCCAAGAGACTTACCTACCCTTTTGATTTGGTTAAACTCCAAGAGACTTACCTACCCTTTTGATTTGGTTATACCCCAAGAGACTTACCTACCCTTTTGATTTGGTTATATCCCAAGAGACTTACCTACCCTTTTGATTTGGTTATGCCCCAAGAGACTTACCTACCCTTTTATGAGACTGCCTGGAGATAAAGTCATGATTTGGTTATGCCCCAAGAGACTTACCTACCCTTTTATGAGACTGCCTGGAGATAAAGTCATGATTTGGTTATGCCCCAAGAGACTTACCTACCCTTTTATGAGACTGCCGGGGGCATATACCATGCTCTGTCATGATTTGGTTATGCCCCAAGAGACTTACCTACCCTTTTATGAGACTGCCTGGAGATAAAGTCATGATTTGGTTATGCCCCAAGAGACTTACCTACCCTTTTATGAGACTGCCGGGTGCATATACCATGCTCTGTCATGATTTGGTTATGCCCCAAGAGACTTACCTACCCTTTTATGAGACTGCCGTGGCATATACCACGCTCTGTCATGATTTGGTTATGCTCCAAGAGACTTATCTACCCTTTTATGAGACTGGCAGGGGCATATACCACGCTCTGAGTTGCTCTTGTTTACTGTGGTACATTCCTCCCATGGTACCACCAAGAAGTGATGCACTGCTTGTTTCCTCGGGTATATTCCCACATGGAAACCCCGGGAGGTGAAGCAGTGCTTGTTTACTGTAAACAATTTGTTTTTACTGGTAAAATAGGTTATAATGCTTGGGGTGGAAGTCCTCTAAAATGGGCAAGAAAATGGAACCTTCCTCTAGACACCAAAAATGCACAAAATAAAACTGATTTGAGTCAGCATTCATTAGTTATTGGATGGAAACCAAATTCAATAGGGCCACCATGGTGGCCATATTGAATTAGCTAGCTGATCCAAAATCAAATGGAAGCTTCCTCTCTCTAGACAACGATAATGCATAACCTAAAATTGAAATTGATTCGAATCAGTATTCATTAGTTATTGGACAGAAACCAAACTCAAGATGGCCACCATGGAAACCATAATGAACTGGCCACTGGTGGCCATCTTGGCTCAGCTGACTGGTCAAAAATCGAAAGGAAGCTTCTTCTAGACACCAAAATAATGCATAACCCAAAACTGAAATTGATTCAAGTCAGTATTGATTAGTTATTGGGCAGAAACCAAATTCAAGGAGGCCACCATAATGAACTGTCCACTGGTGGCCATCTTGGATCAGCTGACTGGTCCAAAATCAAAAGGAAGCTTCCTCAAGACATCAACAATGCATAATTAAAAAATAAAATTATTTGAGTCAGCATTCAGAAGTTATTGGACGGAAACCAAATTCAAAATGGCTGCCATGGTGGCCATATTGAATTGGCTAGCTGGACCAAAATTGAAAGAAGCCATTGCCTTGTCATCCACAAGTTACCCCTAAAATTATGATTTAATCAAATAAGTGGTTCTTTTGTTATTAGACGAAAACCGAAAGTTAACGAATGGATGGATGCCCAACAATGGACGGATCGATGGATGGACATGGTGAAAACATAATGCCCCCCCCCCTCCCCCCGAGATGTTCTCGGGGGTGTAACAAGCACTGCTTTACTTTCCAGGGTTCCCATGGGGGAATGTACGACAGTGAACAAGCACTGCTTCATTTTCCAGGGTTCCCATGGGGGAATGTACCACAGTAAACAATGTTCTTGGCTTGTTTTGTTTTTTTTTTTTGGGGGGGGGGCCTCATAATCCACAGAATAGCATGGGTGGTGTATGCTAAAGCATCACAAAGCCTTGTTGCACTCAAGGGACAAAATTAATATTTTTATTAACATGGGTAAAAATATCAGACATAAACCATTTAATTTTATTTTTTTAAGTTAACATTGTTCATAAAACGAGAGCATTTGGCAGCCAAAAGAAACATGCAGGAGGGCCTAAGAAACAGATTTTTAACTTTTTTAGGCCAAATATCAGTTTAATGTAAAATCATTGATTAAAATCTTGAAACATGTACATCAAAATGAGAGAGAAATGAGTACTGAGGAGAATAATTAGAAAAATAAATAAACTCACCCTGTTAGTTGGAAGAAATATGAAGATGATATCTAGTATTAAAGAATAAGAAGAGCTCTCAGTCTAGACTGCTCCGCCCAGGGTCACTGCTTTTAGGGGAAGCTAAATACAAGACAAGAATTCAAGTGTCACTGCTTGTGAACTAACCTTCATGATATGACAATGGGTCGTCATGACACGTTGTTAGGTTTTGAGTAACAATTGTGTGAAGTATGAACAAGCTCTGTCGCATAGATTCAATTATAGACCAGACAAGGGCTGAATAATAATATAAAAGTTTTGCTGTCTGTGACCTTGACTTTAATGATATGACCTTGGATCAAAGTCGCAACAGACCTTTGAGTCATGAGCAATAATTATACCAAGTATGAATAGATTTGTCAATCAATCCAAGTTATAATATGGACTGGACAAGGGCTGTATAATAATATCAAAGTTTTGCTGTATGTGACCTTGACCTTGATGATATGACTTTGGATCAAGTTATGACACACTTTTGAGTCATGAGCAATAATTGTACCAAGTATTAATAAGATCTGTTAATCATACCAAGTTATATGGACTGGACATGGTCTTATAACAATATCTAAGTTTTGCTGACCTTGACCTTGATGATATGACCTTGGATGAAAGTCGTGAAACACCGTTGAGTCATGAGCAATAATTGTACCAAGTATGAATAAGATCTGTCAATCATACAAAGTTATATGAAGCAAACAAGGGCTGTTTAACAATATCAAAGTATTGCTGTCTATGACTTGACCCTGATGATATGAACTTGAATCAATGTTGCGACACAATAATTGTACGAAGTACGAACAAGATTTGCCAATTAGATCAAATTATATGGACCGGACAAAAATGAAAAAAATGTAAAATATCATTAAAGTTTTCTTGACAGTTGCCTGATGACACATTGCCTAGTGACAATACTAATCATTACAAAGTTTTGTTAAATATTAAGTGGTTAAGAAATTTTGCGCTGGGCAAACAAAATATTGACGAGGGACAGATGAACGATGGACAACTTAGCATTAGAAAAGCTTGGCTGACGTTTTGTCAGGCAGAGTTAAAAACAATTTAAAATTCAGTAAATAGTTGATTGCTTTGAAAAATGAGAGAATTTTGTGTGGACTGGTATGATAAAACAAATCTCCAAGAGATCGTATACTGAAAGACTGCCGTCTGATAAAATTAAAATCTGTATGGTATCCAAGAGAAGGTATACTGAAATACTGCAGTCTGATAAAAATTAAAATCTGTATGATCTATAACAAATCTCCAAGAGATTGTATACTGAAAGACTGCTGTCTGATATAATTAAAATCTGTACGATCTGTAAGAATGCGTTCCACTTTCTACAAAAGCATTAAAGGAACATATTCCAATCACATCACAAAAAGGAATGAGTAAGTCTTGTATGACCAATACAAAGCTTACTAGACATATGTCAGTAAATAGCAGGTCAGAAGTGACAAAGCTTGTTGTTTGTTGCTCCATCCTACACCACCGGCATCACAGATTTGATGTATTTACTAACATATTGTGGTTTATAATGACTGAATGGAATTTAAAATCACTGATAGGCTTGTTTAAGCCTGTTTTGCTGCACTGTCTGTCAAGGTGTTACTGGATATACCAACATGTCCAGATAACCTATTGTTCAGACATAAGCATTTAGAGCGTTGTGGTTTTTAATTTTTTGTTTGTTTTTCAGTTCGCATTCACTTTTTGCCATAAACCAAAAAACCGAACCGATAGGTGCAAAATAACCCTGGCCACACGGTTTTTACATACTTTGGCGTTAAACTTCGAAATTTACAACAACCTCCTCGTAATCTCATTTTGAAAATAGCAGCAAATGTTAGCAGAATGTGCAAATCCAAAATTATTTCTGTATATGTCCAGGTATAAGTCACTCCCACATATACATCGCACCCAATATTTCAGCCAAAATACCTCCCCTGCACAATTACCTTTGTATAAGTCGCACCCCGACTGTGAGAATAGCCGGTGGGGCCAACACAAGAACAACTGTGTGGGCTTTTACAGCACAAAATTAGGCGAGTCTTAGAATACATATTTTTTTTTTTCACTCATTTATCTTTAGATCTGCCTGTATAGATTATTTTAGATGGAATAGCTCATGTTACTTTATCACTATCTTTAAATCCATCTGTATAGATCGTTTTAGATGGAACAGCTGATACCTTGTCACCATCTTTAGATCCATCTGTATGGATCATTTTGGATGGAACAGTTGGTGATACTTTATCACCATCTTTAGATCCATCTGTATAGATCATTTTGGATGGAACAGTTGGTGATACTTTATCACCATCTTTAGATCCATCTGTATGGATCATTTTACATGGAACAGTTGGTGATACTTTATCACCATCTTTAGATCCATCTGTATAGATCATTTTGGATGGAACAGCTGGTGATACTTTATCACCATCTTTAGATCCATCTGTATAGATCATTTTAGACGGAACAGTTGGTGATACTTTATCACCATCTTTAGATCCATTTGTATAGATCATTTTGGATGGAACAGCTGGTGATACTTTATCACCATCTTCAGATCCATCTGTATAGATCATTTTGGATGGAACAGCTGATACTTTGTCACCATCTTTAGATCCATCTGTATAGATCATTTTAGATGGAACAGCTGGTGATACTTTATCACCATCTTTAGATCCATCTGTATAGATCATTTTAGATGGAACAGTTGGTGATACTCTATCACCATCTTTAGATCCATCTGTATAGATCATTTTGGATGGAACAGCTGATACTTTGTCACCATCTTTAGATCCATCTGTATAGATCATTTTGGATGGAACAGTTGGTGATACTTTATCACCATCATTAGATCCATCTGTATAGATCATTTTGGATGGAACAGCTGATACTTTATCACCATCTTCAGATCTATCTGTATAGATCAGTTTAGATGGAACAGCTGATACCTTATCACCATCTTTAGATCCATCTGTATAGATCATTTTGGATGGAACAGCTGATACTTTATCACCATCTTCAGATCCATCTGTATAGATCATTTTGGATGGAACAGTTGGTGATACTTTATCACCATCTTTAGATCCATCTGTATAGATCATTTTAGATGGAACAGCTGGTGATACTTTATCAACATCTTTAGATCCATCTGTATAGATCATTTTGGATGGAACAGCTGATACTTTATCACCATCTTTAGATCCATCTGTATCGATCACTTTAGATGGAACAGCTGATACTTTATCACCATCTTTAGATCGATCTGTATGGATCATTTATTTTAGATGGAACAGTTGGTGATACTTTATCACCATCTTTAGATCCATCTGTATGGATCATTTTAGATGGAACAGCTGGTGATACTTTATCACCATCTTTAGATCCATCTGTATGGATCATTTTACATGGAACAGTTGGTGATACTTTATCACCATCTTTAGATCCATCTGTATAGATCATTTTAGATGGAACAGCTGGTGATACTTTATCACCATCTTTAGATCCATCTGTATAGATCATTTTAGATGGAACAGCTGGTGATACTTTATCACCATCTTTAGATCCATCTGTATAGATCATTTTAGATGAAACAGTTGGTGATACTTTATCACCATCTTTAGATCCATCTGTATGGATCATTTTGGATGGAACAGCTGGTGATACTTTATCACCATCTTTAGATCCATCTGTATGGATCATTTTGGATGGACCAGCTGATAATTTACCACCATCTTTAGATCCATCTGTATAGATCATTTTAGATGGAACAGCTGGTGATACTTTATCACCATCTTTAGATCCATCTGTATAGAGCATTTTAGATGGAAAAGTTGGTGATACTTTATCACCATCTTTAGATCCATCTGTATAGATCATTTTAGATGGAACAGCTGGTGATACTTTATCACCATCTTTAGATCCATCTGTATAGATCATTTTGGATGGAACAGCTGATACTTTATCACCATCTTTAGATCCATCTGTATAGATCATTTTGGATGGAACAGCTGATACTTTATCACCATCTTTAGATCCATCTGCATAGATCATTTTGGATGGAACAGCTGATACTTTATCACCATCTTTAGATCCATCTGTATAGATCATTTTAGATGGAACAGCTGGTGATACTTTATCACCATCTTTAGATCCATCTGTATAGATCATTTTAGATGGAACAGCTGGTGATACTTTATCACCATCTTTAGATCCATCTGTATAGATCATTTTAGATGGAACAGTTGGTGATACTTTATCACCATCTTTAGATCCATCTGTATGGATCATTTTAGATGGCAGCCCTTGAAGTTAGCATTTTTGGGCCATGGCACTGTACTGCCCATAGCAAAACCAGTTTGCCATGGCACTACGATGGCATTTATTCTGGTTGTAGGTGGTTCGGTGTCAGATGCACACTGACACAGAAGTGAGCCTATGAATGTCAACATGTGTGCCAAAATTGTTGACCATTTTATTTTTATAAGAGTTTCTGTTAATATTGTTGTCAAAAAGAATGATAGTTTACAACAATTAGGTTACTTGATTGTTGAAAACCATCATGCTTTTAGGCGATTATATTCACAAAAACTGCTGAATTTAATTAACAACTGGCTTGAATACATTTATTTATTTATTTATTTATTTATTTATTTATTTATTTATTGGTGTTTAAGGTCACATACTTCTGCACAATGGCTAACCGTGACCACAATATGGAGATAAAGTCAAGGTCAGTCAATCGTTTATACCCCATGTTGCCTATTTTAGAGGACTTGTACCCCAAGCATTAGTGATTGGGTCCTATTTTTTCTTCTATACTTTATTTTAGAATGTATGTATGTTTTTTTCTTCTATACTATATTTTAGAATGTATGTGTGTGTGTGTGTGAGTGTGTGTGTGTGTGTGGGTTTGTCTTACCAACTTTACGAGGTAACTAGACAAAAGAGTTTGCGTGTTTCGCCTTACCGAGGTACAAAAGACAAAAGAAACCCTTTACCTCGGTTGTTTTCCCAGAACTGTACCGGCAAAACGAGGTAGAAACCGTTAGTCCACACAAAGGACAAACAATGGGGCACCTCAGTATGTAGGGTAGACAAGACTGTGTGTGTGTGTGTGTGTGTGTGTGTGTGTGTGTGTGTGTGTGTGTGTGTGTGTGTGTGTGTGTGTGTGTGTGTGTGTAATGTAATGTAATGTAATGTAATGTAATGTAATGTAATGTATGTATGTATGTATGTATGTATGTATGTATGTATGTATGTATGTATGTCCGCTATAGAAATGAATATGGGGCCACCCCGAGTGTCCAAAATGGGTCTACTAGGAGTACTTTTTTATGGCGGAGGTCATCGTCAGGTTTAAAAAAGTGTGTGGGGTGGGGGTGGAGGTGTAGGGGGGCACAAAAAGTTATGACCAAAATTTTTCTCACTGATATAGGTCTTCAAAGGGGTCTACTAGGGGTAATATTTTACCAGGAATCTAATGGTGATGTTTAAAAAAGTGCCGGAGTGGGGTGGGGTGGGTTTGTAGAGGGGCACCAACAGTTATAATACTCTCCTCAGCCTGAGCAATGACGGGTAACCCTGCTAGTTACCAATAAAACAGAGCTTGTTTACCAAAGTAAACAAGCACTGCCTCACGTCCCGGGGTTTCCATGGGGGGGGGGGAGGGGCTCGAATAAATGCAAATCACCATCATTCAAACATACAACATTACTCCGATCGATCTCAACTGTGCTGTACACATGGTTGCGTCATGGTGACATCTCATGATCTGACAATGCTATTTTAAACTTAGTTCCGCTGTGCATAATGATTGGTCGGGACATTTTCATTTCGTTGGCTATACATGTATTTACCTACAGGGGAAAAATCCAAATTTGGAATCCTTGTGAACATTTGAATGACAATTTTTAACTCAGAACACATGCTTTCTTCAATGATTCCCACACACTGTCACCGACTAGATGTACTGGTACACACACTTAATTTTAATTCTGTGCGTTATTCCTGACATTGTAGTAGTAAGCAAATAACCAGGTTAAACTTCTACGGTACTGTAACACTGTAGCATTTTTTCACAATTTAACTGATGGACAAAACTATTAACAGGCTTGGTACTGTGTAGAACATGTCAAAAGGTACACAAGAATATGAATCTCAATTTTCTGGCTTCGGCACTTGACTGCTGTAGCCAAATCAATCTACTGCAGCATTTACCATGGCATTGTGGATTGCCGTGGCTAATTTTGATGGCTGAGATGGAACAGCTGATGATACTTGGTCAGCATCTTCAGATCCATCTGTACAGATCATGTTAGATATAACAGGTGACGATACTATGTCACCATCTTTACAGCCATCTATATAGATCAATTTCATGTTAGATGTAACAGGTGATGATACTATGTCACCATCTTTACAGCCATCTATATAGGTCATTTTACATGTAACAGGTGATGATACAATGTCACCATCTTTACAGCCATCTATATAGATCATTTTAGATGTAACAGGTGATGATACAATGTCACCATCTTTACAGCCATCTATATAGATCATTTTACATGTAACAGGTGATGATACAATGTCACCATCTTTACAGCCATCTGTACAGATCATGTTAGATGTAACAGGTGATGATACAATGTCACCATCTTTACAGCCATCTATATAGATCATTTTAGATGTAACAGGTGATGATACAATGTCACCATCGTTACAGCAATCTATATAGATCATTTTACATGTAACAGGTGATGATACTATGTCACCATCTTTACAGCCATCTATATAGATCATTTTACATGTAACAGGTGATGATACAATGTCACCATCTTTACAGCCATCTATATAGATCATTTTACATGTAACAGGTGATGATACAATGTCACCATCTTTACAGCCATCTATATAGATCATTTTACATGTAACAGGTGATGATACAATGTCACCATCTTTACAGCCATCTATATAGATCATTTTACATGTAACAGGTGATGATACTATGTCACCATCTTTACAGCCATCTATATAGATCATTTTACATGTAACAGGTGATGATACAATGTCACCATCTTTACAGCCATCTTATAGATCATTTTAGATGTAACAGGTGATGATACAATGTCACCATCTTTACAGCCATCTATATAGATCATTTTCATGTTAGATGTAACAGGTGATGATAAAATGTCACCATCTTTACAGCCATCTATATAGATCATTTTACATGTAACAGGTGATGATACAATGTCACCATCTTTACAGCCATCTATATAGATCATTTTACATGTAACAGGTGATGATACAATGTCACCATCTTTACAGCCATCTTATAGATCATTTTAGATGTAACAGGTGATGATACAATGTCACCATCTTTACAGCCATCTTATAGATCATTTTAGATGTAACAGGTGATGATACAATGTCACCATCTTTACAGCCATCTATATAGATCATTTTCATGTTAGATGTAACAGGTGATGATACAATGTCACCATCTTTACAGCCATCTATATAGATCATTTTAGATGTAACAGGTGATGATACAATGTCACCATCTTTACAGCCATCTTACAGATCATTTTAGATGTACCAGGTGGTGATACTTTGTCACCATCTTTACAGCCATCTATATAGATCATTTTACATGTAACAAGTGATGATACAATGTCACCATCTTTACAGCCATCTTATAGATCATTTTAGATGTAACAGGTGATGATACAATGTCACCATCTTTACAGCCATCTATATAGATCATTTTACATGTAACAGGTGATGATACAATGTCACCATCTTTACAGCCATCTGTACAGATCATGTTAGATGTAACAGGTGATGATACTATGTCACCATCTTTACAGCCATCTGTACAGATCATTTTAGATGTAACAGGTGATGATACAATGTCACCATCTTTACAGCCATCTGTACAGATCATGTTAGATGTAACAGGTGATGATACTATGTCACCATCTTTACAGCCATCTGTACAGATCATTTTAGATGTAACAGGTGATGATACAATGTCACCATCTTTACAGCCATCTATATAGATCATTTTAGATGTAACAGGTGATGATACTAGGTCACCATCTTTACAGCCATCTGTACAGATCAAGTGAGATGTAACAGGTGATGATACTATGTCACCATCTTTACAGCCATCTGTACAGATCATTTTAGATGTAACAGGTGATGATACAATGTCACCATCTTTACAGCCATCTATATAGATCATTTTAGATGTAACAGGTGATGATACAATGTCACCATCTTTACAGCCATCTATATAGATCATTTTAGATGTAACAGGTGATGATACTATGTCACCATCTTTACAGCCATCTATAAAGATCATTTTAGATGTAACAAGTGATGATACTATGTCACCATCTTTACAGCCATCTATATAGATCATTTTAGATGTAACAGGTGATGATACAATGTCACCATCTTTACAGCCATCTGTACAGATCATGTTAGATGTAACAGGTGATGATACTATGTCACCATCTTTACAGCCATCTATATAGATCATTTTACATGTAACAGGTGATGATACTATGTCACCATCTTTGAGCCATCTATATAGATCATTTTAGATGGAACGGCTGATAATACTTTGTCACCAACTTTAGAGCCTTCTGTATTGATATTTTTAGATAGAACAGTTGATGAAACTATGTCACCATCTTTTGAAACTATGTCGCCATCTTTACATCCATCTGTATAGATCATTTTAGACGAAAGAGCTGATATTGTCACCATCTTTATTTAGATCCATCTGAATAGATCATTTACATGGAACAGCTGATGATATTTTGTCACCATCTTTAGATCCATCTTTATAGATCATTTTATATGGAAGATCTGGTAATACTTTGTTGCCATCTTCTGCACCATCTGTATTGATCATTTTAGATGGAACAGCTGATATTTTGTCACTCTCTTCTGCAACATCTGTATAGATCATTTTAGATGGAACAGCTGATCATATTTTGTCACCATCTTCTGCACCATCTGTATAGATCATTTTAGATGGAACAGTTTGTCACCATCTTCTGCACCATCTGTATAGATCATTTTAGATGGAACAGCTGATGATATTTTGTCACCATCTTCTGCACCATCTGTATAGATCATTTTAGATGGAACAGCTGATATTTTGTCACCATCTTCTGCACCATCTGTATAGATCATTTTAGAGGGAACTGCGGATATTTTGTAACCATCTGTATAGATCATTTTAGATGGAACAGCTGATATTTTGTCACCATCTTCTACACCATCTGTATAGATCATTTTAGATGGAACAGCTGATGACATTTTGTCACCATCTTCTGTGCCATCTGTATAGATCATTTTAGAAGGAACAGCTGATATTTTGTCACCATCTTCTGCACCATCTGTATAGATCATTTTAGAGGGAACTGCGGATATTTTGTCACCATCTGTATAGATCATTTTAGATGGAACAGCTGATGATATTTTGTCACCATCTTTTACACCATCTGTATAGATCATTTTAGATAGAACAGCTGATATTTTGTCACCATCTTCTACACCATCTGTATAGATCATTTTAGAGGGAACTGCTGATATTTTGTCACCATCTTCAGCACCCTCTGTATAGATCATTTTACATGGAACAGCTGATGATACTCAATCACCATTTTTAGAGCCATCTATATAGATCATTTTACATGGAACAGCTGATGATACTTTGTCACCATTTTTAGAGCAATCTATATAGATCATTTTACATGGAACAGCTGATGATACTTTGTCACCATTTTTAGAGCCATCTGTATAGATCATTTTACATGGAATAGCTGATGATACTTTGTCACCATTTTTAGAGCCATCTGTATAGATCATTTTACATGGAACAGCTGATGATACTTTGTCACCATTTTTAGAGCCATCTGTATAGATCATTTTACATGGAACAGCTGATGATACTCTGTCACCATTTTTAGAGCCATCTATATAGATCCTTTTACATGGAACAGTGATGATACTTTGTCACCATTTTAGAGCCATCTGTATAGATCATTTTACATGGAACAGCTGATGATACTTTGTCACCATTTTTAGAGCCATCTGGATAGATCATTTTACATGGAACAGCTGATGATACTCTGTCACCATTTTTAGAGCCATCTATATAGATCCTTTTACATGAAACAGTGATGATACTTTGTCACCATGTTAGAGCCATCTGTATAGATCATTTTACATGGAACAGCTGATGATACTCTGTCACCATTTTTAGAGCCATCTATATAGATCATTTTACATGGAACAGCTGATGATATTTTGTCACCATTTTTAGAGCCATCTGTATAGATCATTTTACATGGAACAGCTGATGACACTTTGTCACCATTTTTAAAGCCATCTGTATAGATCATTTTAGATGCTCCTTATGTAGGAGACTTTATTTCAGCAAATTTTGGCTTCAATTGCAAAAAGTTGATCTCAGACATTTTGAAAGAAGCAAGGTCCAAAATGAAGGTTTTCACAGAGGCCAAAGAGGAATATGTTGTCCATGGTTCTCTTCTCTCGAATCTAATGCAAGTGTTGCAGACTGCATATGATGTTTGACTCTAATTCCCAATGGAGGAAAATGTTTCTAGTTTCACGCATAAAATTCAACATTCTGAACCGTAAGACACAATTGTGAATGAGATTTCATGGCTTAACAAAATTTAAATTCTATAGTAAATTTCCTTTCTTATTATACCTACCACAATTGTTTACAGCAGGCTTGCAGTACAGTGGAAGTCCCTAACTTTGAAGTATACTCTCTATTTTGTTCTTTCCCAACAGATTTGGGAAAGAAAAAGTGGTGCAAAAGCACCACGAAAAAATAAGCCTAACACTGGGAAGAGTGTTGCCGGTGCACACCCAATAGGGGACACTCTTCTCTGTATTAAACCCCTGGCTTTCCGGTACCAGTGCACAAACAATTAGCCAACATGTCATTCTATTTGAATCCGCCCACATTGGAGTTATGTGATCAGTGGGGAGGAATAATTCTTACCTGAATAAGAAGACGGGAGGGCCTCCAGGTATACAATTGTGGTAGGTATAATAAGAAGAGAAATTTACTATAAAATTCAAATTTCTTATCAACCTACCTCACAATTGTTTACAACATGCTGAATAGACAACAGGAGGAGGGAATCACATAACCAACCCCACATAACTCGACTGTGCTGGAGCCGTGGACAGCAGAAGAGTACCCAAGACCTATAAAACCATTTCATCACAAACAATGAAATAGACAATGAGACGTATGGCCATGTGTGACACACAGATGGAAAGGACAGTAAAGAGCTGGAACTGACCCTGAATGAATAGCCTGATGGTTAGGGTTGATAACAGCTGGAGCAGAAGAAAGAGGTCCTAAAGAAAAACGGTCCTCAGACTGCTCCTGCAACTGACGTGGGTAGAAGGTGGAGAAAGTATTTCTCCAGTAGGCTGCCTGCATAACATCCGGCAACTTATCATAGCACCTGGTAGGAGGAGTGTAAGGCAGGAAATTGTGGTATACTACAATTCGTGACTTGGGCATAGCCGTCACATATAAGCCTAAAGGAGGGGCAGTGCCATACTAGTTATAGTCATCACATCTAAGCCTAATGGAGGGGCGGTGCCATAGTGGTGCCATAGTGGTTATCATAGCACCCGGTACGAGAAGTGTAAGGCAGGAAATTGCCCTATCAAGAACTTCAGTGTCAGAGTGTTTCCATTAACAGTCTTTGCCAAATCCGTTAACTAGAGATGAGGTTTTCAAATTTCATGTCGGTTCTGGTTTCGGTTTCATTTGAGACAGGTTTTCGGATTTCACTGTACATACATAACAATACATTGCATTTGCATACAGCAGGATGTATTTGGCGCCAGTCAGTGTCCCAGGGACTCCCTTTCCAGGGGAATGCACCAGTGTAATTAATATATCGGTACTCTGACCTCCTTAGCATAAGGTATTTGCATAAATTATCTCAAGAATTTCAAGACTGAGAAAAATAATTTTTGCCTCAAGTCTGTTGCAAAATTAGCACCCCCCCCCCCCCCCCCCCCCACACACACACACACTCCACCCAAATATTTGTGTTTAACCCAACCGACTCTAAAAAATCATGTCGACCATAAAACTTTTATGGAGTAAAAGTCACACACATAGGTCATTGTAAACCTAAATCTCCATCCAACTTGAACTGTGATTTTGACGCTGGCTTTGGAGTTCAAGCTTTCAAAAGTACGTGTAGAAATAAATATATTTGAAATTATAAATGTGGAACAAGTGACAAGTTCCAGTCCTGCAAAGGAAATTGCATTTGCTAAACAGATCAACATTTAAAACATGATGCGTAAGAAGTAATTTTGTCACCTATTTTAGCGGTAAATGCCATGCTTGAATGGAATACAACTTAGTGCAGCTGTTCTGAAAAAGGGTATCGCAGCTCTAAAGTTTGAAACAGGGTTAGCTTCAGGTTGTTTCTCTCTTTATTCTGAGAAGTGAAGACCTGATTAAAGTTTTTCAACATTGAAGTTGAAAACTTCGACGACAGGTTTTCTGTAATTGTTTTGGTTTCGGTTTTGATAACAAAACCGAAAGTGAACTGAATTTTCGGTTAACCGGTCAAACTCTACCATTAACTAACGGTAATGAACTTAATACAATAATTAGCTTGTGCTGGAAAGTATCACCCGAATACTGTTGACTTTGCAGTTAACCGTTCAAGACTTGTACCAGCTAATCTGTTTTACTGAACTCTAGGAGTATGACCTGTAACGTGTCATACCTTTGTGTCTAACTGTAGTCTATGGACTAGTAGCATCCATTTATCATGTTACAAATTGTATTAGGGAAAGACAATTCATAGAAGTTTGGTTTTATACACTGAGTGATGCATCTACTTTGAGACGATTGATTGCATATATCATAATATCTATTCTGATCTTGTCAAGTTTGCTCACTATTATATTCATTTTGTTTACATGCTGTAGTACCAACAGGGTGGGGTTGCAGCCAGTGAACTTTTAAAGTTAACCAGGTTCAAGTGAGCCTAAAACGCTCACCTGGCTCAAGTTTTTAAAAAAGATGAGTCAATAAGCAATGGACAGCAAGAGCAATTTTTTTTTATTTGCCATGACATAACCAAAGGCAATTTTTTTGGACATTCATTTCTGCTGGTCCAAGGAAAGCTCTGTTCTGTGAAGTCTTAAAAAAGTGTTTGTATGAAATTTTTTTTCTTTTAACTTCTGTGGTTCAGTTTCTACCTCAGACCCAAAAATTCTTTCAGGGATAAATCAAGTACTTATGACCAAATTACACTACATGACAAATTTGGTTTAAATCAACCCATCGGTTCTGAAAATAGAAATTTTGAGTGGAGCCCAAAATGAGCATCCTTCCACAGGGAGCCCAAATATTGACCAAAACTGATTTCCTTTGAACAAATTTGAATCTGCATCAGTGAAGTTCCATATCAGAAATCTTAGCATTATTGCAAGTGGCTTATAAGATGATTTTTAATACTTATGCTGCTGAAAGCGACAATTCTCACCTATTTTATGATGACTATCTGTGCGTTCTTGTATGTGAAGATCTAATCTATCATCTGATTAATTGTTGGAAAGGGCTCAGAGAGCCCAAAGAGCCCTTTCCAACAATTAATCAGATGATAGAGTTTCAAATATGTCATAAATCCTGTTAAATTTCCTCAAATACAGATGTACATAGAGACAGACCTGTTAACCTCTGAAGGTGACTGTCAGTGAGATTTTTATGAGGTCTCAGTGAGATTATGGATGCTTGTCAGTGAGATTTTTGTGTGCAGCCTTTAAATCAGTATCTTCCTTGTTATGCCTCCCACGGTCCCACCCCCACCCAACCCAAATGCATTATATTTCATTTTAATAATTTATTTTAATACTTTTAATGGTATTTGCCAGTAAAAGCATACAAATATGGATATCACTGGTCCAAGCCCCCCCCCCCCCCATCCCAGGGACAATGACCACCCCCACCCCCGACACACATACAAATGTGAATGGATGCCTATTTAGCCTTTGCCTGTACCACCCCCATCCCCCCCCCCCCACCCCCGACATTTTTCCTTGTTAATGCAAGCCCATCCCAGGAGTTCAATACATGGAGGCTGAAACATCTTGGGCCGAAACGTCCCAGGACCAAAACGTTCAAGAACCAACACAAGCATTCCTTCTTCGTTCATGCCATTTATTCATGTCAATTCTTTGTTCAATCTGTACATTTTTAGTGAGAAAATATTCATTAATTATTATCTTTTTACAGGTTTTATTGTACAATAAAAATTACTCATTGCTAACAATACATATCGTTTTGTTTAAAAAAAAAAACCTGTTGTTGCCGGTACAATAAAGTTGTGTATGATTGTGGTAATTTCGTTTTTATTAAAAAAAATATTTGAACTGTGTTTTTGTATTACTCACGTTAGAGAAGGTGCCCTCAGTATTCATAACTCCCATTGTGAAAAAAATAAAAAATAATAATCCTGTTTGTTCAAAATGAAGACAAAATACTCTGCTGGAGCCTGGACATGATTGTTCTGAATCTGTTTGTATATAAGTAAGGGCAGGTAACTTAATTCTTGTGATATTTCACAACAGATTTTTTTCAGTTTTCAACAAACTTTCAATTATAATTTTTTTTACACAAAATGGATAAATTTGGTATGAACCATAACAATAGTATATATAAAAGGTCAGCTGAAGTTAACTATACTTGAGAGATTATGTTTTTATTTAATTTATATTTTGAGTTTATATAATTTTGATTTCAAGAAACCGCGACAGTATGAGAATATATACTCTCCCAAAAAAGAAAGTGTGCATGCTAAAAAATAACACTAAAAAAAGATATATATCATTTTCATTCATGGAAATTTTATTCAATCACAGATGAATCAATTTGTGATCAACACGAGAAATTTCATTACACTACGACGAATACTCTTGGTGCCACGGAGAGTCAAAGACACTAAGGGTCAAACACAAAAGTAACACACTCAATATCTGGTATGACCTCCATCTGCATCGACTACTGCTGTGCATCTATGCCTCATGGAAGCAAACAAGTTAGCATGGAAGTGGGTTAGGGTAGGGTTAGGTTGGGTAGGGTTAGGTTAGGGTTAGGTTATGGTTAGGTTAGGTTTAGGGTAGGGTTAGGTGAGGCTAACCCTAACCCTACTCTACACCACTGCAGTCGAGCACGACAATGACGTAACGTCAAAATCGGATGAATTGCAGGTCTTCAAGGACGTAAGCCGTATTCTCTCAGGCGGTTGATTACTGTTTGAGGATGTATCCATCTCAGGTTAGGGATGTTCCTGGCTGTCGTCGTTGCCGTTTGTTGCCGGTTCCGCAGATGGACGACACGGATATACCGATCTTGTGCAGGGGTGGTAACTCGGGTCTCCCGGAGCGGGGTCGGTCTCGAACGTCATGTTGTGCATGTCGATGGACTAGCCTGTCTACAGTGTTACGGTGGCAGTTCAAATGCTGGGCAACCTCTCTGTGTGTTCTGCCAGCTCTAATCATACCCAGTGCAAGGAGACGTTGATTCATTGTCAATCTTGGCATGCTAATGTGGAGTCGTTTTAACAGCAGCGCAAGTTTGAATGTGAACGATAGGAAGGCCTTACTTTAGTGTTTAAATACCCAAGGATTCACACTGCTGCATGAATTTTCAGACTCTCCACGTGCAAAACATGCCTTTTCACAAAAGTGCAGCACATCATTTAACGTTAATGCAATTTTAACGGGGAAAGCTGTTTTTGTGTTCAATATAACTTATTCATGAACAGGTTAACACTCTTTACACCTACGAAATTATTTTTTTGGAGTTTGATCAATTTCTGCAATGCACACTTTCATTTTTGGGCGAGTATATTTGGCATATAATGCATTTGAGGGATCCCCGCATTTGATAAAAACACGTGGGCATGTTTCATAAATAAACAAACTATATTTAAACTGACCGCCCTGGAGCACATAATGTGGCCCCATTGTTGTAAACAATATGGCTCTCCCTTGTTTTGTTTTCAAAACAGTCTTTCATGTAGCATGGATCAAACTGGATATTACAACTCGGGAGTATTAATTCATATTTATTTTTGAGCAGCTATTTTTTCAGGGATCACATCAGGTAATAGTAATAATTGGGTCTTCTTCCTTGCTCCAAAAACTTTGGGACAAAACGACCCAGTTCAGCATGGCTTTACAAAAGTAACGTCTTTAAAAACAGACTATGATACACTCATTTTCGAAATGCTACTTTCGATTTCCATGACTTTTCCATCAACAACATGGGAATTCACGCTAATGATTCTTGGAATTCAGAATTGGTAAAACTCAATGTGTATCTTTGATAAATTATCGTTTCCAACAAGTATTCTGTGTCATAAATTTATATATCGTGACCAACTTGATAACTTGTTTAATTTTCAAAATAGAACAGGACAACTATTTTTGAAAAGTGTCAAATCGGGAGAAAATAGGGTGTGACCGTGAGAGCGTGAGTTGGTGCCTCAAACCGGGAGACTCACGGTGAAACCGGGAGAGTTAACAGGTCTGCATAGAGATCCTCTATAAATGGTTAAAGTGAGCATGGTAGTGAAAGGGTTAAAGCATTTTAGGTTTATGGGCCATTAACCCCACCCCAAGGGGCAAAGTAACTTTTTGGAAAAAAATCAGAAGAGTAAACTCCACAAATTAAAGAAGCTTTGTACCAAATTAATTCAGACTTGGCCCAAAGGTTCCAAAGAAGAATACTTAGTTGATGGAGCACAATAAAGATAATGACTCAGCATTTTCCCATTGCCAACAGAGTTAAAATGGCCATCCCCATATGGCACCCATGACAAAATCGAAAGCTGTTTTTTTTGGTACATCTCATTCCACTGGTCCTATTATTATTATTATTATTTATTGGTGTTTAAGGTCATATATTTATGCACAATGGCTAATGATGACCGTGACAGTTTTTACGGGTGGAGGAAGCCGGAGTACCCTGAGAGAACCACCGAGCAACGACGAGCAGCTGCCAGCTCCCCAACATCGGAACTCCGCACATACTAAAAACAATATTCTGGTCCATGCAGTTTTTGAAATATGCATGTTTGAATTTTTTTATATTTTCAGTTCCAGGGGTTCTCACAGGGCTGTGCAAAATTTTTGGGGGGCATTAATCAAGTACTTTACATAATGACCCAATTATACTACATGCCAAATTTGATTCAAATCAGCCCATCTGTTCTTGAAACACAAATTTTGGGTTCAGACCCCCCCCCCCTACCCCCCCCCCCCCCCCCCCCCCCCAAAAAAAAATGGCTCCCACAGGAAGCCCAAATATTACAAACAAACTTCCCTGGGACAAACTTTAATCTTCACCAAAGGAAGTTCCAAACCAAATATCAAAACATTCTCTGTGGAGGTTCATGAGAAGATGATTTTAAAAGAATTTTAGGCTCTGTGCGAATTAAACCCAGCCCTAAGAGGGCAGCAGCTTCATTTGAACGAAGTAGAAAGGGTATACCCCAAAGGTAGTCTGTGCCCTATATGAATGAATTTGGTGCAGTGGTTTTAAAGAAGAAGACAAGTTTCAAATTAGTTTATGCAGTACAAGAATGATGAAGACTCAGAGTTTTCCCATTAACAACAGTGTTAAAATGGACTTCCCCATATGGCACCCCATGACAAAACCGACAGCAAATTTTTTAGTCCACCTTATTCCACTGGACCTAAAGAAGCAGATAACAAAAATAGGCTGATGAAATCGTCAGATGTGTACCTATACGTGCAACTAGTAGAAAGCTGAATGACGGAGGGCCACCCTGGATGCCAACATTATGTACACCATACATGGTATGGGTACATATAGAAATGGATTGGAGGAGTGCCTAATTTGATGGATAACGGGTTAATATCTCCGGATCAAATTATTAGATTTACATAAAAAAAACTATACAGCACAGCATTGGAGGAATTTTCAATTTGAAGGATAAAGGGTTAATATCTCAGGATCAAAATAACAGATTTACACCAAAAACTATACAGCTCGGTACATCAGTAACCAGAACACAAATATAAAGTAACTTGACAATCCAAGCAATATTTTTCAAGTTATCGAATGCCAAAGGGATTGGGGGAATTTTCAATTTGAAGGATAAAGGGTTAATATCTCAGGATTAATTTATCAGATTTACACCAAAGACTATACAGCTCGGCAGATCAGTAACCTGCATACAAATATAAAGTAACTTGACAATCCAAGAAATATTTTTCAAGTTATCGAATGCCAAAGGGATTGGAGGAATTTTCAATTTGAAGGATAAAGGGTTAATATCTCAGGATCAAAATAACAGATTCACACCAAAAACTATACAGCTCGGCAAATCAGTAACCTGAACACAAATATAAAGTAACTAGACAATCCAAGCAATATTTTTCAAGTTATCAAATGCCAAAGGGATTGGAGGAATTTTCAATTTGAAGGATAAAGGGTTAATATCTGAGGATCAAATTATCAGATTTACACCAAAAACTATACAGCTTGGCACATCAGTAACCTGAACACAAATATAAAGCAACTTGACAATCCAAGCAATATTTTTCAAGTTATCGAATGCCAAAGGGATTGGAGAAATTTTCAATTTGAAGGATAAAGGGTTAATATCTCAGGATCAAAATAACAGATTTACACCAAAAACTATACAGCTTAGCACATCAGTAACCTGAAGATATATATAAAGTAACATGACAATTGGATTGATATTTTTGGAGTTATCTCATGCCAAAGGGATTTGAAGAATTCTCAATTTGAAGGATAAAGAGTTAATATCTTAGGATCAAATTATCAGATTTACACCAAAAACTATACAGCTTGGCAGATCAGTAACCTGAACACAAATATAAAGTAACTTGACAATCCAAGCAATATTTTTCAAGTTATCGAATGCCAAAGAAATGGATATGGATGCCGGACGGACAGACAGACAGACGGAGACGTATGGATGGACAGATGGACGGACAAAGGATGGACGTACGACAGATGGCCACCCTGGATGCCGGCATTATGTGTACCATACATAGTATGGGTACACATAAAAAACAATGAAGTTCCACACCACATATCAAAGCATTTTCTCTGGTGGTTCATGAGAAGATGATTTTTAAAGATTTTTAGGCTTTTTGGACATTAACCATAGCCCAAAGATGGCAGCAGTTTCATATGAACAAAATAGCAAGGGTATACTCCGAAGATGGACTGTGCAATATATGTTTGAATTTGGCCCAGTGGTTTTGAAGAAGACAAGTTTGAAATGTTAACGGATGCCGGATGATGTACGACGGACGACGGATGATGGACGCCAAGTGATGGCAGTAGCTCTCAATGACTTTCAGTCAGGTGAGCTAATAATATATTTTGCTTCTACTATTCAGTAATAAACAAAGAGCATGAAAAGACAAATATTTGAAACTTGTATTTTATTGTCTTCCCAATGAGAGCTGTCACCCTTGTTGGTGACAGGCACTTACCTGAGAATGTTAAAAGGCTTGAGGCACTGAAGAACGTTGCGAGGCATGAGGCACACACCTGAGAATGATGAGAGGCCTAAGCATTCACATAAGTAAGAATATTGAGAGGCAAAAGGCATTCACCTGAGAGCATTGTTAAACGACAGGGATTCTTCTGCTCTCATTGAGAAAATCTACGTCATGGGAAATTTTACATTCGAATTGAGCAGAGAACATTATGTCCAATACCTAAGCTGCACTGACCCACTTTGTGGGGTTCTCACAAGGACTGAGTAGATGTGGGCAAGTACTAGACACTGAACCACTTTGTGGGGTTCTCACAAGGACTGAGTAGATGTGGGCAAGTACTAGACACTGACCCACTTTGTGGGGTTCTCACAAGGACTGAGTAGATGTGGGCAAGTACTAGACACTGAACCACTTTTTGGGGTTCTCACAAGGACTGAGTAGATGTGGGCAAGTACTAGACACTGAACCACTTTGTGGGGTTCTCACAAGGACTGAGTAGATGTGGGCAAGTACTAGACACTGAACCACTTTGTGGGGTTCTCACAAGGACTGGGTAGATGTAGACAAGTACTAGACACTGAACCACTTTGTGGGGTTCTCATAAGGACTGGGTAGAGGTGGGCGAGTACCAGACACTGCACAACTTTGTGGGGTTCTCACAAGGACTGAGTAGATGTGGGCAAGTACTAGACACTGAAACACTTTGTGGGGTTCTCTCAAGGACTGGATTGATGTGTGGCGAGTACTAGACACTGAACAACTTTGTGGGGTTCTCACAAGTACTGGGTTGATGTGGGCAAGTACAAGACATTGCACCACTTCGTGGGGTTCTCATAAGGACTGGGTAGATGTAGACAAGTACTAGACACTGCACCACTTCGTGGGGTTCTCACAAGGACTGGGTAGATGGGGTTCTCACAAGGACTGGGTAGATGTGGATGAGTATTAGACACTGCACCACTTCGTGGGGTTCTCATAAGGACTGAGTAGATGTGGACGAGTACTAGACACTGCACCACTGCATGGAGTTCTCACAAGGACTGAGAAGATGTGGAGGAGTACTAGACACTGCACCACCTCGTGGGGTTCTCACAAGGACTGGGTAAACGTGGATGAGTACTAGACTCTGTACCACATCGTGGGGTTCTCACAAGGACTGAGTATATATGGACGAGTACTAGACACTGCACCACAATGTGGGGTTCTCACAAGGACTGAGTATATATGGATGAGTACTAGACACCGCACCACATCGTGAGGTTCTCACAAGGACTGAGTAGATGTGGATGAGTACTAGACACTGCACCACATCATCTGGTTCTCACAAGGACTGGGTAGACATGGGTGACTACTAGACACTCCACCACATCATGGGGTTCTCACAAGGACTGGGTAGACGTGGATGAGTACTAGACATTGCACCACATCGTGGGGTTCTCACAAGGACTGGGTAGATGTGGATGAGTACTAGAACTGCACCACATCTTGGGGTTCTCACAAGGACTGAGTTGATGCTGATGAGTACTAGACACTGCACCACATCGTGGGGTTCTCACAGGGACTGGGTAGACGTGGATGAGTACTAGACACTGCACCACATAGTGGAGTTCTCACAAGGACTGAGTATATGTGGATGAGTACTAGACACTGCACCACATCGTGGGTTTTTCACAAATACTGGGTAGACATGGGTGAGTACTAGACACTACACCACTTCATGGGGTTCTCACAAGGACTGGGTAGATGTGGGTTAGTACTTAGCCTCCATTTCAATACTGTTTAAGCAGGTCTCCAGAATTCAGGCGAACGATCGTTCCGTTCCCCTAGAGGTTACACGAACAAAAATTAAGGCGAGCAGACTATTGGTTAACCAAAAGGATCCATTGGTTAATGAACTTTTTTACGATCAGCATATTAGATGCCTGAAGAGAAAGTAGTACACATACAAATATTAAATTTGTGCTTATTATCCAGCTGTAAGCATAGTCCAAACATGGCCTGAAAGTCTGTAATATAATTTTTTGGTTTGGTACGTCTTTGAAAGGACGTACCAAACCAAAAAATTATATTACAGACTTTCAGGCCATGTTTAGACTACTGTAAGCATAATTAGAAACACGATGTTACAGTTTATGGAAATTGAAATGGACTGCATCCTGATGTATGAATGGACCACAGCCAAATCAATTCTGGACCTATTCACCGCTATATGCTTGCTGCCAATAGAAGAGGCACATTTCTATATTTCTAGTGATTGCGTATTTCTGTTTCGTTGATATTTTTATCATCGGAAGTCATCACATGTTGCCAACAGAAGGGGCATAACTCTACATTTCCCTCCCACACCCTCCCACCAGCTCAGGCCTATGGCTTTCGGGATATGCCTGTGGCATATAATAGTGTTTGGATTTTTGGTTAACCAACAGGTTAATGAAACAAATTTACTTAACCTTCAGAATAGGTTAATGAACTAAATGGGTAACCTGTTAATGGGTTAATCAAAATATGGAATTGTCAAGGCCTGGTTTAAGTGCCACTGTTTTTCTGCTGACTCAAAAAAACTCTTTACTACCAGAATCACAACACAAAAGTAACACAGGGCAGGTGGAAATGTAACAGTTTTTTCACAGATAAAAAATGTCAAACATAAATTGATATAAGTTCAGAAATATCCTATTCATAACTAGTCTACATTCCTGTATAAACATTTATCCTGAGGTTGTCACAATAGAAGTATAGAAGTTAATGTAAAAACAAGTCTGGTAAACTATTTCATGTTAAATGTTACATACAATACATACCATAACACACATATTTCACATCTCCTACATGAAAATCTTATTAAGCAGCTGCCAATCTCTTACAGATTCTTACAAAATATCTGTCTCCAAAAGCAAAAAAAATCATCTCCAATTATCATGTCATGCTAGAATGAGCCTGGCAGATTTTTTTATATGTCAACCATTTTATACACAATTCGATTACTGCCAAACTTTTTACGAAAAAAAGATTGGTAATTATCTGCACTCTAGCACATGACTGCTTTACATTATTGAAAGAAAGAAAGATAGTAATCTTTTAGAAGGATATATGCACTATGATGCATCAAATTAATGGAAGATGTTGTCTTGAGGTTATATCTTCCTCTCCAGTTTTATATTACCATTGACTGGTTCATCACATTACCAAATGTCTGGGCAAATTACACAGGCATGTCAATTACCTTATTGAAGTGAGATTGGTCCTGTTCTAATTTACATTGTTTGATAATGACACACAGTTGTCAGCAGAATATAAAACCCTATTTGGATCTACTGATCAATCAAAATGTTGGCGATTCATTTATACAGATTTTTGTCATTTTCAGCAATAGAACCCTTTCAACTCGATATGTATAAAATTTTTCAGGATGCAAAACTTGACAATCCATGAATGTAGTATACCACTAAAAAAAACATGTAACTCAACAGAAGAATCAATGCTAATTTAATCTTACAGTCTCTCGAATACAAGCCAGACACACCCCAGTATAAACCGATACGAACCAGAACATCACTGTATACAGTCCTGTACAAACCGATACCATCCAGGGCATCACTGTATACCAACCTGGCTGTCAAAAGTGTCATTAAGCCACAATAAATAAATAGTATACAGATCTATACAAACTGATACCAACCAGGGCATCACTGTATACAGACCTGGCTGTCAAAAGTGTCATTATTATATGATTAAGCCGCAATAAATAAATAGTATACAAACCTATACAAATCGATACCAACCAGGGCATCACTGTATACAGACCTAGCTGCTGAAAGTGTCATTAAGATGCAATAAATAAATAAATAGTACCCAGACCTATATAAACTGATACCAACCAGGGCATCACAGTATACAGTCCTGTATAAACCATTATTATGCCAGCTAATGAAATTCGCCAATCACAGCCCCTGAATAGTGGGACGGTACTGTGCCATATTGGGTCACCTGCAGCCCGAGGTGACCTAATACGAAACTCGTATTAGGTCAGTACCGCCATTTTGTTTCGACGTGGAAATTCCTCACCTCGCGGTGCTTTTACATCCATATTGAAGAAATTGCAGTACAATCAAACGTCCCTCCGTGTCTATATGTCTCATTTTCTCTCGTTTTATAATAAATTTATTGTGAAATTTATTTTCTAAATGTAAATTTAATTATTTGAAGTGAGAAATACTACTGTATTCAATCTACCGATAATGGATAAGTCGGAAATTTAATTATTTGAAGTGAGAAATACTACTGTATTCAATCTACCGATAACGGATAAGTCGGCCAGGCCCTAACTTGACATAGGGTCTAAGCTTATTGAGGCTAACACACAACAGTTTGGGTACGGTATTCGCCTCGATATTTTAAAAGCTTTAGAACAAATATATAACCCATAAATGCATTGTTAGAAAGTTGAAAAATATATATAGTGTGAATAAATAAACTGAGAAAAAAATTGTCTTATCCCGGGAATAGATTCATTTCATTTTTTCTCGCTGAGCTCATTCTGTAGTCTCTGTTGTGGTAAATGGATAATGTCGCTTCGAAAATGGATTTAATTTCATTGAATAATTATAAGATTGCACAATGATAAAATTGTAGGAAAATGAATGAAAGTCAATGGGAAAAAATGTGAGATACATTTATTTTGATCGAATTGTATAAAATCAAACGTTTCAGAAATTTTCTGCACACTCAAGACAAAGTGGCAGTACGAAGAAAAGCGTCTATCGCTGTTGTCTGTGTTGTCAAGGAAATTATACACAAACAGGGAGACAACTGTGCACGTTTGTTACAACTTACATAGCGTTTTGCACCAGTTTTGAAAATGTGCCGGCGTTCAAATTTGATTGTTATTTTGTTTTCGCTGGCATAATAAATACGTTACAGGATGTTCAGGTGGCGGATACAGTGTCATATGAGGCTCGGCAAAAACAATACTGGACTCGGCGTACCGCCTCGTCCAATATTGTTTTCACCTCGCCTCATATGATACTGTATCCGCCACCTGAACATCCTGTAACTTATAATATCAACCATGGCATCACTCTATACAGTTCTGTACAAACTGGTACCAACCCGGGCATCACTATATACAGTCCTGTATAAACCGATACCAACCAGGGAATCACAGTATAGTCCTGTACAAACCAGTACCAACAAGGGCATCACTGTATACAGTCCTGTACAAATCGATATCAACCAGGGCATCACTGTATACAGTCCTGCACAAACCGATACCAACCAGGGCATCACTGTATACAGACCTAGCTGCTGAAAGTGTCATTAAGATGCAATAAATAAATAAATAGTACCCAGACCTATATAAACTGATACCAACCAGGGCATCTCAGTACACAGTCCTGTATAAACTGATATCAACCAGGGCATCACTCTATACAGTCCCCAACAAACTGGTACCAACCAGGGTATCACTGTATACAGACCTGTATAAACCGATACCAACCAGGTCATCACAGTATAGTCCTGTACAAACCAGTACCAACCAGGGCATCACTGTATACAGTCCTGTACAAACCGATACCAACCAGGGCACCACTGTATACAGACCTGTATAAACCGATACCAACCAGGTCATCACAGTATAGTTCTGTACAAACCGATACCAACCAGGTCATCACAGTATAGTCCTGTACAAACCGATACCAACCAGGGCACCACTGTATACAGACCTAGCTGCTGAAAGTGTCATTAAGATGCAATAAATAAATAAATAGTACCCAGACCTATATAAACTGATACCAACCAGGGCATCTCAGTACACAGTCCTGTATGTTTGTTTGTTTGTTGGTGGTTAACGTCACATATTTATGCACTATAGCTAATCGTGACACAACATGGAGATGAAGTCAAGTTTAGTCAATCGTTGATCAACATGTTGCCCATTTTAGAGGACTTTCACCCCAAGCATTGGTGACTGGGTCCTATTTTACTAGTAAAGCGGAACTGGTTTACCACAGTAAACAAGTGCTGCTTACTTCCCGGGGTTCCCACGGGGAACACAGTCCTGTATAAACTGATATCAACCAGGGCATCACTCTATACAGTCCCCAACAAACTGGTACCAACCAGGGTATAACTGTATACAGACCTGTATAAACCGATACCAACCAGGTCATCACAGTATAGTCCTGTACAAACCAGTACCAACCAGGGCATCACTGTATACAGTCCTGTACAAACCGATACCAACCAGGGCACCACTGTATACAGACCTGTATAAACCGATACCAACCAGGTCATCACAGTATAGTCCTGTACAAACCGATACCAACCAGGTCATCACAGTATAGTCCTGTACAAACCGATACCAACCAGGGCACCACTGTATACAGACCTGTACAAACCGATACCAACCAGGTCATCACAGTATAGTCCTGTACAAACCAGTACCAACCAGGGCATCACTGTATACAGTCCTGTACAAACCAGTACTTATTTATTTATTTATTGATGTTGAAGGTCACATATTTATGCACAATGGCTAATCATGACCGTGACAGTTTTATGGGTGGAGGAAGCTGGAGTACCCGGAGAGAACCACCGAGCAACGACGAGCAGCTGCCAGCTCCCCAAAATCGTAACTCCGCACTACAGCACAGGCAGGGTTAGACTGGTTGACGACATGCGTAATACAAACCAGTACCAACCAGGGCATCACTGTATACAGTCCTGTACAAATCGATACCAACCAGGGCATCACTGTATACAGACCTAGCTGCTGAAAATGTCATTAAGATGCAATAAATAAATAAATAGTACCCAGACCTATATAAACTGATACCAACCAGGGCATCACAGTACACAGTCCTGTATAAACCGATATCAAACAGGGCATCACTCTATACAGTCCTGTACAAACTGGTACCAAGCAGGGCATCACTGTATACAGTCCTGTATAAAGCGATACCAACCAGGGCATCACAGTATAGTCCTGTACAAACCAGTACCAACCAGGGCATCACTGTATACAGTCCTGTAACAAACCGATATCAACCAGGGCATCACTGTATACAGTCCTGTACTAACCGATACCAACCAAGGCATCACTGTATACAGTCCTGTACAAACCGATATCAACCAGGGCATCACTGTATACAGTCCTGTACAAACCAGTACCAACCAGGGCATCACAGTATAGTCCTGTATAAACCAGTACCAACCAGGGCATCACTCTATACAGTCCTGTATAAACCGATATCAACCAGAGCATCATTGTATGTAGTCTGTATAAACCGATACCAACCAGGGCATCACTGTATACAGTCCTGTACAAACCGATATCAACCAGGGCATCACTGTATACAGTCCTGTACAAACCAGTACCAACCAGGGCATCACAGTATAGTCCTGTATAAACCAGTACCAACCAGGGCATCACTCTATACAGTCCTGTATAAACCGATATCAACCAGAGCATCATTGTATGTAGTCTGTATAAACCGATACCAACCAGGGCATCACAGTATAGTCCTGTATAAACCAGTACCAACCAGGGCATCACAGTATACAGTCCTGTATAAACCGATATCAACCAGGGCATCACTGTATACAGTCCTGTATAAAGCAATATCAACCAGGGCATCACTGCATACAGTCCTGTACAAACCGATACCAGCCAGGGCATCACTGTATACAGTCCTGTACAAACAGATACCAACCAGAGCATCACTGTATACAGTCCTGTACAAACCGATATCAACAATGGCATCACTGTATACAGTCCTGTACAAACCGATACCAACCAGGGCATCACTGTATACAGACCTGTATAAACCAATACCAACCAGGGCATCACTGTATAGTGCTGTACAAACCAGTACCATCCAGGGCATCACTGTATACAGTCCTGTACAAACCGATATCAACCAGGGCATCACAGTATACATTCCTGTATAAACTGATATCAACCAGGGCATCACTGTATACAGTCCTGTATAAACCAATATCAACCAGGGCATCACTGTATACAGTCCTGTACAAACCGATACCAACCAGGGCATCACTGTATACAGTCCTGGACACTTCTTGGCTGGACTGGACAGGCTGAAATTGCAAGCTGCAATTCATTCCAGACATGTTCGATCGGACTGAGGTCAGGGGGATCTTGCTGGCCAGTCCATACGCTCAATCCCCTCACTCTGTCGGTACTCCCTGACAGCATGGGCAACATCAGGACGGGCATTATCATCCATCAGAATGAATCTATCACCCACTACACCTGCACAAAATCTGACGTGGACATCCAGGATCTCAACAATATACTGCTGTGCAGTCAATGTACCACGCTCAAGGACACAGAGCTCTGTATGTCCATCCCTGCTGATGCCGCCCCAGACCATGATTGACCCTCCACCATAGTGGTCATGCTCAGCAATGTTGGCTGCATGGAATCACTCTTCTGGTCTTCTCAATACCCTAGACCGCCTATCTGTGTGATCTAGGCAGTACCTTGACTCATCTGTAAAAATACAGGTTGCCAATCTTCTCTGGTTCATCCAACGTGGTAGATGGCCCATTCATATCGTGCCTGGCAGTGGTTCTGGGACATCGGAATGCGAATACATGGTCTTCTCGATCGGAGACCACCTTCGTGCAGTCTTGCCCAGATAGTCTGCGTCGAAACATTTACCCCGGATGCATCCTGAAGGTCACTGCGAAGCTGGGTTGCTGTGGCAAAGCGTTTCCTACGGGCCTGAATGATCAAAAAACAGTCTTCAGTTGCAGATGTTGCCCTGTCTCTGCCACCACCATGCCGTCTTACTGGTGTGCCATTCTGCTGAAATCTTGCCCAGGATCTGGTGATCACCGTATGGTGCACACCAAGGGCTTCACCAACCTGACGATGGGTAGCACCTTGCTCCACCATCCCTACAGCCCGCCACATTTCTGCTTCAGACAAATGTCTTCTTACATTTGCCATATTTTATCATTAACTGGTTGAGGGCTAGATTATTTTTTGTGGTTTGTATTTCTTATTTAAAATTTGTTTTCTTACAACTTATTGGAGAGTGCCTGTAGGCACTCTCCAATAAGTTGTAATAAAACAAATTTCTATGAACAAAATATTATTTTTGTTTGACTGAATATGAAACATGAACAAGTAAAATATTAGCTTTTGTTCTGATACCCTCATTTTTTTGCAAGCCCTGATAGTGGCTTCTAGCACTCAATCAGTTAACCCTTTACCCAACGAAGCGCCCGCATCCGCCCGCATAATATGCAAATTCAGCAGTTGAAAAAATATTTTTCAAAAAATTTCAACAAAACCATATCATGTGACCCCCCCCCCCCCCATTGGAACGAGCTCGTCAAGCTCATTCCAATGAGGGGTCACATGATATGGTTTTGTTGAAATTTTTTGAAAAAACTTAAAAAATGATATTTAAAATAATAAATTTTGATATCGTCGTAAAGGGTTAAATCATAAGGGTTTGTGCTGAAATGAAGATTGAATACCCTACACATGTCATGTACATGTAGACAGTATATGAAAACATAATGAATATCAAGGGGTACATGCTCTCCATGACTGTCATGAAAAGTCTGCCTGTCAAGAGAACTAATGTAAACACTGGGGTCCATCTCAATACATTCCTCAATCATATCCACCAAAAATATCGCAAATATGTCACAAGCAAATTTCACAATGATGTGTCAAATATTTGGTGCTTAGCAAACTTTGAATAGTATATGTTTGAATTTGGCCCAGTGGTTTTAAAGAAGACAAGTTTCCAAAAGTTAACAAACAATGGACGCTGGATGTCAAGTGATGTCAATAGCTCCCACTGACTTGCAGTACGGTGAGCTAAAAATGTTACCTTATGTATGCAGTTTCTCATTTGCCATGGGGACACTTGTTTTACTCTGTAAGTGTTAAGGGTTTGTAACCTCAACATGAATGCTGTGAACACATCAGAGATCTAAACAGATTAACTGTATTGAAGTTCATAACCCAATAAATTAGATAACCTCATACTAGTAATGATGTGTTAGAGGTAATTTTCTGCTTGTTTGATTCACTGTTATGGTCGGGGTGCCACTTATTTCTAGGCACACCAGGTAATTAACAGACTTGTTTTTTCCATCACTTCCAATTATCAGTACACAGGTTAATAATGTTTCTCCCATCTGTACATTGATAGTCTCCCAACAGCTCATAGAACAGATATACGCAAAACAAATGTTCTTTATTTGGGTTTAATATCCGGCTGAAGCGACATTTGACATCAGGCAGGGAGGAGAAATTTAACGATATAGGCCCCATGGTTTAATGCCTCGCACTCTGTTGTATTTCAAAATTTTTGTCAATAATTCCATATTACCCATGCAGCATGAAAAATTTAACAAATTATATCTTGTATGACAGAGCTCAATGAGCTCTGTCATACGAGATATAACTTTTTAAATTCTCAGTTGCATTATGGGAAAAATTTGCTGCTGAAAACTTTGGTATTTTGACATCAGAGTGCAGAGGGTTAATGTGTAGAAATTGAGAAGGGCGCTATTATGGGAGTGTGGATTCACAATGGTCACCAAAACTGGTAAAGTTCAAGCAAACTGCATCAAAGTTCTGGGGACCCCAATAGATATGTGGTACCTGGAAAGTTATCACACTCCTTAGAGCTATTGAGGTTCCTAGAATTGACATAACTAAAGCAACCTAACAACTTGGTCTTTATTAAACCCTGTGAATACATAATCCATAGTAGTTTAGTACATACAGGTAAACATGAAATATTTTCAACACTTGGGACTCAGTGCTCATTGGCAAAACATGGTTAGTTGAATTAGGAATTTTTTGGCTTGTTTTACATTGGGAATGGGGCATAAATTTGGATCATGAAAGGCTCTGGATTGAAAGTAAGATCGCGAAAGGCCTTGGATTAAATTCACATGGCATACCACAAGCATTCCACAAAGGCCAAAACATTGGCTCCAGTGTTGGTTTCGGCAAGAGACTGTGTCTTTTATTGGTGGTGGGCCGTGGGTCTCCAGTGTTTGTTTGGGGAGGGACTGTCTTCCATTGGTGGGGGGTCTGTGGGTCTCAAGTGTTGGTTTGGGGGAGAGACTGTGTCTTCCATTGGTGGGTGTCCATAGGTCTCCAGTGTTGGTTTGGGTGAGAGACTGTGTCTTCTATTGGTGGGGATCTATGTGTCTCCAGTATTGGCTTGGGGGAGAAACTGGGTCTTTTATTGGTCGGGGTCAGTGGGTCTCCAGTGTTGGTTTGGGGGAGGGACTGTGTCTTCCATTGGTGGGTGTCTGTGGGTCTCAAGTGTTGGTTTGGGGGAGAGATTGTGTCTTCCATTGGTGGGTGTCCATAGGTCTCCAGTGGTGGTTTGTGTGAAAGATTGTGTCTTCTATTGGTGGGGGGTCTATGGGTTTTCAGTGTTGGCTTGGGGGAGAAAATGGGTCTTTTATTGGTGGGGGTCTGTGGGTCTCCAGTATTGGCTTGGGCGAGAGACTGGGTCTTCTATTGGTGAGGGTCTGTGGGTCTCCAGTGTTGGCTTGGGGGAGAAAATGGGTCTTTTATTGATGGGGGTCTGTGGGTCTCCAGTGTTGGCTTGGGCGAGAGACTGTGTCTTCTATTGGTGGGGTCTGTGGGTCTTTAGTGTTGGTTTGGGATAGTGAGTGTCTTCTATTGGTGGGGGCCTGTGGGTCTCCAGTGTTGGTTTGGGTGAGAGACTGTGTCTTCTATCAGTGGGGGTCTGTGGGTATTTAGTGTTGGTTTGGGATAGTGAGTGTCTTCTATTGGTGGGGGTCTGTGGGTCTCCAGTGTTGGTTTGGGCGAGAGACTGTGTCTTCTATCGGTTGGGGTCTGTGGGTATTTAGAGTTGGTTTGGGATAGCTAGTGTCTTCTATTGGTGGGTGTCTGTAGGTTTCCAGTGTTGGTTTTGGGGAGAGACTGTGTCTTCTATTGGTGAGGCGTCTCCAGTGTTGCTTTGGGGGGAGAGACTGGGTCTTCTATTGGTAGGGTTCTGTGGGTCTCTAGTGTTGCTTTGGGGGAGAGACTGGGTCTTCTATTGGGGGGGGGGGGGGGGGGGGGTCCATGGGTCTCCAGTGTTAGTTTGGGGAGAGACTGTGTCTTGTATTGGTGGGAGTCCATGGATTTCCAGTGTTGGTTTGGGGGGAGAGACTGTGTCTTCCATTGGTGGGGGTCTGTGGGTCTCCAGTGTTGGTTTGGGGGAGAGACTGTGTCTTCCATTGGTGAGGGTCCATGGGTCTCCAGTGTTGGTTTGTGTGAAAGATTGTGTCTTCTATTGGTGGGGGTCTATGGGTTTTCAGTGTTGGCTTGGGGGAGAAAATGGGTCTTTTATTGGTGGGGGTCTGTGGGTCTCCAGTGTTGGCTTGGGCGAGAGACTGTGTCTTCTATTGGTGGGGGTCTGTGGGTCTTTAGTGTTGGTTTGGGATAGTGAGTGTCTTTTATTGGTGGGGGCCTGTGGGTCTCCAGTGTTGGTTTGGGCGAGAGACTGTGTCTTCTATTGGTGAGGGTCTGTGGGTCTCCAGTGTTGGCTTGGGGGAGAAAATGGGTCTTTTATTGGTGGGGGTCTGTGGGTCTCCAGTGTTGGCTTGGGCGAGAGACTGTGTCTTCTATTGGTGGGGTTCTGTGGGTCTTTAGTGTTGGTTTGGGATAGTGAGTGTCTTCTATTGGTGGGGGCCTGTGGGTCTCCAGTGTTGGTTTGGACGAGAGACTGTGTCTTCTATCAGTGGGGGTCTGTGGGTATTTAGTGTTGGTTTGGGATAGTGAGTGTCTTCTATTGGTGGGGGTCTGTGGGTCTCCAGTGTTGGTTTGGGCGAGAGACTGTGTCTTCTATCGGTTGGGGTCTGTGGGTATTTAGAGTTGGTTTGGGATAGCTAGTGTCTTCTATTGGTGGGTGTCTGTAGGTTTCCAGTGTTGGTTTTGGGGAGAGACTGTGTCTTCTATTGGTGAGGGGTCTGCAGTGTTGGTTTGGGGGAGAGACTGGGTCTTCTATTGGTAGGGTTCTGTGGGTCTCTAGTGTTGCTTTGGGGGAGAGACTGGGTCTTCTATTGGGGGGGGGGGGGGGGGTCCATGGGTCTCCAGTGTTAGTTTGGGGAGAGACTGTGTCTTGTATTGGTGGGAGTCCATGGATCTCCAGTGTTGGTTTGGGGGGAGAGACTGTGTCTTCCATTGGTGGGGGTCTGTGGGTCTCCAGTGTTGGTTTGGGGGAGAGACTGTGTCTTCCATTGGTGAGGGTCCATGGGTCTGCAGTGTTGGTTTGGGGGAGAGACTGGGTCTTCTATTGGTAGGGCTCTGTGGGTCTCTAGTTTTGCTTTGGGGGAGAGACTGGGTCTTCTATTGGGGGGAAGGGGGGGGGGGGGGTCCATGGGTCTCCAGTGTTAGTTTGGGGAGAGACTGTGTCTTGTATTGGTGGGAGTCAATGGATCTCCAGTGTTGGTTTGGGGGGAGAGACTGTGTCTTCCATTGGTGGGGGTCTGTGGGTCTCCAGTGTTGGTTTGGGGGAGAGACTGTGTCTTCCAATGGTGGGAGTCCATGGATCTCCAGTGTTGGTTTGGGGGGAGAGACTGTGTCTTCCATTGGTGGGGGTCCGTGGGTATTTAGTGTTGGTTTGGGGAAGAGACTATGTCTTCCATTGGTGGGAGTCTGTGGGTCTCCAGTGTTGGTTTGGGGGAGAGACTGTGTCTTCCAATGGTGGGAGTCTGTGGGTCTCCAGTGTTGGTTTGGGGGGAGAGACTGTGTCTTCCATTGGTGGGGGTCCGTGGGTATTTAGTGTTGGTTTGGGGAAGAGACTATGTCTTCCATTGGTGGGAGTCTGTGGGTCTCCGGTGTTGGTTTGGGGGAGAGACTGTGTCTTCCATTGGTGGGGGTCTGTGGGTCTCCAGTGTTGGTTTGAGGGAGAGACTGTGTCTTCCATTGGTGAGGGTCCGTGGGTCTCCAGTGTTGGTTTGGGGGAGAGACTGTGTCTTCCATTGGTGTGGGTCCGTGGGTCTCCAGTGTTGGTTTGGGGGAGAGACTGTCTTCCAATGGTGGGAGTCCATGGATCTCCAGTGTTGGTTTGGGGGGAGAGACTGTGTCCTCCATTGGTGGGGGTCCGTGGGTATTTAGTGTTGGTTTGGGGAAGAGACTATGTCTTCCATTGGTGGGAGTCTGTGGGTCTCCAGTGTTGGTTTGGGGGAGAGACTGTCTTCCAATGGTGGGAGTCTGTGGGTCTCAAGTGTTGGTTTGGGGGAGAGACTGTGTCTTCCAATGGTGGGAGTCTGTGGGTCTCCGGTGTTGGTTTGAGGAAGAGACTATGTCTTCCATTGGTGGGGTCCGTGGGTCTCCGGTGTTGGTTTGGGGGAGAGACTGTGTCTTCCATTGGTGGGGTCTGTGGGTCTCCAGTGTTGGTTTGGGGAAGAGACTATGTCTTCCATTGGTGTGAGTCCATGGATCTCCAGTGTTGGTTTGGGGGAGACTGTGTCTTCCAATGGTGGGAGTCTGTGGGTCTCAAGTGTTGGTTTGGGGGAGAGACTGTGTCTTCCAATGGTGGGAGTCTGTGGGTCTCCGGTGTTGGTTTGGGGGAGAGACTGTGTCTTCCATTGGTGGGGTCTGTGGGTCTCCAGTATTAGTTTGGGGAGAGACTGTGTCTTCCAATGGTGGGAGTCTGTGGGTCTCCGGTGTTGGTTTGGGGGGAGAGACTGTGCCTTCTATTGGTGGGGTCTGTGGGTATTCAGTGTTGGTTTGGGGAAGAGACTGTGTCTTCCATTGGTGGGGTCTGTGGGTCTCCAGTGTTGGTTTGGGGGAGAGACTGTGTCTTCCATTGGTGGGAGTCTGTGGGTCTCCGGTGTTGTTTTGGAGGATTGACGGGCTTCAATTGATGGGGGTCTGTGTTTCTCCCTCCGCTTCCTGTGCAAGATATGCGGCGTGTCCCATGTGAGACGGCCATGCAAGATAGATATCTATCTCACATGGCCCACATGACCAGCTTATTAGCATATTCAATGAGTGCAAGACTATTCAATCATCACTTGTTGTTCTGTAAACAAACAATATGGTGTCACACTTCGAAATTATTAGGAGACAAACTTTTGTCAAAAAAACCCAGAAATAAACACAGACCACAAAACTAAAGGACACTTGACTGTTTTATATTAATTTTTGGGTGAATGCCATTATGAGAGGAGAGAGTTGCACAAAATTCCCGTCAAAAAATTATGTGAATACATTGCAAAATTCATAATATGATGTCATCGGAATGTGTCAATGTTCATTTCACTACAAATCTTTCACTCCTGTCTTGCCGGCATTGGAAATTAATTTCGTGAAATATACCTGTGGCACATACTGAACTTTTGTGCGCTCTTTCCGATAAGCATATCATTTTTTTCAGAAATGGACAACAAAATTGCACCTGCCCCTGAATTACTTTTGATGACCTCAGGGCATTTTGGTAGGAGCTAGGAGAAAAATTATCCCGGATGGGGGTGGTTGTGAGATGGGGAAATCTCACCCTTTGGACAAGATATTTGGGTCAGACACTCGGCAAGCCTCGTGTCTGGCACCAAAATCTGGCCCTCGGGTAAGATTTCCCCATCTCACACCCTCACCCATTATGGATAATAATAGTCTCTGTTGCAGGGTAGGATTTCTTCGCTTTCGCATCGCAGTCTGTGATGCAGTTTTCCTCTAATGCAAATCAGTTCCATAAAATTGGATCGCAAAGTGCGATGCACATGTATTTCGGTAAACAGAATAGGATTATCCCTCTGTTCTCCTGGCATTTAATGCACTCACATAGTATAGTATATAGGCACGTCATAACTATGAAGGATGCTTTTTTAGGCTCATCGTAACTATGAGAGATGTTGTTCAAAACAGTCACTCACAAATGTGAACGGCATACAGAAACACGTTATTGCTAATTAACCAACCAATCAACTGTATTTTGCTTGGAGATCATTGAGCTGTTCCAGGCAAGAAGTCCATCTAGAGTGTTCCGGTTTTCGGTGTAAAAATAAAGCTCTTTAATAATCTGTAACCAGAACATGTAACCTTCTCACCCAAGTGTTCAGGTTTTAATTATCTATATTGTGCCCAGTGGTTATAACATTAACACGAAGAAATACCCACTTCGTGTGAAGCAAAACTATAAATATTAAAAAAATGGTTGATAAGGCATTTTTGTCTTTTAATAGGTATTGTGTCCGTTTGCCCTAAACACATGTTTGCCCCGAGTCTGTTCGCCTTAAAAATGGATTCGTTCACCCTATGGTCTGTTCGCCCTTGTAGTTTTTTAGGGATTTAATACAAACAAGCTATTAATTGAAAATAGAATATGTTTTCATTTTTGGAATTCATTAAAAACAAACCAAACGAGGGTTCTTAAGCTGAGTTTGAATAGAAATGGCTGGTTTTTACCATTAAATTGGGTAAAGAGTTGATATAGATGACACTTACACTAAGGCTGTACAATGTACAGGGTTAGTTATTCAATTCGAAATGAAATTTTTTTTTATAACCAGAAAGTGTGACTAACCCTGTGCAGTGCACAGGGTTAGTCACACTTTCTGGTTATAAAAATTGGTACCTGCCCACATGAAAATATATAATGACTAAGGCTGTAAAAATGCTTCGAGTAAGTTAGTTACATGTCATTACATAAGGTGCTGCATTCAAGGAGCTATTGGAAATACTTATACTGGATTGAGGAAATTTTTTAAACTGAATTCCAATGAAAGTGTCAATGACACTGTAGCTCAACTTGTCAAGACAAAGACATGTACATGTATAGTATGTGACATAGCAATGACAAACATCTAGGTAATGACCTGGTAACAAAGGTACATATAAAGTATTGTAACCGTCTGTACATAAATACTGACCGTTGCCTGTAACAAATGTATAGGTAAAGTATTGTAAAGGTGGGCTACAGTCAGATGCTAAACTGAAAAGAAATCTTTGAGTCCCAGAGTGGGTCTGATTCAACCCCAAAATATTTGTTCTCATAGCACAGTGATAACAAAGGCACCCCAAAACACACTCGTTCCTGTCCCATGGTGAAAACAAAGGTACCCAAGAAGTTTTGTGAAGATCTGTTCATAAATACGAGCTGTATCGAACTTGTGACAAAAAACTGATTGGACCAATTTTTGGTACAAAATGGCCACTGGCAGCCATCTTGAATTTTGGACCACACCCAGAAACACTCATTCTCATCCCAAGGTAATAACAAAGGTACCCAAGAAGTTTTGTGAAGATCGGTTCATAAATACAGCCTCTACCCTGAGCCATATTGACATGTGTGCTTACATTGTGTAAGTAGCACTGAATAAATCAAAGTTCATCTAATTTGCATAATTTCTGCACAAAAAAAAAAACCTTATAATATGTGATGTATTCCATGTTACTAAACATTCATACAAAAATTTATTCAAATCAAAACTTTCATACAGAAGTTCTGTACAAAAGACTGATTGCACTAATTTTGGTACAAAATGGCTGCTGGTGGCCATCTTGAATTTCGGACCACACCCAAAAACACTCGTTCTCATCCCACGGTGATAACAAAGGTACCCAAGAAGTTACGTAAAGATTGGTTCATAAATATGGCCTCTAGTCTGAGCCGTATAGAAGTTGTGTACAAAAAACTGATTAGACCTAATTTCGGTATAAAATGGCCACTGGCAGCCATCTTGAATTTTAGACCGCACCCAGAAACACTCGTTCTCGTCCCAAGGTGATAACAAAGGTACCCAAGACATTTCATGAAGATCAGTTCATAAATACAGACTCTAGCCCGAGCCGTATTGACATGTGTACTTACTGTGTGTAAGTCGCAATGAAAAAATCAAAGTTCATCTAATTTGCATAATTTCTGCACGAGAAAAAAACCCGTATTATATGTGATGTATCCCATGGTACTAAACATTCACACAAAAAATTATTCAAATCAGTGCTTTCATATGGAAGTTCTGTGCAAAAATCTGATTGCACCTAATTTTGTACAAAATGGCTGCCATCGGCCATCTTGAATTTCGGACCAGACCCAAAAACACTCATTCTCGTCCCACGGTGATACCAAAGGTACCCAAGAAGTTTCGTAAAGATCGGTTCATAAATACGGCCTCTAGCCCGAGCCGTATTGGCATTTGCACTTACAGTGCTGAAAGTAATACCAAAAAACATCAAAATTAGTCTAATTTGCACAATTTACGCACGAGAAAAAAACCCGTATTATATGTGATGTATCCCATGGTACTAAACATTCATAAAAAAATTATTCAAATCAGAGCTTTCATATGGAAGTTCTGTACAAAAAAACAGATTTCTGCATCGTCGGTACAAAATGGCAGCTGGCGGCCATCTTGAACTTCGGACCGCACCCAAAAACACTCGTTCTCGTCCCACGGTCATAACAAAGGTACCCAAGAAGTTTCGTAAAGATCGGTTCATAAATACGGCCTCTAGCCCGAGCCATATCCAATTGTTGACGTACGGACAGACGGACGACGCACAGCGGGCCATGACAAAAGCTCAAATTTGGCTTCGCCAAAGTTGAGCTAAAAATGAAAATATATTCTATTTTCAATTTATAGTGTGAATACATCAAAAAACTATTATTATAATAGGGACTAGAGGTTTTGTACTACTACAAGTTCGTCTCAGTGCACATGTGTATCACAACTCGTTCGTCCCAGGAGGTTTCATACCACTACATCTGGAGGTTTTGTACCACTACAAATTTGTCCCAACTACTGAACCACCCTCACCCCCGCCTCCCCCTACCCTCCATTTAGTATGTGAAACAAATTTGTAAGAGACTGAAATGAAAGCCCTAATAACTCGTCAATGAACATGAACTGATTTTGGAGCATTTCAGGATTGTGGCATCGCATGCCCCTGTTATGTGGTTGCCACCGTATTTCATACATCGCTGTTCCCCGTTTCCCCATTACTGTTTGCCAATTTTTTTTAGTTTGGGTGGGAGACTGGCAGGTAATATGCGGGGGGCACAATCAGCATGATGTCTGCCAGGAGGGGGAAAGTCTGGTATATTGTTCATCATATAGACCAGCGGGAGTCTTTAAAGTTCATGTCCCAGTGAGTGTGACATTGCTATGTTAGTTTGTTTTTATTTTATTTGGTTGATTGAAACATGATTTAATTATACATGTAATTGTTGACCTATTTTAGTACTTTTGAGGGTGGAACCATCATGAATGAAAACTGATAAACAAATATACCCACTTACCAATCAATTTCAAGAGATAGGAAAAAAAACTGCTAAGGCCCCACAAAGTAGATTTTCTGTTTCTCAGGCCATTATTTGTAAAATTGCATGCGGGCGAGCGTTTTTTTATTTTATTTTTTATTTCTGTAATTATTTCTTTGCCATCAAAAGTTCATATCTTGGTTTATGTTTTAGGCCTCATAATCTACAGAATGGCATGGGAGGTGGTGTATTTTGTCCCTTGAGAGCAAGAAGGCTTTGCAATGCTAAAGCACTGCAAAGCCATCTTGCACTCAAGGGACAAATTTATCAATTTTTTTAACTTTGGTAAAATATCAGACATAAAGCATTTAATTTTGTTTTTTTTAAAGTTTCCATTGGTTATAAAAAGAGAGCATGCGGCAGCCAAAAGGACCATGCGGGAGGGCCTGAGAAACAGATTTTTAATTTTTTTAGGCCTAAACAAAATTTTTATAACAAATCATAACCTGTGGTATGAGAATTTTGTCAAATACCGGCATATTAAGTACTATCTGTAGCTCTTCTAGGCATCTATCAATCTTGATTTTGAAGAATACCGGCACATTAAGCACTATCTGTAGCCCTCCTAGGCATCTATCAATCTTGATTTTGAAGAATACCAGCACATTAAGCACTATCTGTAGCTCTCCTTGGCATCTATCAATCTTGATTTTGAAGAATACCGGCACATTAAGCACTATCTGTAGCTCTCCTTGGCATCTATCAATCTTTATTTTGAAGAATACTGGCACATTAAGCACTATCTGTAGCTCTCCTTGGAATCTATCAATCTTTATTTTGAAGAATACCGGCATATTAAGCACTATCTGTTGCTCTCCTTGGCATCTATCAATCTTTATTTTGAAGAATATCGGCATATTAAGCACTATCTGTAGCTCTCCTAGCCATCTACCAATCTTTATTTTGAAGAATACCGGCATATTAAGAACTATCTGGAGCTCTCCTTGGCATCAATCAATCTTGATTTTGAAGAATACCGGCATATTAAGCACTATCTGTAGCTCTCCTTGGCATCTATCAATCTTGATTTTGTAGAATGTCAGCATATTAAGCACTATAATCTATACAAAGCTCTCCTTGGCATCTGTGAATCTTTATTTTGAAGAATTCCGGCATATTAAGCACTATCTGTAGCTCTCCAAAGCATCTATCAATCTTTATTTTTCTAGAATACCTGCATATTAAGCACCATCTGTTGCTCTCCTAGGCATCTATCAATCTTTACTTTGCAGTAGACTTCAGAAATTGTTAGTGTCATTGATGTTATAATACCAGCTGAAATAAGTTACGGGAAAAGTATGAAAAAAATTCTATCACAGGTTTTCTTTGTTCCTGACCTCAATCCTTACATCATTTCTTGGAAAGCTCTTCCCAAGAGCTTCATTCTCAAAGAAACGATGTCAGGCTTTTGATTTATAAACAGAGAAAGAATGAACTTAAAGGTCTGTTATGGTGTCATCGCATGTCACTTCAGCAGCAGGTTCAGTGGATACTGCCTGCATCAAATTCCACATGTATAAATTTGTTATACACATCCAAAGTGCGTGGCAAATTACGACAAATACCTAAGACAGAATGAATTAAGACAATGCCTAGGATTATTGCTCCAGACAGAACAAAATAAGACAATGCCTAGGGTTATTGCTACAGGCAAAACAAATTAAGACAAGGCCCAGGATTATTGCTCTAGACAGAACAAATTAAGAGAATACCTAGGATTATTGCTACGGGCAGAACAAATTAAGACAATGCCCAGGATTATTGCTCCGGGCAGAACAAATTAAGACAATGCCCAGGATTATTGCTCCAGACAGAACAAATTAAGACAATGCCCAGGATTATTGCTCCAGGCAGAACAAATTAAGACAATGCCTAGGATTATTGCTCTAGACAGAACAAATTGAGACAATACCTAGGATTATTGCTGCAGAGAGAACAAATTAAGACAATGCCTAGGATTATTGCTCCAGACAGAACAATTTAAGAAAATGCCTAGGATTATTGCTCAAGACAGAACAAAATAAGACAATGCCTAGGGTTATTGCTACAGGCAGAACAAATTAAGACAATGCCCAGGATTATTGCTCTAGACAGAACAAATTAAGACAATACCTAGGATTATTGCTACGGGCAGAACAAATTAAGACAATGCCCAGGATTATTGCTCCAGGCAGAACAAATTAAGACAATGCCCAGGATTATTGCTCCAGACAGAACAAATTAAGACAATGCCCAGGATTATTGCTCTGGGCAGAACAAATTAAGACAATGCCTAGGATTATTGCTCTAGACAGAACAAATTAAGACAATGCCTAGGATTATTGCTCTAGGCAGAACAAATTAAGACAATGCCTAGGATTATTGCCCCAGGCAGAACCAATTAAGACAATGCCTAGGATTATTGTTCCAGGCAGAACAAATTAAGACAATGCCTAGGATTATTGCTACAGGCAGAACAAATTAAGACAATGCATAGGATTGTTGCTCCAGGCAGAACAAATTAAGACAATGCCTAGGATTATTGTTCCAGACAGAACAAATTAAGACAATGCCCAGGATTATTGTTCCAGACAGAACAAATTAAGACAATGCCTAGGATTATTGCACTAGGCAGAACAAATTAAGACAATGCCTAGGATTATTGTTCCAGACAGAACAAATTAAGACAATGCCCAGGATTATTGTTCCAGGCAGAACAAATTAAGACAATGCCTAGGATTATTGCTACAGGCAGAACAAATTAAGACAATGCATTGGATTGTTGTTCCAGGCAGAACAAATTAAGACAATGCCTAGGATTATTGCTCCAAACACAAATTAAGACAATGCCTAGGATTATTGCTCCAGACAGAACAAATTAAGACAATGCCTAGGATTATTGCACTAGGCAGAACAAATTAAGATAATGCCTAGGATTATTGCTCTATATAGAACAAATTAAGACAATGCCTAGGATTATTGCTCCAGACAGAACAAATTAAAACAATGCCAAGGATTATTGCACCAGGCAGAACAAATTAAGACAATGCTTAGGATTATTGCTCAAGACAGAACGAATTAAGACAATACCTAGGATTATTGCTATGGCCAGAACAAATTGAGACAAAACCTAGGATTATAGCTCCAGACAGAACAAATTAAGACAATGCCTAGGATTATTGCTCCAGACAGAACAAATTAAGACAATGCCTAGGATTATTGTTCCAGGCAGAACAAATTAAGACAATGACTAGGATTATTGCTCCAGACAGAACAAATTAAGACAATGCCTAGGATTATTGCTCTAAGACAATGCCTAGGATTATTGCTCTAGACAGAATGAATTAAGACAATGCCTAGGATTATTGCCAAAGGCAGAACAAATTAAGTCAATGCCTAGGATTATTGCTCTAGACAGAACAAATTAAGACAATGCCTAGGATTATTGCTCTAGGCAGAACAAATTAAGACAATGCCTAGGATTATTGCCACAGGCAGAACAAATTAAGACAATGCCTAGGATTATTGCTACAGGCAGAACAAATTAAGACAATGCCTGGGATTATTGTTCCAGACAGAACAAATTAAGACAATGCCTAGGATTATTGCTCTAGACAGAACAAATTAAGACAAATACCTAAGATTATTGTTCTAGGCAGAACAAATTAAGACAATGCCTAGGATTATTGCTCCAGGCAGCAGAAATTAGGACAGACAAATAATTCCAAGCATTATTGCTCCAGGCAGAACAAATTAAGACATATGCCTAGAATTATTGCTCCAGTCTAATAGTCAGCTACTCGATCAAGCAGAGAAGCATTGCACCAATATTAAGCTAACTTTGAAGCAAGTTCAACTTTGCTGAAATGACAATCTTCAAAGATTGCCAGAAATATCAAGGTTAGCAGCTAGTGGGAACTCAACACAAACATATTCTTTCAGAATATGAAAATTTGTGTGTCTCTACAGAATATCCCTTCTATCATGTGAGTCATCATTTGAGTGAACACCCTAATAAGCAATATTTAGGCCCAATAGCATGAGAGTGAACTCATAACTGTCATTGTAGAATTAGTACTTTGGATACTTCTGTTGTGCAATGGTCATTGGAACAAGAAATCAAGTGTCCTTCAGATTCATGCTGGTTTTCAAAGCTGTCTGGTTTTCATTGACACTGAGAATAGTTGAGTATAAAAACCTGGTGCCTGTCTAACTTTCTCACCTCAAGAAGTGCAATTTCTGTTGAAAATGAGAAGATTTGTACAAATATAATCTTGAAGAATGGATATATATATGGGGCTGCTATATGAACATTATGTGACCACGGCCCTGAACTCGATTTATTTATTTATTGGTGTTTAAGGTCACATATTTCTGAACACTGACTAATCATGACCACAACATGGAGATAAAGTCAAGGACAGTCAATCGTTTATACCCATGTTGCCTATTTTAGAGGACTTGCACACCAAGCATTAGTGACTCGGTCCTATTTTACCAGTGAAACAGCGCATGTTGACCACAGTAAACAAGCACTGCTTCACTTCCCAGGGTTCCCGCGAGGGCCTGAACTAGATTCCTGTATCTATGAGTTATTTGCAATACGTGATCTCTTCGTCCAGAAATGTTAAAAATCCATCCTTGAAGTGGTGATGATCATACATGGCCTAGTCAAGGTTTATCAGTGGCGATCTAACTGAACTTCTACACAACATGAACTTCTCTTCAAATATCAGCAGAGATCTAACTGAACTTCTACACTACATACACTTCTCATTATATATCAGCGGAGATCTAACTGAACTTCTACACTACACGTATTTCTCTTTATACATCGGTGGAGATCTAACTGAACTTCTACACTACACGTATTTCTCTTTATACATCGGTGGAGATCTAACTGAACTTCTACACTACACGTATTTCTCTTTATACATCGGTGGAGATCTAACTGAACTTCTACACTACACGTATTTCTCTTTATACATCGGTGGAGATCTAACTGAACTTCTACACAACACATATTTCTTATACATCGGTGGAGATCTAACTGAACTTCTACACTACATGTACTTCTCTTTATAATTATGAGAGGATTTTTAGGAAGAGCAAACATCTGAAACACGAGATGGTTTTGATGAGATTTGAAGCTAGGATGGTGCGCACTTGAAGCCTAACTCAATATATTTCTTTAAAATATTAATAAATGAAATAATTCTAATATAAGAATAATAATATACAAGCAATTTTGTGTTTCTCGATTGTAATATACTTATATAACTAACTCATGTGGATTGTAATATACTTATATAACTAACTCATGTGGATCTCGATTGTAATATACTTATATAACTAACTCATGTGGATCTCGATTGTAATATACTTATATAACTAACTCATGTGGATCTCAATTGTAATATATTTATATATAACTAACTCATGTGGATCTCGATTGTAATATACTTATATAACTAACTCATGTGGATTGTAATATACTTATATAACTAACTCATGTGGATCTCGATTGTAATATACTTATATAACTAACTCATGTGGATCTCGATTGTAATATACTTATATAACTAACTCATGTGGATCTCGATTGTAACATACTTATATAACTAACTCATGTGGATCTCGAATGTAATATACTTATATAACTAACTCATGTGGATCTCGATTGTAATATACTCATATAACTAACTCATGTGGATCTCGATTGTAATATACTTATATATAACTAACTCATGTGGATCTCGATTGTAATATATTTATATAACTAACTCATGTGGATTGTAATATACTCATATAACTAACTCATGTGGATCTCGATTGTAATATACTTATATAACTAACTCATGTGGATCTCAATTGTAATATACTTATATAACTAACTCATGTGGATCTCGATTGTAATATACTTATATAACTAACTCATGTGGATCTCGATTGTAATATACTTATATAACTAACTCATGTGGATCTCGATTGTAATATACTTATATAACTAACTCATGTGGATCTCGATTGTAATATACTTATATAACTAACTCATGTGGATCTCAATTGTAATATACTTATATAACTAACTCATGTGGATCTCGATTGTAATATACTTATATAACTAACTCATGTGGATCTCAATTGTAATATACTTATATAACTAACTCATGTGGATCTCGATTGTAATATACTTATATAACTAACTCATGTGGATCTCGATTGTAATATACTTATATAACTAACTCATGTGGATCTCGATTGTAATATACTTATATAACTAACTCATGTGGATCTCGATTGTAATATACTTATATAACTAACTCATGTGGATCTCGATTGTAATATACTTATATAACTAACTCATGTGGATCTCGATTGTAATATACTTATATAACTAACTCATGTGGATCTCGATTGTAATATACTCATATAACTAACTCATGTGGATCTCGATTGTAATATACTTATATAACTAACTCATGTGGATCTCCCATTTTTTACATATCCCCAGCATCATGCAGATTTTAATATCTCCAGCATCATGCAGATTTTAATCTCCAGCATCATGCAGATTTTAATCTCCAGCATCATGCAGATTTTAATCTCCAGCATCATGCAGATTTTAATCTCCAGCATCATGCAGGTTTTAATCTCCAGCATCATGCAGATTTTAGTGAGAAACCTGTGACATACATTGGTGTTCAGATCAAATGACATGGACTAATTACAAGCAACTGTGCGAATCCTTACCTACCTTCAGAGAAAAAGTTTGCATTCGGGCAGCCAGTGATTTTTCCAACACACAACACACATTTTCCATGGAGGGTGGGGAGGTGATGGACGTGTGTGCCCCCCTCCCTTCCCACAAGCTTCGGGTTGGATCACCAAGTAATTTTTTTTTTCCATTTCTCCCTCAAAAACAGCTTATGACCCCTCACTGGAATAAGGTTTTTCTTGTTCAGTCACCTGCTATTCGAGTACAGTAAAATGGTTTAATATGCAAAGTGTTGGGGTGGGGTACAAGCATCCAAGGAAAAGGAATGAGTTAAAAATTCTAAAGGGGGCCTCTCTGAAAAAAGCTGTAGTTAAGAGTACCAAATGGGAGGGATATTGATATTTTCTGAATTAATTGCTGGAATCTGAATCAAGGTCAATAGAGGGAACAAATCCCTCAACACCACACCATCCTAATCTCTAGAGTAATCCCTTTCTTGGCCATGAATATGTTTTATTAAAACTTACCGTTACATAGCATGGTATGTTTCCATTATATTACACTAATCCTTATAGTTAATCTGTATCATGTACAAGAGCCATGTGTATACATACAAACAGTTTCTTGTAAACTGCAGCAGGAGAACAGTAACACATTACCCAATTTGTTGATTAAATATGCATGAATCAGTAGTCGTTCATCACTGAAAATCATCAACATGACATAAACCTTATTTCACTTTTAGACACATGTTATGTCTGATGAGACACAAAGAACTGGTTCACACCAGAGAAAAAAATGATTGGCATAATCTTTGTTAGTAATTGTGCCTGATAGTAAACCTTCTCAACAACAAAGCAGTCTTTGTGAATAAGTGTGTGGGGCTGATGTTGATTGGAGATTAGCAATTGTATAAAGATGCTTTATCCCATCACAGACCAAGATAGTTTTGAGAGACCCAGAACTCATGTCCTGCAGGGATTTAACCCATAACGGCCTAATTCCAAATTTGATCACTTCTTTCTGCACAGGAAAAGGGTAGCCCAACCAGCAGCCTTTAGGTAAACTTGCATTACATTCCAAATACCGTAGCAGTAGTTATTTCTAGGCAAATCTTGTGCTGCATAGGTAACCATCTAAGCAGCCAATACTTGCTCAGAAACAACAACAAACCACAGTATGTAACTGTGCTAAAATATGTTCATTAAATAACATTCAAGACCTGAAATGATAATTAGAGATGGTGAAATGGGAGACCAAATTAATGGCTTTGTAATTATTTTATTGAGTGAAATGATGATTAAAGATGGTGAAATGAGACCAAGGGTATTGTAGCGGTATTATTGTGTGATATAATAATTAGAGATGGTGAAATGAGACCAAGGGTATTGTAGCGGTATTATTGTGTGATATAATAGAGATGGTGAAATGAGACCAAGGGTATTGTAGCGCTATTATTGTGTGATTTAATAATTAGAGATAAAGAAAAGAGACCAAGGGTATTGTAGCGGTATTATTGTGTGATATAATAGAGATGGTGAAATGAGACCAAGGGTATTGTAGCGGTATCATTGTGTGATATAATAATTAGAGATGGTGAAATGAGACCAAGGGTATTGTAGCGCTATTATTGTGTGATTTAATAATTAGAGATGGTGAAATGAGACCAAGGGTACTGTAGCGGTATTATTGTGTGATTTAATAATTAGAGATAGTGAAAAGAGACCTAGGGTATTGTAGCGGTATTATTGTGTGATATAATAATTAGAGATGGTGACATGAGACCAAGGGTATTGTAGTGGTATTATTGTGTGATATAATACTTAGAGATGGTGAAATGAGACCAAGGGTATTTATTTATTTATTTATTGATGTTTAAGGTCATATATTTATGCACAATGGCTAATCATGACCGTGACAGTTTTACGGGTGGAGGAAGCCGGAGTACCCGGAGAGAACCACCGAGCAATGACGAGCAGCTGCCATCTCCCCAACATCGTAACTCTGCACTGCAGCACAGGCACGGTTAGATTGGTTGAAGACATGCATACCATCGACATGCAGGACACCTTAGTACACGGCGTCATCGTGCCCCCAACGCGGGCAATGGAGATGAAGTGTCTTGCCCAAGGACACAATGCGGTTGCCGCAGGTGGGATTCGAACCAAGGACCTCTCGGCTTGCAGCCTGCACCTCTACCTACTGAGCCACCGCGCTCCCCGAGACCAAGGGTATTGTAGTGGTATTATTGTGTGATATAATAATTAGAGATAGTGAAATGAGACCAAGGGTATTGTAGCGGTATCATTGTGTGATATAATAATTAGAGATAGTGAAATGAGACCAAGGGTATTGTAGCGGTATTATTGTGTGATTTAATGATTAGAGATAGTGAAAAGAGACCAAGGGTATTGTAGCGGTATTATTGTGTGATATAATAATTAGAGATAGTGAAATGAGACCAAGGGTATTGTAGCGGTATTATTGTGTGATATAATAATTAGAGATAGTGAAATGAGACCAAGGGTATTGTAGCGGTATCATTGTGTGATATAATAATTAGAGACAGTGAAATGAGACCAAGGGTATTGTAGTGGTATTATTGTGTGATATAATAATTAGAGATGGTGAAATGAGACCAAGGGTATTGTAGCGGTATTATTGTGTGATATAATAATTAGAGATAGTGAAATGAGACCAAGGGTATTGTAGCGGTATCATTGTGTAATATAATAATTAGAGACAGTGAAATGAGACCAAGGGTATTGTAGCGGTATTATTGTGTGATATAATAATTAGAGATGGTGAAATGAGACCAAGAGTATTGTAGCGGTATTATTGTGTGATATAATAATTAGAGATGGTGAAATGAGACCAAGGGTATTGTAGCGGTATTATTGTGTGATATAATAATTAGAGATGGTGAAATGAGACCAAGGGTATTGTAGCAGTATTATTGTGTGATATAATAATTAGAGATGGTGAAATGAGACCAAGGGTATTGTAGCGGTATTATTGTGTGATATAATAATTAGAGATGGTGAAATGAGACCAAGGGTATTGTAGCGGTATTATTTATTTATTTATTTATTGGTGTTTAAGGTCACATACTTATGCACAATGGCTAATCGTGACCGTGACAGTTTTACGGGTGGAGGAAGCCGGAGTACCCGGAGAGAACCACCGAGCAACGACGAGCAGCTGTCAGCTCTCCAACATCGTAACTCTGAACTCTGCACCGCAGCACAGGCAGGGTTAGATTGGTTGAAGACATGCGCACCATCGACGTGCAGTACGCCTCAGTACACAGTGTCATTGTGCCCCCATTTAGGCAATCGGGGTGAAGTGTCGTGCCCAAGGACACAACGTGGTTGCCGCAGGTGGGATTCGAACCGAGGACCTCTCGGCTTGCAGCCTGCACCTCTACCAACTGAGCCACCGTGCCCCCAGCGGTATTATTGTGTGATATAATAATTAGAGATGGTGAAATGAGACCAAGGGTATTGTAGCGGTATTATTGTGTGATATAATAATTAGAGATAGTGAAATGAGACCAAGGGTATTGTAGCCGTATTATTGTGTGATATAATAATTAGAGATGGTGAAATGAGACCAAGGGTATTGTAGCGGTATTATTGTGTGATATAATAATTAGAGATAGTGAAATGAGACCAAGGGTATTGTAGCGGCATTACTGTGTGATAAAATGAGACCAAGGGTATTGTAGCGGTATTATTGTGTGATATAATAATTAGAGATGGTGAAATGGGAAACCAATGTGGGACAGACAGATGCACAGACTGATGCATGGACAGGTATAGACATCAGAGTGTGTACTAACACTGGTATATACATCAGTCTCAGTTCTAACACTGCTATAGACATCAGTCTTAGTACTGACACTGGTACAGACATCAGTCTCAATACTAACACTGGTATAGACATCAGTCTCAGTACTAACAATGCTATATACACCAGTCTCAGTACAAACACTGGTACAGACATCAGTCTCAGTACTAACACTGGTAGAGACATCAGTCTCAGTACTAACACTGCTATAGACATCAGTCTCAGTACTAACACTGGTAGAGACATCAGTCTCAGTACTAACACTGGTATAGACATCAGTCTCAGTACTAACACTGCTATAGACATCAGCCTCAGCATTAACACTGGTATAGACATCAGTCTCAGTACTAAAACTGGTATAGACATCAGTCTCAGTACAAACACTGGTATAGACATCAGTCTCAGTACTGACACTGGTATAGACATCAGTCTCAGTACTAACAATGCTATAGACATCAGTCTCAGTACTAAAACTGGTATAGACATCAGTCTCAGTACTAACACTGGTAAAGACGTCAGCCTCAGTACTAACACTGGTATAGACATCGGTCGCAGTACTAACACTGGTATAGACATCAGTCTCAGTACTAACACCAGCATAGACATCAGTCTCAGTACTAACACAGGTATAGACATCAGTCTCAGTACTAACACTGGTAGAGACATCAGTCTCAGTACTAACACTGGTATACACATCAGTCTCAGTACTAACACTGCTATAGACATTAGTCTCAGTACTAACACAGGTATAGACATCAGTCTCAGTACTAACACTGGTAGAGACATCAGTCTCAGTCCTAACACTGGTATAGACATCAGTCTCAGTACTAACACTGGTAAAGACGTCAGCCTCAGTACTAACACTGGTATAGACATCGGTTGCAGTACTAACACTGGTATAGACATCAGTCTCACTACTAACACCGGTATAGACATCAGTCTCAGTACTAACACAGGTATAGACATCAGTCTCAGTACTAACACTGGTATAGACATCAGTCTCAGTACTAACACTGGTAAAGACGTCAGCCTCAGTACTAACACTGGTATAGACAACAGTTTCAGCACTGACACTGGTATAGACATCAGTCTCAGTACTAACACTGGTAGAGACATCAGTCTCAGTACTAACACTGGTACAGACATCAGTCTCAGTACTAACACTGCTATAGACGTCAGCCTCAGTACTAACACTCGTATAGACATTGGTCGCAGTACTAACACTGGTATAGACATCAGTCTCAGTACTAACACCGGTATAGACATCAGTCTCAATACTAACACAGGTATAGACATCAGTCTCAGTACTAACACTGGTATAGACATCAGTCTCAGTACTAACACTGGTAAAGACGTCAGCCTAAGTAGCAACACTGGTATAGACAACAGTTTCAGCACTGACACTGGTATAGACATCAGTCTCAGTACTAACAATGGTATAGACATCAGTCTCAGTACTAACACTGGCATAGACATCAGTCTCAGTACTAACACTGGTATAGACATCAGTCCCAGTACTAACACTGGTATAGACATCAGTCTCAGTACTGACACTGGTATAGACATCAGTCTCAGTACTAACACTGCTATAGACATCAGTCTCAGTACTAACACCGGTATAGACATCAGTCTCAGTACTAACACAGGTATAGACATCAGTCTCAGTACTAACACTGGTATAGACATCAGTCTCAGTACTAACACTGGTAAAGACGTCAGCCTCAGTACTAACACTGGTATAGACAACAGTTTCAGCACTGACACTGGCATAGACATCAGTCTCAGTACTAACACTGGTATAGACATCAGTCCCAGTACTAACACTGGTATAGACATCAGTCTCAGTATTGACACTGGTATAGACTTCAGTCTCAGTACTAACACTGCTATAGACATCAGTCTCAGTACTAACACTGGTATAGACATCAGTCTCAGTACTAACACTGGTATAGACATCAGTCTCAGTACTAACACTGGTATAGACATCAGTCTCAGTACTAACACTGGTATAGACATCAGTCTCAGTACTAACACTGCTATAGACATCAGTCTCAGTACTGACACTGGTACAGACATCAGTCTCAATACTAACACTGGTATAGACATCAGTCTCAGTACTAACAATGCTATAGACACCAGTCTCAGTACAAACACTGGTACAGACATCAGTCTCAGTACTAACACTGGTAGAGACATCAGTCTCGGTACTAACACTGGTATAAACATCAGTCTCAGTACTAACACTGCTATAGACATCAGCCTCAGCATTAACACTGCTATAGACATCAGTCTCAGTACTAAAACTGGAATAGACATCAGTCTCAGTACAAACACTGGTATAGACATCAGTCTCAGTACTGACACTGGTATAGACATCAGTCTCAGTACTAACACTGGTAAAGATGTCAGCCTCAGTACTAACACTGGTATAGACAACAGTTTCAGCACTGACACTGCTATAGACATCAGTCTCAGTACTAACAATGGTATAGACATCAGTCTCAGTACTAACACTGGCATAGACATCAGTCTCAGTACTAACACTGGTATAGACATCAGTCCCAGTACTAACACTGGTATAGACATCAGTCTCAGTACGAACACTGGTATAGACATCAGTCTCAGTATTGACAGTGGTATAGACTTCAGTCTCAGTACTAACACTGCTATAGACATCAGTCTCAGTACTAACACTGGTATAGACATCAGTCTCAGTACTAACACTGGTATAGACATCAGTATCAGTACTAACACTGGTATAGACATCAGTCTCAGCACTGACACTGGTATAGACAACAGTTTCAGCACGGACACTGGTATTGACATCAGTCTCAGTAATAACACTGGTATAGACATCAGTCTCAGTACTAACACTGGTATAGACATCAGTCTCAGTACTAACACTGGTATAGACATCAGTCTCAGTACTAGGACTGCTATAGACATCAGTCTCAGTACTAACACTGGTATAGACATCAGTTTCAGTACTAACACTGGTATAGACATCAGTCTCAGTACTAACACAGGTATAGACATCAGTCTCAGTACTAACACTGGTATAGACATCAGTCTCAGTACTAACATAATAACACTGGTAAAGACATCGGTTTCAGTACTAACACTGCTGTAGACATTAGTCTCTGTACTGACACTGGTATAGACATCAGTCCCAGTACTAACACTGGTAGAGACATCAGTCTCAGTACTAACACTGCCAGAGACATCAGTCTCAGTACTAACACCGCTATAGACATCAGACCTGGTACTAACACTGCTATAGACATCAGTCTCAGTACTAACACAGGTAAAGACATCAGTCTCAGTACTAACACTGGTATAGACATCAGTTTCAGTACTAACACTGGTATAGACATCAGTCCCAGTACTAACACAGGTATAGACATCAGTCTCAGTACTAACACTGCTATAGACATCAGTCTCAGTACTAACACTGCTATAGACATCAGTCTCAGTATTAACACTGGCAGAGACATCAGTCTCAGTACTAACACACGTAAAGACATCAGTCTCAGTACTAACACTGCTACAGACATCAGTCTCAGTACTAACACTGCTACAGACATCAGTCTCAGTATTAACACAAGTAAAGACATCAGTCTCAGTACTAACACCGCTATAGACATCAGTTTCAGTACTAACACTGGTAAAGACATCAGTTTCAGTACTAACACTGGTATAGACATCAGCCTAAGTACTAACACTGCTATAGACATCAGTCTCAGTACTAACACTGGTATAGACATCCGTTTCAGTACTAACACTTCTATAGACATCAGTCTCAGTACTAACACTACTATAGACATCAGTCTCAGTACTAACACTGGTATAGACATCAGTCTCAGTACTAACACTGGTATAGACATCAGTCTCAGCATTAACACTGCTATAGACATCAGTCTCAGTACTAACACTGGTATAGACATCAGTCTCAGTACTAACACTGCTATAGACATCAGTCTCAGTACTAACACTGGTATAGACATCAGCCTCAGCATTAACACTGGTATAGACATCAGTCTCAGTACTAACACTGGTATAGACATCAGTCTCAGCATTAACACTGGTATAGACATCAGTCTCAGTACTAACACTGGTATAGACATCAGTCTCAGTACTAACACTGGTATAGACATCAGTCTCAGTACTAACACTGGTATAGACATCAGTCTCAGTACTAACACTGGTATAGACATCAGTCTCAGTAGTACTAACACTGCTATAGACATCAGTCTCAGTACTAACACTGGTATAGACATCAGCCTCAGCATTAACACTGGTATAGACATCAGTCTCAGTACTAACACTGGTATAGACATCAGTCTCAGTACTAACACTGGTGGAGACATCAGTCTCAGTACTAACACTGGTATGCATATAAGAATCACTTTGCCTTGATACCTGAAAGAAAATCAATTGCCTGAAAATACTTAAGGCAAACTTTTGTCTTGTGGCCTTAACTTTGACTTTGTATGATTACACATTACTTACGTGGTTTTTTGCACATGATACATGAATTGTTGGTACATTGTATGATATGCACTTGATACATGAATTGTTGGTACACTGTATGATATGCACTTGAATGCACTAGGTGTGTGCCATTAAAATCAAAAGTGTATTCTATAATTCTCTAGTGTGAAGTCAAGTGTGCATCAAACCTTCTATAACATACATTATTACGTGATTCCGCCGCACCTAAAAATTTCTTCTTCACAGACAAGGATTTAGTTCACTCAGTGAAATGGCCTGGGGGTAATTATATTTGACTGACTTTATTACTGGAGAGGACCTACACTAACAGAAAATAATGAGTGACCTTTAGACCCTGATATCTTCACTTAATACCGAAATCTAGAAACAGGACTGAATCTTGAAAAATCCAACCACCCTAGCGGGGTACCACTGCCTTAAGCATCTGCCTACTCTAAACAGATGAAAAAAATTGTAAACTTGAAAGTGGAAACAATTTATTTATTTATTGGTGTCTAAGGTCACTTTCAGCATCTTGGGCTATATCGTGACCACAACATAGGTACAAAGCCAAGTTCAGTCAATTGTTTATACCACTGTAGGAAACATATTTTGGACTGGGTTTATGGTGACCTTGAGTGGGTGCATGGAGTGCAGACTGAAGGTACCCACTGAGGGTTTATTTATTTATTTATTTATTTATTTATATTTTTTTTTATTTTTTTTTTTTTATTTATTTAATGTGTTCAAGGTGACTTTCACCATTATTTGACTACATCATGACCACAAAATACGGGCAGAATTTTGAAAATTGTTGAGAGAATCAAAATGACATGATGTCATCCAATAGGTAGCTAATTATTACAAGAATGATATTCTCCGATTCTAGAGAAATTCTAGCCCTGGCATAGGAAGCTAATCATTATGAGAATGAGATCTCTCTGATTCTACAGAAATTCTAGCCCTGGCATAGGTAGCTAATCATTATGAGAATGAGATCTCTCTGATTCAAGAGAAATTCTAGCCCTGGCATAGGAAGCTAATCATTATGAGAATGAGATCTCTCTGATTCTACAGAAATTCTAGCCCTGGCATAGGTAGCTAATCATTATGAGAATGAGATCTCTCTGATTCAAGAGAAATTCTAGACCTGGCATAGGTAGCTAATCATTATGAGAATGAGATCTCTCTGATTCTACAGAAATTCTAGCCCTGGCATAGGAAGCTAATCATTATGAGAATGAGATCTCTCTGATTCTACAGAAATTCTAGCCCTGGCATAGGTAGCTAATCATTATGAGAATGAAATCTCTCTGATTCAAGAGAAATTCTAGACCTGGCATAGGAAGTTAATCATTATGAGAACAAGATCTTTCTGATTCTAGAGAAATTATAGCACTGGCATAGATAGCTGATCATTACAAGAATGAGATTCTCTGATTTTAGAGAAATTATGTTAGCCAATTGTGCAACTAGAGAACATCAATACCAGGCATTGATTCCAGGTCCTATTACATAGTAAACAAGCACTGCCCCACTTCCCGAGATGGGATTGTGGTGACTCAGGCATTGATTCCAGGTCGTATTACATAGTAAACAAGCACTGCCCCACTTCCCGAGATGGGATTGTGGTGACTCAGGCATTGATTCCAGGTCGTATTACATAGTAAACAAGCACTGCCCCACTTCCCAAGGTGGGAGTGTGGTGACTCAGGCATTGATTCCAGGTCCTATTACATAGTAAACAAGCACTGCCCCACTTCCCAAGGGGGGAGCGCGGTGACTCAGGCATTGATTCTGGGTCCTATTACATAGTAAACAAGCACTGCCCCACCTCCCGAGGTGGGAGCGTGGTGACTCAAGGCATTGATTCCAGGTCCTATTACATAGTAAACAAGCACTGCCCCACTTCCCGAGGTGGGAGCGTGGTGACTCAGGCATTGATTCCAGGTCCTATTACATAGTAAACAAGCACTGCCCCACTTCCCAAGGTGGGATCGTGGTGACTCAGGATTGATTCTGTGTCCTATTACATAGTAAACAAGCACTGCCCCACTTCCCAAGGTGGGAGTGTGGTGACTCAGGATTGATTCTGTGTCCTATTACATAGTAAACAAGCACTGCCCCACCTCCCGCGGTGGGAGTAGTGCACAAACATTGCCCCACTTCCCGAGGTGGGAGCATGGTGGCTCAGTGTTTACAGTACTGAACTTAAAACCGAGACGACCACGGTTCAATTACCACCAGGGTACATGTAACTACGGTACATTGTGTCCTTGAGAAAGGCACTTATTCCCAATTGCTCACGTGGGGGTACCAGACCTTGACAATTCCATATTTTGATTAACCCATTAACAGGTTACCCATTTAGTTGTTCATTAACCTATTCTGAAGGTTAAATAAATTTGTTTCATTAACCTGTTGGTTACCAAAAATCCAAACACGATATGCCACAGGCATAACCCGAAAACCGTAGGCCTGCGCTGGTGGGAGGGTTTGGGAGGGAAATGTAGAGTTATGCCCCTTCTGCTGGCAACAAGTGATGACTTCTGACAATAAAAATATCAACGAAACAGCAATACGCACTCACTAGAAATATAGAGTTGTGCCTCTTCTGTTGGCAGCAATGCATATAAGAGTTGTGCCTCTTCTATTGGCAGCATTGCATATAGTGGTGAATAGGTCCAGAATTGATTTGGCTGTGGCCCCATCATACATCAGGCTGTAGTGCATTTCAATTTCCACAAACTGTAATAACATGTTTCTAATTATGCTTACAGAAGTCCAAATATGGCCTGAAAGTCTGTAATATAATTTTTTGGTTTGGTACGTCCTTTCAAGGACGTACCAAACCAAAAAATTATATTACAGACTTTCAGGCCATGTTTGGACTATGCTTACAGCTGAATAATAAGCACAAATTTAATATTTGGATGTTTACTACTTTCTGTTCAGGCATCTAATATGCTGATGATAAAAAAGTTGATTAACCGGTCGATCTTTTTGGTTAACCGATAGTCTGTTCGCCTCAGTTTTTGTTTGCGTAACCTCTAGGGGAACGGAGCGATCGTTCGCCTGAATTGTCAAGGCCTGGGGTACAGTAGCACTATGTACTAAAGTGTACTGGACGTCCATGGTACACTTGTCTTCAATCAATGTTACCCTACATGTATTTGGGGGTACAGTGGTACTGTGTACTAAGGCATACTGCATGTCCATGGTGCACTTGTCTTCAATCAATGTTACCCTATTTGTGTGGGGTTAGTACAATGGGGAGGAGTCGGACAGTTCCTCACCATTGCTCCGTAGTTTTCTCTGTGTTCTCTTGATTCCTCCACAAAACCATAGAACGGTCTGATACGAAGTCACTCTGCCTGTTGAAAGCATCATTAAACCCTGATAAATAAATAATTATACTTCCCAGAGTAAAAAAAAGTCAAACTGATTATGAGCAGGGACTAATAATGCTAAATGCTAGCCCATCAGCAATACCCCCCCCCCCCCCCCACCCCAGCAATTTCCTCACCTTTCTTAGAAGAGAGCTGTGCTGTAAAGCCAAGAAAAAAACTGCTCTATTAGAAGTTAGTGACCTTGACCTCATGATCTCAAATACAATCCACATTATCAACAAATTATAGTTTCATATACGCACTAAAGGAAACAAAAGTTAGCTCACCTGAACCAAAAACTGTATTTATTGTATCGGTGTAACTTTGACCTTTGCTCCACTGAACCCCAAACCTCCCACCCACCACCAAGTGCCATCCTTACTATCAGCATCTTATAGACAATCTGTGTATAAAGTTATATACTATACAGGAAAAGTTTCCCCAAACATTTTGGTGTAAATAACAAATGAAAGTGGTAAGTTATGAGTGAAATGGCAAAATGAAAGATCATTGGTTCCAATGTTATTTGGCGGAACTTTAACATTACTACATTGTGTGTGTGCACAACGTCAGAGCAATCCATGAATTTGTAAATGTAAACTGCAGGGCTGGCTAAAGGAAGAATGTTGATACACAAATGCAGTAAGTTTAAAGGTAATTGTGTGGGGGCACGGTGGCTCAGTAGGTAGAGGTGCAGGCTGCAAGCCGAGAGGTCCTCGGTTCAAATCCCACCTGCGGCAACCACGTTGTGTCCTTGGGCAAGACACTTCACCCCGCTTGCCTACATGGGGGCACGATGATGCTGTGTACTAAGGCGTACTGCACGTCGATGGTGCACATGTCTTCAACCAATCTAACCCTGCCTGTGCAGCGGTGCAGAGTTCAGAGTTACGATGTTGGGGAGCTGACAGCTGCTTGTCGTTGCTCGGTGGTTCTCTCCGGGTACTCCAGCTTCCTCCACCCGTAAAACTGTCACCGACATGATATGACCCTGGCTGTTAATGTGTCGTTAAACCCAAGTAAAAAAAAAAAAAAAAAAAGGTAATTGTAAATGGTAACTTTTTTCACAGTAATGAATGCTAACTGATAGCTCTTATCAAGTCTTGGCTATTGCAAACACAAAGTTCTAAAACAATCCTATTATAAATGCGCCCTGTAGGCCATGTGACAGAAGAATGTTGATGCACAAATGCACTAAATGAAAAGGAAATCGATAGCTCCTATCTGTATCACCCTGAACAAGCATACCAAGTTTCAAAACAACCTGACAATGAATGCACACCCTCCGAGGCATGCCAAACGAAATTGTTAATGCACAAATGCGTTAAGTTTGAAGGTCGTTGCTAATGGCAACGTTTTTGGTTTTTTCATGGAAATTCATAAATATGGCCTACAGGGAGTACAATAGGGATACGTTGCAGCACAAGTTCAAAGGTTGGTGCTAACGACGTTTTTTGATGAAAATGAATAGCACCCATCTACAGGTCACCCCAAACACGCATACCAAGTTTCAAAGCAATATATTTATAAATGTGCCCTATAGAGCCTGTCAAATTAATATGCTGATGTACCAACTTCAAAGGCTGCTGCTATGGCAATGTTTTTAGACGATCTTGAACCAAGATTCAAATAGGCCCCTGCGAATCCTGTAGACTGTGCTAAAGGTAGACTGTGCTAAATAGGCCCCTGCGAATCCTGTAGCCTGTGCTAAAGGTTTTCAGGCTTGTGCAGCCATCACGGTTGACCGATCACAACCAAAAGGGGAGAGTCTCATCTAGACATTATACTGAGTCATCCTACCAAGTTACAATGAAATCCCTTCATAAATAAAACCTGTAGTCTGTGCTAAAGGTTTTGGGCTCGGGCAGCTGTCACGGCTGAACGATCGCGACCAAAGCAGGATGTTCTCATCTAGACATTATCTGCAGTCATCCTACCAAGTTACAATGGAATCCCTTTGTAAATATGACCTGTAGACTGTGCTAAAAGTTTTGGGGCTTTGGGCCCCTGTTGACCAAAAGGTGATGTTCTCATCTAGACATTATAAGGTGTCATCCTACCAAGTTACAATAAAATTCCTCCATAAATACAACCTGTAGACTGTGCTAAAGGTTTCCGGCTTTTGGGCGCGGGTAGCCATCACAGTTGACAGATTGTGACCAAATGAGGATGTTCTCATCCAGACATCATGATGCAGACTATTGCACATGTAAGCCTGCAATGATACAGACAATTGCACATTTAAGACTGCAATGATACAGACTTCTGCACATGTAAACTGATACAGACTACTGCACATGTAAGGCTGCAATGATACAGACTACTGCACATGTAAGACTGCAATGATACAGACTATTGCACATGTAAGACTGCGATGATACACACTATTGCACAAGTAAGACTGCAATGGTAGACCATTGCACAAGTAAGATTGCAATGATACAGACTACTGCACATGTAAGGCTGCAATGATACAGACTACTGCACATGTAAGACTGCAATGATACAGACTATTGCACATGTAAGACTGCGATGATACAGACTATTGCACAAGTAAGACTGCAATGGTAGACCATTGCACAAGTAAGATTGCAATGATACAGACTACTGCACATGTAAGGCTGCAATGATACAGACTACTGCACATGTAAGGCTGCAATGATACAGACTACTGCACATGTAAGACTGCAATGATACAGACTATTGCACATGTAAGACTGCGATGATACAGACTATTGCACAAGTAAGACTGCAATGGTAGACCATTGCACAAGTAAGATTGCAATGATACAGACTACTGCACATGTAAGGCTGCAATGATACAGACTACTGCACATGTAAGACTGCAATGATACAGACTATTGCACATGTAAGACTGCGATGATACAGACTATTGCACAAGTAAGACTGCAATGGTAGACCATTGCACAAGTAAGATTGCAATGATACAGACTACTGCACAAGTAAGACTGCAATGATACAGACTACTGCACATGTAAGACTGCAATGATACAGACTACTGCACATGTAAGACTGCAATGATACAGACTACAGCACAAGTAAGACTGCAATGATACAGACTACTGCACAAATAAGACTGCAATGATACAGACTACTGCATGTGTAAGATTGCAATGATACAGACTACTGCACAAGTAAGACTGCAATGATACAGACTACTGCACATGTAACACTGCAATGATACAGACTACTGCACAAGTAAGACTGCAATGATACAGACTACTGCACATGTAAGACTGCAATGGTACAGACTACTGCACACGTAAGACTGCAATGATACAGACTACTGCACATGTAAGGCTGCAATGATACAGACTACTGCACAAGTAAGACTGCAATGATACAGACTACTGCACATGTAAGACTGCAATGGTACAGACTACTGCACACGTAAGACTGCAATGATACAGACTACTGCACACGTAAGGCTGCAATGATACAGACTACTGCACATGTAAGACTGCAATGATACAGATTACTGCACACGTAAGACTGCAATGATACAGACTACTGCACATGTAAGGCTGCAATGATACAGACTACTGCACAAGTAAGACTGCAATGATACAGACTACTGCACATGTAAGACTGCAATGGTACAGACTACTGCACACGTAAGACTGCAATGATACAGACTACTGCACACGTAAGGCTGCAATGACACAGACTACTGCACATGTAAGACTGCAATGATACAGACTACTGCACACGTAAGACTGCAATGATACAGACTACTGCACAAGTAAGACTGCGATGATACAGACTACTGCACATGTAAGACTGCAATGGTACAGACTAACTGCACATGTAAGACTACAATGATACAGACTAACTGCACATGTAAGACTACAATGATACAGAATACTGCACATGTAAGACTGCAATGATACAGACAACTGCACAAGTAAGATTGCAATGATACAGACTAACTGCACATGTAAGACTACAATGATACAGACTACTGCACATGTAAGATTGCAATGGTACAGACTACTGCACATGTAAGACTACAATGATACAGACTACTGCACATGTAAGACTGCAATGATACAGACTACTGCACATGCAAGACTGCAATGATACAGACTATTGCACAAGACTGCAATGGTAGACCATTGCACAAGTAAGATTGCAATGATACAGACTACTGCACATGTAAGACTGCAATGATACAGACTACTGCACATGTAAGACTGCAATGATACAGACTAACTGCACATGTAAGACTACAATGATACAGACTATTGCACACGTAAGACTGCAATGGTAGACCATTGCACAAGTAAGATTGCAATGATACAGACTACTGCACATGTAAGACTGCAATGATACAGACTACTGCACATGTAAGACTGCAATGATACAGACTAACTGCACATGTAAGACTACAATGATACAGACTATTGCACAAGTAAGACTGCAATGATACAGACTATTGCACATGTAAGACTGCAATGATACAGACTACTGCACAAGTAAGATTGCAATGATACAGACAACTGCACATGTAAGGCTGCAATGATACAGACTACTGCACATGTAAGACTGCAATGATACAGAATACTGCACATGTAAGACTGCAATGATACAGACTACTGCACAAGTAAGATTGCAATGATACAGACAACTGCACATGTAAGGCTGCAATGATACAGACTACTGCACAAGTAAGACTGCAATGATACAGACTACTGCACAGGTAAGACTGCAATGATACAGACTACTTCACATGTAAGACTGCAATGATACAGACTACTGCACGTGTAAGACTGCAATGATACAGACAACTCCACATGTAAGACTGCAATGATACAGACTACTGCACATGTAAGACTGCAATGATACAGACTACTGCACAAGTAAGACTGCAATGATACAGACTACTGCACGTGTAAGACTGCAATGATACAGACTACTTCACATGTAAGACTGCAATGATACAGACTACTGCACATGTAAGACTGCAATGATACAGACAACTGCACATGTAAGACTGCAATGATACAGACTACTGCACATGTAAGACTGCAATGATACAGACTATTGCACATGTAAGATTGCAATGATACAGACTACTGCACATGTAAGATTGCAATGATACAGACTATTGCACAAGTAAGATTGCAATGATACAGACTATTGCACATGTAAGATTGCAATGATACAGACTACTGCACATGTAACATTGCAATGATACAGACTATTGCACAAGTAAGATTGCAATGATACAGACTATTGCACATGTAAGATTGCAATGATACAGACTATTGCACAAGTAAGATTGCAATGATACAGACTATTGCACATGTAAGATTGCAATGATACAGACTACTGCACGTGTAAGATTGCAATGATACAGACTACTGCACGTGTAAGATTGCAATGATACAGACTATTGCACATGTAAGACTGCAATGATACAGACTATTGCACAAGTAAGATTGCAATGATACAGACTATTGCACATGTAAGATTGCAATGATACAGACTACTGCACGTGTAAGATTGCAATGATACAGACTATTGCACATGTAAGACTGCAATGATACAGACTACTGCACGTGTAAGACTGCAATGATACAGACTACTGCACAAGTAAGACTGCAATGATACAGACTATTGCACATGTAAGATTGCAATGATACAGACTACTGCACAAGTAAGACTGCAATGATACAGACCATTGCACAAGTAAGATTGCAATGATACAGACTACTGCACGTGTAAGATTGCAATGATACAGACTACTGCACGTGTAAGATTGCAATGATACAGACTATTGCACAAGTAAGATTGCAATGATACAGACTATTGCACATGTAAGATTGCAATGATAAAGACTACGGCACGTGTAAGATTGCAATTATACAGACTATTGCACAAGTAAGATTGCAATGACACAGACTATTGCACATGTAAGATTGCAATGATACAGACTACTGCACATGTAAGATTGCAATGATACAGACTATTGCACAAGTAAGATTGCAATGATACAGACTATTGCACAAGTAAGATTGCAATGATACAGACTATTGCACATGTAAGATTGCAATGATACAGACTACTGCATGTGTAAGATTGCAATGATACAGACTATTGCACAAGTAAAACTGCAATGGTACCGACTACTGCACAAGTAAGACTGCAATGATACAGACTACTGCACATTTAAGATTGCAATGATACAGACTATTGCACATGTAAGATTGCAATGATAAAGACTATTGCACATGTAAGATTGCAATGATACAGACTACTGCACGTGTAAGATTGCAATGATACAGACTATTGCACAAGTAAGATTGCAATGATACAGACTATTGCACATGTAAGATTGCAATGATACAGACTACTGCACGTGTAAGATTGCAATGATACAGACTATTGCACAAGTAAGATTGCAATGATACAGACTATTGCACATGTAAGATTGCAATGATACAGACTACTGCACGTGTAAGATTGCAATGATACAGACTATTGCACATGTAAGACTGCAATGATACAGACTACTGCACGTGTAAGACTGCAATGATACAGACTACTGCACAAGTAAGACTGCAATGATACAGACTATTGCACATGTAAGATTGCAATGATACAGACTACTGCACAAGTAAGACTGCAATGATACAGACCATTGCACAAGTAAGATTGCAATGATACAGACTACTGCACGTGTAAGATTGCAATGATACAGACTATTGCACAAGTAAGATTGCAATGATACAGACTATTGCACATGTAAGATTGCAATGATACAGACTACTGCACGTGTAAGATTGCAATGATACAGACTATTGCACAAGTAAGATTGCAATGATACAGACTATTGCACATGTAAGATTGCAATGATACAGACTACTGTACGTGTAAGATTGCAATGATACAGACTATTGCACATGTAAGACTGCAATGATACAGACTACTGCACGTGTAAGACTGCAATGATACAGACTACTGCACAAGTAAGACTGCAATGATACAGACTATTGCACATGTAAGATTGCAATGATACAGACTACTGCACAAGTAAGACTGCAATGATACAGACCATTGCACAAGTAAGATTGCAATGATACAGACTACTGCATGTGTAAGACTGCAATGATACAGACTACTGCACGTGTAAGACTGCAATGATACAGACTACTGTACAAGTAAGACTGCAATGATACAGACTACTGCACATGTAAGATTGCAATGATACAGACTACTGCACGTGTAAGACTGCAATGATACAGACTATTGCACATGTAAGACTGCAATGATACAGACTACTGTACAAGTAAGACTGCAATGATACAGACTACTGCACATGTAAGATTGCAATGATACAGACTACTGCACGTGTAAGACTGCAATGATACAGACTACTCCACATGTAAGACTGCAATGATACAGACTATTGCACAAGAAGGACTGCACGTGTAAGACTGCAATGATACAGACTACTGCATGTGTAAGACTGCAATGATACAGACTACTGATACAGACAATTGCACGTGTAAGATTGCAATGATACAGACTACTGCACAAGTAAGACTGCAATGATACAGACAATTGCATGTGTAAGACTGCAATGATACAGACTACTGCACAAGTAAGATTGCAATGATACAGACTATTGCACGTGTAAGACTGCAATGATACAGACTATTGCACGTGTAAGATTGCAATGATACAGACTATTGCACGTGTAAGATTGCAATGATACAGACTACTGCACAAGTAAGACTGCAATGATACAGACTACTGCACATGTAAGGCTGCAATGATACAGACTACTGCACATGTAAGATTGCAATGATACAGACTATTGCACATGTAAGATTGCAATGATACAGACTATTGCACATGTAAGATTGCAATGATACAGACTATTGCACAAGTAAGATTGCAATGATACAGACTATTGCACATGTAAGATTGCAATGATACAGACTACTGCATGTGTAAGATTGCAATGATACAGACTATTGCACAAGTAAGACTGCAATGGTACCGACTACTGCACAAGTAAGACTGCAATGATACAGACTACTGCAGATTTAAGATTGCAATGATACAGACTATTGCACATGTAAGATTGCAATGATACAGACTACTGCACGTGTAAGATTGCAATGATACAGACTATTGCACAAGTAAGATTGCAATGATAAAGACTATTGCACATGTAAGATTGCAATGATACAGACTACTGCACGTGTAAGATTGCAATGATACAGACTATTGCACAAGTAAGATTGCAATGATACAGACTATTGCACATGTAAGACTGCAATGATACAGACTACTGCACGTGTAAGACTGCAATGATACAGACTACTGCACAAGTAAGACTGCAATGATACAGACTATTGCACATGTAAGATTGCAATGATACAGACTACTGCACAAGTAAGACTGCAATGATACAGACCATTGCACAAGTAAGATTGCAATGATACAGACTACTGCATGTGTAAGACTGCAATGATACAGACTACTGCACAAGTAAGACTGCAATGATACAGACTATTGCACGTGTAAGATTGCAATGATACAGACTACTGCACGTGTAAGACTGCAATGATACAGACTACTGTACAAGTAAGACTGCAATGATACAGACTACTGCACAAGTAAGACTGCAATGATACAGACTATTGCACGTGTAAGACTGCAATGATACAGACTATTGCACGTGTAAGACTGCAATGATACAGACTATTGCACATGTAAGATTGCAATGATACAGACTATTGCACATGTAAGACTACAATGATACAGACAATTGCACGTGTAAGATTGCAATGATACAGACTACTGCACAAGTAAGACTGCAATGATACAGACAATTGCACGTGTAAGATTGCAATGATACAGACTACTGCACGTGTAAGATTGCAATGATACAGACTACTGCACAAGTAAGACTGCAATGATACAGACTACTGCACATGTAAGGCTGCAATGATACAGACTACTGCACATGTAAGATTGCAATGATACAGACTATTGCACATGTAAGATTGCAATGATACAGACTATTGCACATGTAAGATTGCAATGATACAGACTATTGCACAAGTAAGATTGCAATGATACAGACTATTGCACATGTAAGATTGCAATGATACAGACTACTGCATGTGTAAGATTGCAATGATACAGACTATTGCACAAGTAAGACTGCAATGGTACCGACTACTGCACAAGTAAGACTGCAATGATACAGACTACTGCAGATTTAAGATTGCAATGATACAGACTATTGCACATGTAAGATTGCAATGATACAGACTACTGCACGTGTAAGATTGCAATGATACAGACTATTGCACAAGTAAGATTGCAATGATAAAGACTATTGCACATGTAAGATTGCAATGATACAGACTACTGCACGTGTAAGATTGCAATGATACAGACTATTGCACAAGTAAGATTGCAATGATACAGACTATTGCACATGTAAGATTGCAATGATACAGACTACTGCACGTGTAAGATTGCAATGATACAGACTATTGCACAAGTAAGATTGCAATGATACAGACTATTGCACATGTAAGACTGCAATGATACAGACTACTGCACGTGTAAGACTGCAATGATACAGACTACTGCACAAGTAAGACTGCAATGATACAGACTATTGCACATGTAAGATTGCAATGATACAGACTACTGCACAAGTAAGACTGCAATGATACAGACCATTGCACAAGTAAGATTGCAATGATACAGACTACTGCATGTGTAAGACTGCAATGATACAGACTACTGCACAAGTAAGACTGCAATGATACAGACTATTGCACGTGTAAGATTGCAATGATACAGACTACTGCACGTGTAAGACTGCAATGATACAGACTACTGTACAAGTAAGACTGCAATGATACAGACTACTGCACATGTAAGATTGCAATGATACAGACTACTGCACGTGTAAGACTGCAATGATACAGACTATTGCACATGTAAGACTGCAATGATACAGACTACTGTACAAGTAAGACTGCAATGATACAGACTACTGCACACGTAAGATTGCAATGATACAGACTACTGCACGTGTAAGACTGCAATGATACAGACTACTGCACATGTAAGACTGCAATGATACAGACTATTGCACAAGTAGGACTGCACGTGTAAGACTGCAATGATACAGACTATTGCACAAGTAAGATTGCAATGATACAGACTATTGCACATGTAAGACTGCAATGATACAGACTACTGCACGTGTAAGACTGCAATGATACAGACTACTGCACAAGTAAGACTGCAATGATACAGACTATTGCACATGTAAGATTGCAATGATACAGACTACTGCACAAGTAAGAATGCAATGATACAGACTACTGCACAAGTAAGATTGCAATGATACAGACTACTGCATGTGTAAGACTGCAATGATACAGACTACTGCACGTGTAAGACTGCAATGATACAGACTATTGCACATGTAAGACTGCAATGATACAGACTACTGTACAAGTAAGACTGCAATGATACAGACTACTGCACATGTAAGATTGCAATGATACAGACTACTGCACGTGTAAGACTGCAATGATACAGACTACTGCACAAGTAGGACTGCACGTGTAAGACTGCAATGATACAGACTACTGCACATGTAAGATTGCAATGATACAGACTACTGCACGTGTAAGATTGCAATGATACAGACTATTGCACATGTAAGATTGCAATGATACAGACTATTGCACGTGTAAGATTGCAATGATACAGACTACTGCACGTGTAAGATTGCAATGATACAGACTATTGCACATGTAAGATTGCAATGATACAGACTATTGCACGTGTAAGATTGCAATGATACAGACTACTGCACAAGTAAGATTGCAATGATACAGACTATTGCACAAGTGAGACTGCAATGATACAGACTATTGCACGTGTAAGATTGCAATGATACAGACTACTGCACGTGTAAGATTGCAATGATACAGACTATTGCACATGTAAGATTGCAATGATACAGACTATTGCACATGTAAGACTGCAATGATACAGACAATTGCACGTGTAAGATTGCAATGATACAGACTACTGCACAAGTAAGATTGCAATGATACAGACTATTGCACAAGTGAGACTGCAATGATACAGACTATTGCACATGTAAGATTGCAATGATACAGACTACTGCACGTGTAAGATTGCAATGATACAGACTATTGCACATGTAAGATTGCAATGATACAGACTATTGCACATGTAAGATTGCAATGATACAGACAATTGCACGTGTAAGATTGCAATGATACAGACTACTGCACGTGTAAGATTGCAATGATACAGACTACTGCACAAGTAAGACTGCAATGATACAGACAATTGCACGTGTAAGATTGCAATGATACAGACTACTGCACAAGTAAGACTGCAATGATACAGACTACTGCACATGTAAGATTGCAATGATACAGACTACTGCACATGTAAGACTGCAATGATACAGACAATTGCACGTGTAAGATTGCAATGATACAGACTACTGCACAAGTAAGACTGCAATGATACAGACAATTGCACGTGTAAGATTGCAATGATACAGACTACTGCACGTGTAAGATTGCAATGATACAGACTATTGCACGTGTAAGACTGCAATGATACAGACTATTGCACATGTAAGATTGCAATGATACAGACTACTGCACAAGTAAGATTGCAATGATACAGACTACTGCACAAGTAAGATTGCAATGATACAGACTACTGCACGTGTAAGATTGCAATGATACAGACTATTGCACATGTAAGACTGCAATGATACAGACAATTGCACGTGTAAGATTGCAATGATACAGACTACTGCACGTGTAAGATTGCAATGATACAGACTACTGCACAAGTAAGATTGCAATGATACAGACTACTGCACAAGTAAGATTGCAATGATACAGACTATTGCACATGTAAGACTGCAATGATACAGACTACTGCACATGTAAGACTGCAATGATACAGACTATTGCACATGTAAGATTGCAATGATACAGACTACTGCACGTGTAAGATTGCAATGATACAGACTATTGCACATGTAAGACTGCAATGATACAGACAATTGCACGTGTAAGATTGCAATGATACAGACTACTGCACGTGTAAGATTGCAATGATACAGACTACTGCACAAGTAAGATTGCAATGATACAGACTACTGCACAAGTAAGATTGCAATGATACAGACTATTGCACATGTAAGACTGCAATGATACAGACTACTGCACATGTAAGACTGCAATGATACAGACTATTGCACATGTAAGATTGCAATGATACAGACTACTGCACGTGTAAGATTGCAATGATACAGACTATTGCACATGTAAGACTGCAATGATACAGACTACTGCACATGTAAGACTGCAATGATACAGACTATTGCACATGTAAGATTGCAATGATACAGACTACTGCACGTGTAAGATTGCAATGATACAGACTACTGCACAAGTAAGACTGCAATGATACAGACAATTGCACGTGTAAGAATGCAATGATACAGACTACTGCACGTGTAAGATTGCAATGATACAGACTACTGCACAAGTAAGACTGCAATGATACAGACTATTGCACGTGTAAGATTGCAATGATACAGACTATTGCACGTGTAAGATTGCAATGATACAGACTACTGCACGTGTAAGATTGCAATGATACAGACTATTGCACATGTAAGACTGCAATGATACAGACTATTGCACACGTAAGACTGCAATGATACAGACTACTGCACAAGTAAGATTGCAATGATACAGACTATTGCACGTGTAAGATTGCAATGATACAGACTATTGCACGTGTAAGATTGCAATGATACAGACTACTGCACGTGTAAGATTGCAATGATACAGACTACTGCACAAGTAAGACTGCAATGATACAGACTATTGCACATGTAAGACTGCAATGATACAGACTACTGCAGAAGTGAGACTGCAATGATACAGACTATTGCACAAGTAAGACTGCAATGATACAGACTATTGCACGTGTAAGACTGCAATGATACAGACTACTGCACAAGTGAGACTGCAATGATACAGACAATTGCACGTGTAAGATTGCAATGATACAGACTACTGCACGTGTAAGATTGCAATGATACAAACTACTGCACATGTAAGATTGCAATGATACAGACAATTGCACGTGTAAGATTGCAATGATACAGACTACTGCACGTGTAAGATTGCAATGATACAGACTACTGCACGTGTAAGATTGCAATGATACAAACTACTGCACATGTAAGACTGCAATGATACAGACTACTGCACAAGTAAGACTGCAATGATACAGACTACTGCACATGTAAGACTGCAATGATACAGACTATTGCACAAGTAAGACTGCAATGATACAGACTACTGCACATGTAAGACTGCAATGATACAGACTACTGCACATGTAAGACTGCAATGATACAGACTATTGCACAAGTAAGTTTGCAATGATACAGACTACTGCACAAGTAAGTTTGCAATGATACAGACTAACTGCACAAGTGAGACTGCAATGATACAGACAATTGCACGTGTAAGATTGCAATGATACAGACTACTGCACGTGTAAGATTGCAATGATACAAACTACTGCACATGTAAGACTGCAATGATACAGACTATTGCACAAGTAAGACTGCAATGATACAGACTACTGCACATGTAAGACTGCAATGATACAGACTATTGCACAAGTAAGACTGCAATGATACAGACTACTGCACATGTAAGACTGCAATGATACAGACTACTGCACATGTAAGACTGCAATGATACAGACTATTGCACAAGTAAGACTGCAATGATACAGACTACTGCATGTGTAAGATTGCAATGATACAGACTATTGCACAAGTAAGTTTGCAATGATACAGACTACTGCACAAGTAAGTTTGCAATGATACAGACTAACTGCACATGTAAGACTGCAATGATACAGACTATTGCACATGTAAGACTGCAATGATACAGACTATTGCACAAGTAAGACTGCAATGATACAGACTATTGCACGTGTAAGACTGCAATGATACAGACTACTGCACATGTAAGATTGCAATGATACAGACAATTGCACGTGTAAGATTGCAATGATACAGACTATTGCACAAGTAAGACTGCAATGATACAGACTACTGCACATGTAAGATTGCAATGATACAGACTACTGCACGTGTAAGATTGCAATGATACAGACTATTGCACATGTAAGACTGCAATGATACAGACTACTGCACAAGTAAGACTGCAATGATACAGACTATTGCACGTGTAGAATTGCAATGACACAGACTACTGCACGTGTAAGATTGCAATGATATAGACTATTGCACATGTAAGACTGCAATGATACAGACTACTGCACGTGTAAGATTGCAATGATATAGACTATTGCACATGTAAGACTGCAATGATACAGACTAACTGCACATGTAAGACTGCAATGATACAGACTATTGCACAAGTAAGACTGCAATGATACAGACTATTGCACAAGTAAGACTGCAATGATACAGACTATTGCACGTGTAAGATTGCAATGATACAGACTATTGCACGTGTAAGATTGCAATGATACAGACTATTGCACAAGTAAGACTGCAATGATACAGACTACTGCACATGTAAGATTGCAATGATACAGACTATTGCACGTGTAAGATTGCAATGATACAGACTATTGCACATGTAAGACTGCAATGATACAGACTACTGCACATGTAAGATTGCAATGATACAGACTATTGCACATGTAAGACTGCAATGATACAGACTATTGCATGTGTAAGACTGCAATGATACAGACTACTGCACATGTAAGATTGCAATGATACAGACAATTGCACGTGTAAGATTGCAATGATACAGACTATTGCACGTGTAAGATTGCAATGATACAGACTATTGCACATGTAAGACTGCAATGATACAGACTATTGCACATGTAAGACTGCAATGATACAGACTATTGCATGTGTAAGACTGCAATGATACAGACTACTGCACATGTAAGATTGCAATGATACAGACAATTGCACGTGTAAGATTGCAATGATACAGACTATTGCACAAGTAAGACTGCAATGATACAGACTACTGCACATGTAAGATTGCAATGATACAGACTACTGCACGTGTAAGATTGCAATGATACAGACTATTGCACATGTAAGACTGCAATGATACAGACTACTGCACAAGTAAGACTGCAATGATACAGACTATTGCACGTGTAGAATTGCAATGACACAGACTACTGCACGTGTAAGATTGCAATGATATAGACTATTGCACATGTAAGACTGCAATGATACAGACTACTGCACGTGTAAGATTGCAATGATACAGACTACTGCACGTGTAAGATTGCAATGATACAGACTACTGCATGTGTAAGACTGCAATGATACAGACTACTGCACAAGTAAGATTGCAATGATACAGACTACTGCACATGTAAGACTGCAATGATATAGACTACTGCATGTGTAAGACTGAAATGATACAGACTACTGCACAAGTAAGACAGCAATGATACAGACTATTGCACGTGTAAGACTGCAATGATACAGACTACTGCACATGTAAGATTGCAATGATACAGACTACTGCACGTGTAAGATTGCAATGATACAGACTACTGCACATGTAAGACTGCAATGATACAGACTACTGCATGTGTAAGACTGCAATGATACAGACTACTGCACATGTAAGACTGCAATGATACAGACTACTGCACGTGTAAGACTGCAATGATACAGACTACTGCACAAGTAAGACAGCAATGATACAGACTATTGCACGTGTAAGATTGCAATGATACAGACTACTGCACAAGTAAGACTGCAATGATACAGACTATTGCACGTGTAAGATTGCAATGATACAGACTATTGCCCGTGTAAGATTGCAATGATACAGACTATTGCACAAGTAAGACTGCAATGACACAGACTATTGCACATGTAAGACTGCAATGACACAGACTATTGCATGTGTAAGATTGCAATGATACAGACTACTGCACGTGTAAGATTGCAATGATACAGACAATTGCACGTGTAAGATTGCAATGATACAGACTACTGCACAAGTAAGACTGCAATGATAAAGACAATTGCACGTGTAAGATTGCAATGATACAGGCAACTGCACGTGTAAGATTGCAATGATACAGGCAACAGCACGTGTAAGATTGCAATGATACAGACTACTGCACAAGTAAGATTGCAATGATACAGACTATTGCACAAGTAAGACTGCAATGATACAGACTATTGCACGTGTAAGATTGCAATGATACAGACTACTGCACGTGTAAGATTGCAATGATACAGACTATTGCACATGTAAGATTGCAATGATACAGACTATTGCACATGTAAGACTGCAATGATACAGACAATTGCACGTGTAAGATTGCAATGATACAGACTACTGCACAAGTAAGACTGCAATGATACAGACAATTGCACGTGTAAGATTGCAATGATACAGACTACTGCACGTGTAAGATTGCAATGATACAGACTACTATACAAGTAAGACTGCAATGATACAGACTATTGCACGTGTAAGATTGCAATGATACAGACTACTGCACGTGTAAGATTGCAATGATACAGACTACTGCACAAGTAAGACTGCAATGATACAGACAATTGCACGTGTAAGATTGCAATGATACAGATTACTGCACGTGTAAGATTGCAATGATACAGACTACTGCACAAGTAAGACTGCAATGATACAGACTATTGCACGTGTAAGATTGCAATGATACAGACTACTGCACGTGTAAGATTGCAATGATACAGACTATTGCACATGTAAGACTGCAATGATACAGACTATTGCATGTGTAAGATTGCAATGATACAGACTACTGCACGTGTAAGATTGCAATGATACAGACTACTGCACAAGTAAGATTGCAATGATACAGACTATTGCACAAGTAAGACTGCAATGATACAGACTATTGCACGTGTAAGATTGCAATGATACAGACTACTGCACGTGTAAGATTGCAATGATACAGACTATTGCACATGTAAGATTGCAATGATACAGACTATTGCACATGTAAGACTGCAATGATACAGACTACTGCACAAGTAAGATTGCAATGATACAGACTACTGCACGTGTAAGATTGCAATGATACAGACTACTGCACAAGTAAGATTGCAATGATACAGACTATTGCACAAGTAAGACTGCAATGATACAGACTATTGCACGTGTAAGATTGCAATGATACAGACTATTGCACGTGTAAGATTGCAATGATACAGACTACTGCACGTGTAAGATTGCAATGATACAGACTATTGCACATGTAAGACTGCAATGATACAGACTATTGCACATGTAAGACTGCAATGATACAGACTACTGCAGAAGTAAGACTGCAATGATACAGACTATTGCACAAGTAAGACTGCAATGATACAGACTATTGCACGTGTAAGACTGCAATGATACAGACTACTGCACAAGTGAGACTGCAATGATACAGACAATTGCACGTGTAAGATTGCAATGATACAGACTACTGCACGTGTAAGATTGCAATGATACAAACTACTGCACATGTAAGATTGCAATGATACAGACAATTGCACGTGTAAGATTGCAATGATACAGACTACTGCACAAGTAAGACTGCAATGATAGACAATTGCACGTGTAAGATTGCAATGATACAGACTACTGCACGTGTAAGATTGCAATGATACAGACTACTGCACAAGTAAGACTGCAATGATACAGACTATTGCACGTGTAAGATTGCAATGATACAGACTACTGCACATGTAAGACTGCAATGATACAGACTATTGCACAAGTAAGACTGCAATGATACAGACTACTGCACATGTAAGACTGCAATGATACAGACTACTGCACATGTAAGACTGCAATGATACAGACTATTGCATAAGTAAGACTGCAATGATACAGACTACTGCATGTGTAAGATTGCAATGATACAGACTACTGCACAAGTAAGTTTGCAATGATACAGACTAACTGCACATGTAAGACTGCAATGATACAGACTATTGCACAAGTAAGACTGCAATGATACAGACTATTGCACAAGTAAGACTGCAATGATACAGACTATTGCACATGTAAGACTGCAATGATACAGACTACTGCACATGTAAGACTGCAATGATACAGACTATTGCACAAGTAAGACTGCAATGATACAGACTACTGCACATGTAAGACTGCAATGATACAGACTACTGCACATGTAAGACTGCAATGATACAGACTATTGCACAAGTAGGACTGCACGTGTAAGACTGCAATGATACAGACTACTGCATGTGTAAGACTGCAATGATACAGACTACTGATACAGACAATTGCACGTGTAAGATTGCAATGATACAGACTACTGCACAAGTAAGATTGCAATGATACAGACTATTGCACAAGTGAGACTGCAATGATACAGACAATTGCACGTGTAAGATTGCAATGATACAGACTACTGCACAAGTAAGATTGCAATGATACAGACTATTGCACAAGTGAGACTGCAATGATACAGACAATTGCACGTGTAAGATTGCAATGATACAGACTACTGCACAAGTAAGACTGCAATGATACAGACTATTGCACGTGTAAGATTGCAATGATACAGACTACTGCACAAGTAAGATTGCAATGATACAGACTATTGCACAAGTGAGACTGCAATGATACAGACTACTGCACATGTAAGACTGCAATGATACAGACTACTGCACGTGTAAGATTGCAATGATACAGACTACTGCACAAGTAAGACTGCAATGATACAGACTATTGCACATGTAAGATTGCAATGATACAGACTATTGCACATGTAAGATTGCAATGATACAGACAATTGCACGTGTAAGATTGCAATGATACAGACTACTGCACGTGTAAGATTGCAATGATACAGACTACTGCACAAGTAAGACTGCAATGATACAGACTATTGCACGTGTAAGATTGCAATGATACAGACTACTGCACAAGTAAGACTGCAATGATACAGACTACTGCACATGTAAGATTGCAATGATACAGACTACTGCACGTGTAAGATTGCAATGATACAGACTACTGCACAAGTAAGACTGCAATGATACAGACAATTGCACGTGTAAGATTGCAATGATACAGATTACTGCATGTGTAAGATTGCAATGATACAGACTACTGCACAAGTAAGACTGCAATGATACAGACTACTGCACAAGTAAGATTGCAATGATACAGACTATTGCACATGTAAGACTGCAATGATACAGACTATTGCACGTGTAAGATTGCAATGATACAGACTATTGCACATGTAAGACTGCAATGATACAGACTACTGCACATGTAAGACTGCAATGATACAGACTATTGCATGTGTAAGATTGCAATGATACAGACTACTGCACGTGTAAGATTGCAATGATACAGACTACTGCACAAGTAAGACTGCAATGATACAGACTATTGCACGTGTAAGATTGCAATGATACAGACTACTGCACAAGTAAGACTGCAATGATACAGACTATTGCACGTGTAAGATTGCAATGATACAGACTACAGCACGTGTAAGATTGCAATGATACAGACTATTGCACATGTAAGACTGCAATGATACAGACTATTGCACACGTAAGACTGCAATGATACAGACTACTGCACAAGTAAGATTGCAATGATACAGACTATTGCACGTGTAAGATTGCAATGATACAGACTATTGCACGTGTAAGATTGCAATGATACAGACTACTGCACGTGTAAGATTGCAATGATACAGACTACTGCACAAGTAAGACTGCAATGATACAGACTATTGCACATGTAAGACTGCAATGATACAGACTACTGCAGAAGTGAGACTGCAATGATACAGACTATTGCACAAGTAAGACTGCAATGATACAGACTATTGCACGTGTAAGACTGCAATGATACAGACTACTGCACAAGTGAGACTGCAATGATACAGACAATTGCACGTGTAAGATTGCAATGATACAGACTACTGCACGTGTAAGATTGCAATGATACAAACTACTGCACATGTAAGATTGCAATGATACAGACAATTGCACGTGTAAGATTGCAATGATACAGACTACTGCACAAGTAAGACTGCAATGATACAGACAATTGCACGTGTAAGATTGCAATGATACAGACTACTGCACGTGCAAGATTGCAATGATACAGACTACTGCACAAGTAAGACTGCAATGATACAGACTACTGCACGTGTAAGATTGCAATGATACAGACTATTGCACGTGTAAGATTGCAATGATACAGACTACTGCACATGTAAGACTGCAATGATACAGACTATTGCACAAGTAAGACTGCAATGATACAGACTACTGCACATGTAAGACTGCAATGATACAGACTACTGCACATGTAAGACTGCAATGATACAGACTATTGCACAAGTAAGTTTGCAATGATACAGACTACTGCACAAGTAAGTTTGCAATGATACAGACTAACTGCACAAGTGAGACTGCAATGATACAGACAATTGCACGTGTAAGATTGCAATGATACAGACTACTGCACGTGTAAGATTGCAATGATACAAACTACTGCACATGTAAGACTGCAATGATACAGACTATTGCACAAGTAAGACTGCAATGATACAGACTACTGCACATGTAAGACTGCAATGATACAGACTATTGCACAAGTAAGACTGCAATGATACAGACTACTGCACATGTAAGACTGCAATGATACAGACTACTGCACATGTAAGACTGCAATGATACAGACTATTGCACAAGTAAGACTGCAATGATACAGACTACTGCATGTGTAAGATTGCAATGATACAGACTATTGCACAAGTAAGTTTGCAATGATACAGACTACTGCACAAGTAAGTTTGCAATGATACAGACTAACTGCACATGTAAGACTGCAATGATACAGACTATTGCACAAGTAAGACTGCAATGATACAGACTATTGCACAAGTAAGACTGCAATGATACAGACTATTGCACGTGTAAGATTGCAATGATACAGACTATTGCACGTGTAAGATTGCAATGATACAGACTACTGCACGTGTAAGATTGCAATGATACAGACTATTGCACAAGTAAGACTGCAATGATACAGACTACTGCACATGTAAGATTGCAATGATACAGACTACTGCACGTGTAAGATTGCAATGATACAGACTATTGCACATGTAAGACTGCAATGATACAGACTACTGCACAAGTAAGACTGCAATGATACAGACTATTGCACGTGTAGAATTGCAATGACACAGACTACTGCACGTGTAAGATTGCAATGATATAGACTATTGCACATGTAAGACTGCAATGATACAGACTACTGCACGTGTAAGATTGCAATGATACAGACTACTGCACAAGTAAGATTGCAATGATACAGACTACTGCACATGTAAGACTGCAATGATATAGACTACTGCATGTGTAAGACTGAAATGATACAGACTACTGCACAAGTAAGACAGCAATGATACAGACTATTGCACGTGTAAGACTGCAATGATACAGACTACTGCACATGTAAGATTGCAATGATACAGACTACTGCACGTGTAAGATTGCAATGATACAGACTACTGCACATGTAAGACTGCAATGATACAGACTACTGCATGTGTAAGACTGCAATGATACAGACTACTGCACATGTAAGACTGCAATGATACAGACTACTGCACGTGTAAGACTGCAATGATACAGACTACTGCACAAGTAAGACAGCAATGATACAGACTATTGCACGTGTAAGATTGCAATGATACAGACTACTGCACAAGTAAGACTGCAATGATACAGACTATTGCACGTGTAAGATTGCAATGATACAGACTATTGCCCGTGTAAGATTGCAATGATACAGACTATTGCACAAGTAAGACTGCAATGATAGACTATTGCACGTGTAAGATTGCAATGATACAGACTATTGCACGTGTAAGATTGCAATGATACAGACTATTGCACATGTAAGACTGCAATGACACAGACTATTGCACAAGTAAGACTGCAATGATACAGACTATTGCACGTGTAAGATTGCAATGATACAGACTACTGCACGTGTAAGATTGCAATGATACAGACTATTGCACATGTAAGATTGCAATGATACAGACTATTGCACATGTAAGATTGCAATGATACAGACTATTGCACATGTAAGACTGCAATGATACAGACAATTGCACATGTAAGATTGCAATGATACAGACTACTGCACAAGTAAGACTGCAATGATACAGACAATTGCACGTGTAAGATTGCAATGATACAGGCAACTGCACGTGTAAGATTGCAATGATACAGACTACTGCACAAGTAAGACTGCAATGATACAGACTATTGCACGTGTAAGATTGCAATGATACAGACTATTGCACAAGTAAGACTGCAATGATACAGACTATTGCACGTGTAAGATTGCAATGATACAGACTACTGCACGTGTAAGATTGCAATGATACAGACTACTGCACAAGTAAGACTGCAATGATAAAGACAATTGCACGTGTAAGATTGCAATGATACAGGCAACTGCACGTGTAAGATTGCAATGATACAGACTACTGCACAAGTAAGATTGCAATGATACAGACTATTGCACAAGTAAGACTGCAATGATACAGACTATTGCACGTGTAAGATTGCAATGATACAGACTACTGCACGTGTAAGATTGCAATGATACAGACTACTGCACAAGTAAGACTGCAATGATACAGACTATTGCACATGTAAGATTGCAATGATACAGACTATTGCACATGTAAGATTGCAATGATACAGACTATTGCACATGTAAGACTGCAATGATACAGACAATTGCACGTGTAAGATTGCAATGATACAGACTACTGCACAAGTAAGACTGCAATGATACAGACAATTGCACGTGTAAGATTGCAATGATACAGACTACTGCACGTGTAAGATTGCAATGATACAGACTACTGCACGTGTAAGATTGCAATGATACAGACTACTGCACAAGTAAGACTGCAATGATACAGACAATTGCACGTGTAAGAATGCAATGATACAGACTACTGCACGTGTAAGATTGCAATGATACAGACTACTGCACGTGTAAGATTGCAATGATACAGACTACTGCACGTGTAAGATTGCAATGATACAGACTACTGCACAAGTAAGACTGCAATGATACAGACAATTGCACGTGTAAGAATGCAATGATACAGACTACTGCACGTGTAAGATTGCAATGATACAGACTACTGCACAAGTAAGACTGCAATGATACAGACAATTGCACGTGTAAGAATGCAATGATACAGACTATTGCACGTGTAAGATTGCAATGATACAGACTACAGCACGTGTAAGATTGCAATGACACAGACTATTGCACACGTAAGACTGCAATGATACAGACTACTGCACAAGTAAGATTGCAATGATACAGACTATTGCACGTGTAAGATTGCAATGATACAGACTATTGCCCGTGTAAGATTGCAATGATACAGACTATTGCACATGTAAGACTGCAATGATACAGACTATTGCACATGTAAGACTGCAATGATACAGACTACTGCAGAAGTAAGACTGCAATGATACAGACTATTGCACAAGTAAGACTGCAATGATACAGACTATTGCACATGTAAGACTGCAATGATACAGACTATTGCACACGTAAGACTGCAATGATACAGACTACTGCACAAGTAAGATTGCAATGATACAGACTATTGCACGTGTAAGATTGCAATGATACAGACTATTGCCCGTGTAAGATTGCAATGATACAGACTACTGCACGTGTAAGACTGCAATGATACAGACTATTGCACATGTAAGACTGCAATGATACAGACTATTGCACATGTAAGACTGCAATGATACAGACTACTGCAGAAGTAAGACTGCAATGATACAGACTATTGCACAAGTAAGACTGCAATGATACAGACTATTGCACGTGTAAGACTGCAATGATACAGACTACTGCACAAGTGAGACTGCAATGATACAGACAATTGCACGTGTAAGACTGCAATGATACAGACTATTGCACATGTAAGACTGCAATGATACAGACTACTGCACAAGTGAGACTGCAATGATACAGACAATTGCACGTGTAAGATTGCAATGATACAGACTACTGCACGTGTAAGATTGCAATGATACAGACTACTGCACGTGTAAGATTGCAATGATACAAACTACTGCACATGTAAGATTGCAATGATACAAACTACTGCACATGTAAGATTGCAATGATACAGACAATTGCACGTGTAAGATTGCAATGATACAGACTACTGCACAAGTAAGACTGCAATGATACAGACAATTGCACGTGTAAGATTGCAATGATACAGACTACTGCACATGTAAGACTGCAATGATACAGACAATTGCACGTGTAAGATTGCAATGATACAGACTACTGCACGTGTAAGATTGCAATGATACAGACTACTGCACAAGTAAGACTGCAATGATACAGACTATTGCACGTGTAAGATTGCAATGATACAGACTACTGCACAAGTGAGACTGCAATGATACAGACAATTGCACGTGTAAGATTGCAATGATACAGACTACTGCACGTGTAAGATTGCAATGATACAAACTACTGCACATGTAAGATTGCAATGATACAGACAACTGCACGTGTAAGATTGCAATGATACAAACTACTGCACATGTAAGATTGCAATGATACAGACAATTGCACGTGTAAGATTGCAATGATACAGACTACTGCACAAGTAAGACTGCAATGATACAGACTACTGCACGTGTAAGATTGCAATGATACAGACTACTGCACAAGTAAGACTGCAATGATACAGACTACTGCATGTGTAAGATTGCAATGATACAGACAATTGCACGTGTAAGATTGCAATGATACAGACTACTGCACAAGTAAGACTGCAATGATACAGACTACTGCACGTGTAAGACTGCAATGATACAGACTACTGCAGAAGTAAGACTGCAATGATACAGACTACTGCACAAGTAAGACTGCAATGATACAGACAATTGCACGTGTAAGATTGCAATGATACAGACTACTGCACGTGTAAGATTGCAATGATACAGACTACTGCACAAGTAAGATTGCAATGATACAGACTATTGCACAAGTAAGACTGCAATGATACAGACTATTGCACGTGTAAGATTGCAATGATACAGACTACTGCACATGTAAGATTGCAATGATACAGACAATTGCACAAGTAAGACTGCAATGATACAGACTACTGCACATGTAAGACTGCAATGATACAGACTACTGCACATGTAAGACTGCAATGATACAGACTATTGCACAAGTAAGACTGCAATGATACAGACTACTGCATGTGTAAGATTGCAATGATACAGACTATTGCACAAGTAAGTTTGCAATGATACAGACTACTGCACAAGTAAGTTTGCAATGATACAGACTAACTGCACATGTAAGACTGCAATGATACAGACTATTGCACAAGTAAGACTGCAATGATACAGACTATTGCACAAGTAAGACTGCAATGATACAGACTATTGCACATGTAAGACTGCAATGATACAGACTACTGCACATGTAAGACTGCAATGATACAGACTATTGCACAAGTAAGACTGCAATGATACAGACTACTGCACATGTAAGGCTGCAATGATACAGACTATTGCACATGTAAGACTGCAATGATACAGACTATTGCACACGTAAGACTGCAATGATACAGACTACTGCACAAGTAAGACTGCAATGATACAGACTATTGCACAAGTAAGACTGCAATGATACAGACTATTGCACAAGTAAGACTGCAATGATACAGACTATTGCACGTGTAAGATTGCAATGATACAGACTATTGCACATGTAAGATTGCAATGATACAGAATACTGCACATGTAAGACTGCAATGATACAGACTACTGCACGTGTAAGGCTGCAATGATACAGACTACTGCACGTGTAAGACTGCAATGATACAGAATACTGCACGTGTAAGATTGCAATGATACAGACTACTGCACATGTAAGGCTGCAATGATACAGACTACTGCACATGTAAGGCTGCAATGATACAGACTACTGCACGTGTAAGGCTGCAATGATACAGACTACTGCACGTGTAAGACTGCAATGATACAGAATACTGCACGTGTAAGATTGCAATGATACAGACTACTGCACATGTAAGGCTGCAATGATACAGACTACTGCACATGTAAGACTGCAATGATACAGACTACTGCACGTGTAAGATTGCAATGATACAGACTACTGCACATGTAAGACTGCAATGATACAGACTACTGCACATGTAAGACTGCAATGATACAGACTACTGCACATGTAAGACTGCAATGATACAGACTACTGCACATGTAAGACTGCAATGATACAGACTACTGCACATGTAAGACTGCAATGATACAGACTACTGCACACGTAAGACTGCAATGATACAGACTACTGCACATGTAAGACTGCAATGATACAGACTACTGCACGTGTAAGATTGCAATGATACAGACTACTGCACATGTAAGACTGCAATGATACAGACTACTGCACATGTAAGACTGCAATGATACAGACTACTGCACATGTAAGACTGCAATGATACAGACTATTGCATTTTATACTAGTTTTAAAACATTTACAGCTGTTTGTTTTACACTGGTATAACTGCCCCTAAATAACATAAATGTTAGTGATGTTGTACTGGAGGTCCTCCTCATTTATATACATTGGCATCTGTTGGGTAAATGCTAGTTGTAACATATTATCTCCCTTGATATGCCCATAGGCAGACAATCTCCCTTTGTAGTCATTCATTGATCTGAACTGGTACTGACAAGACGTCCGTTACAGATTAGATGTAGTGTCAACTTCAATGAATCATTTGGATATATCATTTTATCGCATTATACAATAGTAAACAGTTTTTATTGATCTTCTGTATAGATATAGGCATTCATAGAGTGTCAAACATATCTCTAACAGCATCTCATATAGGCATTCGTAGAGTGTCAAACGTATCTCTAACAGCATCTCATATAGGCATTCGTAGAGTGTCAAACATATCTCTAACAGCATCTCATATAGGCATTCGTAGAGTGTCAAACGTATCTCTAACAGCATCTCATATAGGCATTCGTAGAGTGTCAAACATATCTCTAACAGCATCTCATATAGGCATTCGTAGAGTGTCACACATATCTCTAACAGCATCTCATACGGCATCCGTAGAGTGTCACACATATCTCTAACAGCATCTCATATAGGCATTCATAGAGTGTCACACATATCTCTAACATCATCTCATATAGGCATTCCTAGAATGTCACACATATTTCTAACAGCATCTCATATAGGAATTCGTAGAGTGTCAAACATATCTCTAACAGCATCTCATATAGGCATTCGTAGAGTGTCAAACATATCTCTAACAGCATCTCATATAGGCATTCCTAGAGTGTCACACATATTTCTAACAGCATCTCATATAGGAATTCGTAGAGTGTCAAACATATCTCTAACAGCATCTCATATAGGCATTCGTAGAGTGTCACACATATCTCTAACAGCATCTCATATAGGCATTCATAGAGTGTCACACATATCTCTAACAGCATCTCATATAGGCATTCATAGAGTGTCACACATATCTCTAACAGCATCTCATTGGATGACAGTATATATTTATTGGTGGGATTGATGTCATACCAATGTATCGTGATACTAGTAGCACACTCCACAAATTCAAATCTCATCCCAAGTGGAAATGTTACCAAAATTTCAGTGAATATTGTTGAGACGTGAACTTTTGGCGGTATTTCACAATTTTGATGAAACTGAGTGAAATTTCACTGAAGTTTCATGAAATGTTTTCAAAATTTCACTGAAATCTTTTCAAAATTTCACTGAAATCTTTTTTAAACTGCAGTGAAATTTATCCCAAAACATTTCAGCAAAATTTCTGTAAAATGTTATTCAGATATTCGTGAAATCTGAATGGGTATAATTAATAAATAATTCTCACTAAAATGCAGTGCATTATAAAATGAATCAAATCTGACACTTATCTATGTATGGCAGCAGAAGTGAATAAAATTCCTCATGACAGACCAATTAGAAATGTGCTATGATTTGATTATAATTAACTGTAATTACATTTCCAGTGTGACATGATATTATTTGCTAACCAACTTTTTCTTTTTGGGCTACCATAGGAAGCCCAAAATTAAGCCAGGCACTCAATTTGAACAAATCTGAATCTCAACCACCCAGAGATGTTGTATACCAGATATGAAAGCATTAATTTTGACTGTTGGATCTGAAGAAGAAGATTGTTAAAGATTATTCCCCATATTACCTAAGTTAAAATTCAGGCTCCTGTATTGAGCCCAAATATGAAGCAAGGAGCTTAATTTTAACAAGACAGTCTAACGACACCCATATCCCATGCCAACTTTAATGTTATAATAGTAATAATCTCAATATTCACCTGGACATGCGTTCATACCCAATAATATAACTCACCAAATATCATTTAATTTCTTTAATCGCAACTGAAGATATCTTCTAAAAACCTACAATTTTGGTAAATCCAAAGTCGACAAGGGCTATAACTCTGGAAAAATTATTCGAATCAAAACTTCCTTTCCATATGCACATGCACACATCATGCTCATACTGCACACCACTTGTCGTAAAAATCTAACAAAAAGGCAGAAGGAGTTAAGCGGACAAGCATTTGTGATGGAAAATTTGTGACATCAAAAATTCTTAACCATGTGCACATCTACACTTGATACTGATACTTCAGACCAAGTTTCGTAAAAAATCCAATAAAAAATGTATGAGGAGTTAAGCGGACAATTGCTTTTGTGATGGAAATTTTGCCATTTCCGAGGGCCGTAACCATGCAAAATTTGTCGCATCGAAAATTTCTGACCACATGCACATTTTCACTTGATACTGATACTTCAGACCAAGTTTCGTAAAAATCCACTGAAAACTGTAGGAGGAGTTAAATGGACAAAGTTTGTGATGGATGGATGGACAGACTGACTGACGAATGAACGAAAACCATATCAATATCCCTCGGTGGGGGATAACAAAAGGCCCCAAGGGGACTTAACCGCTTACCTGACAAAGAGGTTCAAAGAAGTATTTGGGGTCACATTCAGTTAGACATGGTTCATCAACACTACAAAGGAATGAAGTCATAAAAGGCAAATTTTGAGGAAAAACACTAAAGAATAGATTTGAACAAACATGAACCTACCCTGCTGCTCCTCTCCACTTGCACCCCCCCCCCCCCACCCCTCCCGAGAGCCCAAATCTTAAGTCAGGGACTCAAATTGAACTAACTTGAATCTGATCCCCCTTGAGATGTTATATATTAAATATGAAATAATTCTAACTGGTGAATCTGAAGAAGGTTTTTAAAGAAATGTCTTTTGGGATCCAGTAGAGAGCCAAAATATTAACCCACACCCCAATTTGAACAAACTTGAATCTGACCCACTTAGAGATGTTGAATACCAAATATGAAAAGATTCTGACTGGTGGATCTGAAGAAGATTTTAAACAAGAGGCCCCATGGAGCCTGAAGCGCTCATCTTGAACAGAACACAATATAAACAGAGTCCAAGAATGAGTCTACATTAAGCAATCCATCTCCATAGGATACACTGTCAATCCTTGAGTCCCTCAGGAGTGACAAACATAGGCCGGGCATCATGCCTTTTCTTCAGTTGATCATAATGTAAAATGTATAGCTCCCCTATGAAGCCCCTTGATACAACCTAAGTGGATTAATCTTAGTTACACACCTCTAGAGGGTACTGAATACAAAATTTTTAATTTTTCAGCAAAATGGCTAATTCCGACTCCCACTGGAATCCCAATTATTAACCCAGCGACTCAATTTGAACACAGTTGAATCTGACTTCCCTAGAGATGTTGTGTACCAAATATGAAAGCATTCTGACAGTTGGCTCTGAAGAAGAGAAATTTTAAAGAAATTTCTTCATATTGCACAAAGTTAAAATTTGGGCTACCATAGCGAGCCCAAATATTAACCTATGGATCCGATTTGAACAAATTTTAATCTGCTTGAACAAACTTGATTCTACACCTCATATGGAAGCTCCATAGCAAATATCAAGTCATTGCACACACTGGTTCTTGAGAAGAAGATTTTTAAAATATTTTGGAGCATTTTCCCCCACTCCCTCCCTATGGGGCTGAGCATGTTGAGTTGAACAAAATGCAATGCCCCTTTGGGACCATCACTCACACAAACTTTCACTTGAATTCGCGCAGTGGCTTTGGAGGAGAAGACCAAAACATGGTGTTGATGGACGACAGACGCCGGACTGACGACAGAAGATGGACGCAGAGCGATGAGATTAGCTCAACTTGACTTTGTCAAGATGAGCTAAAAAATTCCCTCATATTCCACTAAGTTAAACTTCAGGCTCCCATAGGTAGCCCAAATTAACAAACCCAGGGGCTCAATTTGAAAAAAATTGAATTTGACTCAACTATAGATGTTGTATACCAAATATGAAATGATTCTGACTGGTGGATCTGAAGAAGATTTTAAAGAAATTTTCTCATATTGCACTAAGTTAAAATTTGGTCTCCCATACGGAGCCCAAATATCAACCCAGGGTTTCAATTTGAACAAACTTGAATCTAACTCCTCTGGAGATGTTGTATACCAAATATCAGAATATTTTAATTGATGGTTCTGGAGAAAAAGATTTTTAAAGAAATTCCTTCATATTGCACTAAGTAAAAATTTGGGCTTTAATAGCAATAGAGAGAGAGCCCAAATATCAACCCAGGGACCAGATTTGAACAGACTTCAATCTGACCCTCCTAGAGATGTTGTATACCAAATATGAAAGCATTCTGACTGCAGGGTCTAAAGAAGAAGATTTTTTTTTAAATTCCTCATATTGCACTAAGTTCATATTCAGGTGCCCATAGGGAGCCCAGATATTTGCAGGTTAACGATATGAACATACCTGAAACTGACACAGGTGACACCTTGAGATGTTGTATACCAGATATGAAAGGATTCTGACTGGTGGATCAGAAGAAGATTTTTGAAGAAATTCCGTCATATTGCACTAAGTTAAAATTCGGGATCCCACAGGGAGCACAAATATAAACCCTGGGACTCGATTTGAACAAACTTTAATCTGACAACCCACCCTCCCCCCCACCACCCGAGATGTTGTAAACCAAATATGAAAGGATTCTGACAGGTGGATCAGAAGAAGATTTTTAAAGAAATTTCCACATATTGCACTAAGTTAAACTTTGGACTCCAATAGAGAGCCCAAATATTAATCTAGGGACCCGATTTGAATAAATTTGCATCTGACCCTCCTAGAGATGCTGTATACCAAATATGATAGGATTCTGATCAGTGGATCTGAAGAAGATTTTTACAGAAATTTCCTCATACTGCACTAAGTTAAAGTTTGGGCTCGCATAGGGAGCCCAGTTATTAACCCAGGGACTCGATTTGAACAAACTTGAATCTTAGCCCCCTAGAGAAGTTATATACCAAATATCAGAAGATTCTAATTGATGGTTCTGGAGAAGAAGATTTTTTAATTTTGGAAAACAATTTATGGGTGCTATCAGAGTAATGCCCCTTGTGGTGCCCCCTGTGGATGTGGCAACTTTATTTGAACAAACTTTGAACCGACATATAAGGAACATGCATATCAAATTTGGTTCAATTTGGTCCTGGGTTTATTAGGAGTAGACAATAATGTAAAGTTCACTCCAGACAGACGGACAACAGATGGACAAAAAGTGATCAATATGAGGACGAAAGCTTGATATGTTTTCCTATTTTCGTGTTTTGAGTTCCCAATAAAATTTGTTGGGGAATTTTACCACAGATTTGAATGGGAGGAATCTGAACGTAGAGGGGTAGCCACGAAGTTAAAAGCGCTGAATTAACAAGACTGATCCCTGCAGACCACATTTCAACATATCCATTCCAAGAACTTGATAATTTCGTTTGACGACACAGTGATTTATTTGAATCCCTATGACTGACAAATAATGAGAAATAATAATCAAGAGGCCCCAAGGAGCCTTAATCGCTCACCTGCCAAAGTGGTTAAAAGAAGTATTTGGGGTCAAATTCAGTTAGACATGGTTCATCAACACTACAAAGGAATGAAGTCATGAAAGGCAAATTTTATGGAAAAACACTAAGGAATGGATCTGAACAAACCTGAACCTAAAATGCACTCCCATGCCACCCACCCACCACACCCATAGAGCCCAAATATTAAGCCAGGAACTCAAATTGAACAAACTTGAATCTGATCCCCTTTGAGATGTTATATACCAAATATGAAAGAATTCTGACTGGTGGATCTGAAGAAGAAGGTTTTTAAAGAAATGCCCTCACATTGCACTAACTTAAACTTTGGGCTCAAATAGGGAGCCAAAATATCAACCCAGGGACCACGATTTGAACAAACTTGAATCTGACCCACCTAGAGATGTTGTATACCAAATATGAAATGATTCTGATTGGTGGATCTGAAGAAGATTTTAAAAGAAATTCCCCTCATATTGCACTATTTATTATTTATTTATTGCTGTATAAGGTCACATATTTTTGCACAATGGCTAATCATGACCACAACAACCCAAGACCAAGGGTGAGAGTTAATAAGCCATGTTGCCCATTTTAGAGAGGGTTTGCACATCCCAAGCATTGGTGACTGGGCCCCCCCCCCACCCCCCGTGTGTAGTGCAATGCAGAATATTAATGTATGTATGTAGGGATTTGCAGAGCCGAGATATTATGGAATTTACCATCTGTAATTAGTACATGATCCCCACCATTTCCCAGCTGATCGAAGTCTCTGACCTTCAAACATGGTGCTGTACACTGCATTGGGTACATGTATAAATAAAATGTGTTCGGCCGGTAGTCTGTAGTACTTCATGATGCAAGCATCACAATATAATAAGAAATTAAAATTGGAGAAAAAACTAAAACAAGAGGCCCTAGGGGGCCTGAGGGCTCTCACCTGACATGGTAGTCTAAATATCAAATCAGGGACTTGACATGAATAAGCTGCATACGCCCCTCCTAAGAAAAGTATATACCAACTAGATGAAGTGATTGTGCCCACACAATACACAGGATTTTCCTTCTATTTTCAGTTCCTGCACTTTTACATCCCAAAATTGAGATAAACGCATAAAAAACAGATTTTTTCCCCAAACAAAATATTTTCAGCCTAAAATTTTTTTTTCTTCTTAAAATGCATAAAAAACCAAAAAATTAATTTCCGCATTTTGGTCCCAAATTTTCCAAGTCCCACCCAGACCCCAAATTTTCAGTGTAAAAAAAAAATAAAATTTATTTGTCTTAAAATTGACCGAAATGCATAAAAAACAAAAAACTCATTTCCGGATTTTGGTCCAAAATTTCTAAGTCTGGACCGGGACCCCAAATTTTCAGCCTAAATATGAACCCAGGGATTTGGCTTGAACAAACTTGAAGTCCCACCCGGACCCCAAATTTTCAGTGCAAAAAAAAAAATTTTTTGTCTTAAAATTGAATAAAGATTTTTAAAGAAAAAAACAAAACAAAATTTTTCGGATTTTGGTCCAAAATTTCAAAGTCCGGAACAGGGTCCCAAATTTTCAGCCTAAATATGAACCCAGGGACTCGGCTTGAACAAACTTGAATCTCACCCCATTAAGGATGCTGGATACCAAATACCAAAAGATTCTTATTGGTAGATCTGAAGATTTTTAAAGAATATTCCTCTTACTGCACTAATTTAAACATTTGGGCTCCCATAGAAACCCAAATATGGACCCAGGGAATTGATTTCAATAAACATGTGAAACAATCTTCCAAAGATGTTATATGTGAAATTTGAAAGCTTTTGGAGCAGTAGTTTGGGAGAAAAGTAGTCTTATATGTTTTTCCCATTACCCACAGTGTTAAAAAATGCTGACTCCGCACTTTTTCAAAGTCCCCAAAAAGTACCCCACGATAAAACCGATAGCAATTTTTTTTTCCTATTCCATTCTGTTGGTCCTAAGGAAGCTTCACACCAAATAAGAATTGCCGTGTACTTTTGGAGATATGGGCATTTTAATTTTTTTCTAGTTTTAGCTCCTGTGGTTCCCATGGGTGACGGGAAAAAAAAATTGGGGATAAATTAAGTACTTATGACCCAATAAGCCCTCATATCAAATTTGGTTCAAATCTGCCTCTCGGTTTGGAAAATAGAAATTTTGGGAGTGGCAAAAATTCTTGCCCCTCCCAAAACGAAGGCAAATAATGCCCGACAAACTTCTCTTGAACAAACTTGATTCTAAACCTCAAAAGGACTCTGTATACCACATATCAAGTCTCTGCTACTGGTGGTTCATTAGAAAAAGATTTTCAAAAAATTTGGACATTTTTTCCCCACACCTCTGCTCAATATGAGTCGAAACCTAATTTGCATAAAAATCAAAATGCCCTTTTATAACCACTACTTACATGACATTTAATTAAAATGTGGCCAGTGGTTCAGGAGAAAGAGGCTCAAACACCACCTTCACGCAGGACGACGGACGACGAGTGATAAGAAAAGCTCACCCTGACTTTCAGTCAGGTGAGCTAAAAACACTTTTTCTATGATAGATGATTGTTATGCATTATGTTAGTCGCATGACTGTCACAAACACGCTTTCAGTTTGTCAAGTTCATTTTTTTAATTCAGTTTCCTCCCTTGATGTTCCTCTCCAATGTTGATAGCAGAGAACATAGAAATACTGGAGAAACACATCAAGGGAGGTAACAAGTTGAAAACTGAACACTGAATAATAAATTCTAACATGTCGCGTGTGTATCTGTAAACCATGCATCATACAACTTCACAATACTCATTAACATCACAGTTATTATTCAATTAAGACACAAAGTATGTGTGCTCAGTATATTCCTGGTTAATACAGCCAAGTCTATTGTATTCTTAAACAAAACCGTATTAACACTATTTACCGGAATAAACACAATCTTCACAAGAGAACAATATTGTGTGATTGTATCATTAATAATGATCTTCTCCCCCCACTCCCACCCCAACTCCCAAAATTATTATTTTGGCTAATATTGCCCAGCACTAAACATGCATACTCTGAGAACTTAAGTGGTATGAAGCTTTCATAATTGGTGATTTATCAACGAAATTCTGTAGTATTAGAATAACAGGCACCAGAAGATTTTCTTCTGTGTCCTATTTCAACCATCGCAATCGGAATAAATGGCAGAGAAATAATCAGTAATCGGTTCGTAACAAGTTTTGATAATCAGTTCATCACTACTTTATCTCAACACATTCATACGTCAGTTTCAAATTTGTAAGTATATGAGAGTTGGTTTATTGAATTTTTGGGAAACGACTATTGAGTAACCGTCGATTTATGGTGGTGATTAGCCGACTATGAAAATTGATAGTCACGACAACCCTAGTCAACAATCAGAGTATGTGCGATTTATACAGAAATATTCACTCACATTTTTATTCAAGTGCATAACAATATACATCTGCACTAGCCAACTGGGGAAAATTGGTTTGGGGAATGGGTCTGTTTCACAGATCTCAAAACAGGGTTCTGGAAGCCCTGCAATGTCTGAATGGGAGCTGTCAAATTTTTTGAATTACGTTGAAAAACATGGCCACTAGTGGCCATCTTGGATTTGGATATAAATTGTCCAACAATTCCTTTAGCACACCCGAGAAGTCTCAACTCACACCCATTCAGTGCCAAATTTCATTCGTGGCTTTGGGGCAATATCTACATAGGCTCTAGCAAATTTTTCCGAATTTGAAAAACATGACCACCAACGGGCATCTTAGATTTAGCATATAAATTGTCAACAATTCCATTAGCACACACTACAGGCCGCATGTCTCACCCGCTCTTTTTCAGATTTCGTATGTCTTTTCTGTAGAAGCTGGAGTGAATGACTTGGCATTACTGGATCTTTCTATGTTCTTCAGTCAGTGTGCGGGGATGGGGAGTGGGGGGAGGGGGGGGTAGAATACAGTTAATTAAAGATGTCATTTGTCAGCATCAAATACATTAATTGCCTTTGGGGATCAAATTATCGTTCAGTAAGACTCGATGTCCAATTGGTAAATCATGTGAGTAAAATTCATTGTCGCCAAGTCATTCTTGGCAAAGTTTTGGCCGATGCATTTGGTTTTTAGCTCACCTTGACGAAGTCAAGCTGAGTTATCTATTTGCTCTCTGTCCGGCATCTGTGCTACACTATGTTTTGGACTTCTCCAATTCAAGTAAAAGTTTGTGTTGGTGGTCCCAAAGGGGCATTGCATTTTTGTTCAACTCAACTTGCCCGGCCCCATAGGGAGGGGTGGGGGAAACTGCTCAAAAATATTTTTAAAATCTTTTCATGAAGCAGTGGGTACAATGACTTGCTATTTGGTATGGAACTTCCTTTTGAGATGCAGAATCAAGTTTGTTCAAACAAAGTTCATGGAGCAATATTTGCCTTTGTAATAGGAGGGGCAAGATTTTTTACCCTACCCTAAATTTCTATTGAACAAAATTTAGCATGCATTATTGGGTCATAAGTACTAGACTCCAGCCAAAAAAAATTTCCTCTGTCCCCGAGGGAACCCCCTCCCCCCCTCCCCCCCCCCCCCCCCCCCCCGAGATAAAAATAGAATGATTTTCAAATGCCCATATTATCCAAACCACATAGAACAGAGAACTCTTATTTGGTATGAAGCATCCTTAGGACCGGTAGAATTAAATGCTAAAAAAATTGTCATCGGTTGTGTCAGGGTGTTCTGTAGGGGGGGTGTATTTGGTAAATAGCATCCATGGGAAGGTGGGGGGAGGGAGTTTTTTTAGATACAAGTTTGTTAACATGAAGCCCCTTGGTTCATATCTGGGCTCAATACAGGAGCCCAGACTTTAAACTTAAAGCAATATGGGGAATGATCTTTAAAAATCTTCTTCTTCAGAACCACCAGTCAGAATCTTTTAATGTTTGTTCAAATTGGGTCCCCGGGTTAATATTTGTGCTCCCTATGGTGGCCCAAATTGTAACTTAGTGCAATTTGAGGAAATTTCTTTAAAAATCTTCTTCAGATTCACCAGTCAGAATGCTTTCATATTTGGTATACAACATCTCTAGTGGGGCAAGATTCAAGTTTGTTCAAATCGAGAGCCTGGGTTAATATTTGGGCTCCCTATGGAAACCAGAATTGGCCATGTAGCTAAGGAACTAGAAATTTTGTATTCAGTACCCTCTAGAGGTGTGTAACTAAGATTAATCCACATAGATTGTATCAAGGGACTCCATAGGGGAGTTCCACTTTTTACGTTATGATTAACTGAAGAAAAGGCATGATGCCCAGATTATTTTAGTTACTCCTGAGGGGCTCAAGGACTGACAATGTATCCTTTGGAGATTGATTGCTTAATGTAGATTCATTCTTGGACTCTTGTTTATATCAGGTTCTCTTCAAGGTGAGTGCTTCAACGGGGGCCTCTTGTTAGATCACCCAGTGAAAGTCAAGATGAGCTCCAGTGATCACTCACCATCTGTCATCTGTTCGCACCTGCCCCTCCTAAATCACTGAAACAATTTCAGTTAAATTTGAGGTGTTTGCTTGCTCTGACGTCACATTTTGTCTTTTTTCAATCAATTCGCCCAGCCCCATAGGAAGGGGGTGGGGGAAAATCCCCTCAAATGTTTTTAAAATCCTCTTCTCATAAAGCAGTGTGTACAATGACTTAATATTTCGTATAAAGCTTCCTTTTCAGGTGTAGAATCAGGTTGTTCAAACGAAGTTCATGGAGGAATATTTGCCTTTGTAATGGGAGGGGGAAGATTTTTGGCCCCACCCAAAAGTTCTATTTGCTGAACTGATGGTCCGATTTGAACCAGTGTGCAAAATTTCAAAAATGACTCTAACCAACTGACCATTCAAGTGGTTTGGAGATGGCTAACTGAATGCTCGGCTATGTAAACATTCTTCGAAAACTGCATTTTTATCATTAACAAGTATTCATATATAGGCACTCTCTCATAAATTGTAACAAGACAAAACTGTGTGAACAAATCTTGAGGCTGAGAGAAAATTTAACACTCTACCATTTAAGTTACTCTGACTTTACCATTCAAAATATCAGAGATCCTGAGATAGCATATCTAGCTTCAAATGAAAGTTCCCTTGTTGGTTATATACTTCCACTTTCGTAAGTTTTATATAAATTAGTTTTGAAATGTATATGACCCATGGTATAGGTTACTGAAATTTATCAACATTTTCATGAAATTTTTAGTCAAAATTATAGTGAAATTTCACCTTGTTTCCATTGAATTTCATGGAAAATTTTAGTCAGAAATAGCAAAATTTCACAGAAATTTACAGAACTTCAGCAAAACTTGACTGAAAAAATTTTAGTCAAAATTACAGTGACATTACACTGATATTTAAGTAAAATTTCACTGAAAATCTCAGTGAAATTTTAGCCAAATTTCACTGAAAATTTTAGTCAAAATTACAGTGAAATGTCATCAAAATTTCACTGAAATTTTAGTAAAAAGTTCACTGTTCAACAAAATTTCACTGAAAATTTTAGTCAAAATTATAGTGAAATTTCACTGAAATTTCACTCTGATTTTGAAGAAAATTTTTGTAGGATTTTACAGAAATTTCACAAAAACTTCACCTAAATTTGGGTGGAATTAAATTTTGTTACTAAATTTCACCGAAATTTTGGGGATATTTGACTAAAATTTTCACTGAAAATTTTGGTGACATTTTCTCTTGGGATATTATTCACACACATTTTCAACATGCATGTCTGACAGATTAATAATTAAAAATATTTATGAATTGTAGAACAAAATGGTATGCTAAACTCACTTATACATGTTTGAAATTTAAATCTCATCATGTAATTAAATTCTGGGTCATAATGACATCATAGTTAATTGGCTTTGCATGGAATTCTCAATCGATAGGTGGTATGGGTTATTCCTGTTCACCCAGCCCACTAGTTTAATTAACACCTGGGCAAAGGTTATAGTCTGTATCAAAACAGAGAGCTTATGTTTCATCTCTGGGCTTAATTGATGAGTTGATATATCAAAACAGAACTCTGAACTCGTAAGACCGATTCTTTGATCCAAGGCATAATTTCGTCCCATTTTTGTGTTATTATAAGAGGTCTGTCCACGAAGCATTGGTGATAAAATCATAACTACAGTCTGCAGTTATTATTTCATCCTCCCTATATATTGATATTGTAATGGACCCATCTCACCGTAAATGTACACAGAGGCAATATCATTCCAGGAAACCAGTGTTTAAAGGTTTAATGTTATTTATTTATTATTATTATTATTATTATTATTATTATTATTCATTATTATTATTAATATAATAATGTGTATTTATATAAATAATTATGAGATCATGAAAAAATGTGTATTTGTGAATACAATAAATAACTAATAATAATTGTTTGTTCGTTTTTGTCATTTTCCTACCCTCCCAGCCCTCTGAATTTGCAGTTAAATTCCAAATTGAACTTACCACTAATCTGAAGAAAATTATAGTCGGCATTTCTTTGATCAAGAAAGGTTTCACACTTCTACCAGAACAATAGCAACTGGGTAGACAGGAAGACCCCGGTGATATTTATATAGTAATGGAATCATCACCCTGTCTCTATCACTTCATCTCTATCACTTGATTTCATGGGTGATCACAATTGGGTTGTTAATGGTGTATAATGCAATATATAGAGGATATGAAATGAGTGTTTTTCTCATATGATATTTATGAAACGAGTCTAAGAATTTTCCATTTGGGCGAGCCTCTGGCGAGCCCAAACAGAAAATTCGGACGAGTTTCATAAATATTATATGAGAAAAACACTCATTTCATATTCTGTTTATCATATGACACACATATGCACAAATTAACGACTTAGTATGACTTTTTAACCCTTTACCTGATGTGTGTTGCAGACGACACTTGAAAAAAACATCCTCATATAACTAAAAATTTTCAATTTTGGATCCAAAACATAGGTTATGACCCCTCATTGGAATGAGTGCGATGCGCACGTTCCAATGAGGGGTCATAACCTATGTTTTGGAAGCAAAATATGAAAATTTTTGGTGTATATCACTGGCCAGTTTTGGACGTTATGTTAGGTAAAGGGTTAATGCAATATAACCCACCCAAAATAGGACAGATAATGTAAATTCTCCCTACTCAAATTATGCAAATGTGACCCAGTTGTATTTTGTTCAGCCAATCAAATTGTCCTTTTTTTAAATTGACCAGTGAAATCTCCCAACCCCAATTATGGAAATTTTGAAAATATGTCCCAGTTTTATTTTGTTCTGTCAATCAAATTGTCTAGTTTTGAAACTGACCAATGAAATCGACGGAAGGCTTTATTTATCACTGATTAATATGAAAGCAAAATGTCAAATGTTTTAAAGTGAACAAAACGGACGAGTCATATAATAAAAGGATTTTCTAGTAAGTGCAAACTGGAAAACTTGTTCTATGGCCATGAAATTATACATGTTAGTCAACCTGGCGTTCAGATGATTAAAACTATCCTACTTTGTACTGTTCAAAATAAATTATAACAGTTACTAAATCACAGAACAGACTGAAAATCAAGAAATCATATGACAGAGAAATATTCTGAAAATAAACTAATGTACTTACCAATGAGCAGCCTAAATAATACACAAAACTGCAATCGGAGATCTCATGCCTTGAACAGTGGTCACGTTACTGAATCACAGTTATATTAAAGCAATCATCTTTCTTCATTACCAATCCTGAATTATGGAGAAACATAGAAAATTTCAGTACACACAAACTAGATTAAAGAGACCATGTTTTTCTGATCCGAGTGCAAAGGATTATCAATTTAAATACAAGAGCACTAGATTTTTGGTAGAACAAAGAATTTGTGGATATACATTTATTTGGGTATGACTTATTGGATCGTGCCCACACACTCGAGCTGACTGGTATTGGGTTGTGCCCACACACTTGATCTGGCTGGTATTGGATAGTGCCCACACACTCGAGCTGACTGGTATTGGATTGTGCCCACAGACTCGAGCTGACTGGTTTTGGATTGTGCCCACAGACTCGAGTGGACTGGTATTGAATAGTGCCGACACACTCAAGCTGACTGTATTGAATAGCGCCCACACACTTAAGCTGACTGTATTGGATAGTGCCCACACACTCAAGCGGACTGTATTGAATAGTGCCCACACATTTGATCTCCCACACACTTGATCTGGCTGGGATTAGATAGTGCCCACACACTCAAGCTGACTGTATTGGATAGTGTCCACACACTCAAGCTGACTGTACTGGATAGTGCACATACACTCAAGCTGACCGTATTGAATAGTGCCGACACACTCAAGCTGACTGTATTGAATAGCGCCCACACACTTAAGCTGACTGTATTGGATAGTGCCCACACATTTGATCTCCCACACACTTGATCTGGCTGGTATTAGATAGTGCCCACACACTCAAGCTGACTGTATTGGATAGTGTCCACACACTCAAGCTGACTGTATTGGATAGTGCACATACACTCAAGCTGACTGTATTGAATAGTGCCGACACACTCAAGCTGACTGTATTGAATAGAGCCCACACACTTGAGCTGACTGTATTGGATAGTGCCCACACATTTGATCTCCCACACACTTGATCTGGCTGGTAATAGATAGTGCCCACACACTCAAGCTGACTGTATTGGATAGTGTCCACACACTCAAGCTGACTGTATTGGATAGTGCCCACACACTCAAGCTGACTGTATTGCTAGTGCCCACACACAAGCTGACTGTATTGGATAGCACCCACACACTCATGCTGAATGTATTGGATAGTGCCCACACGCTCAACCTGACTGTATTGGATAGTGCCCACACACTCAAGCTGACTGTATTGCATAGCACCCACACACTCGAGCTGACTGTATTGGATAGTGCCCACACACTCAAGCTGACTGTATTGGATAGTGCACACACACTCATGCTGACTGTATTGGATAATGTCCACACACTCAAGCTGACTGTATTGGATAGTGCCCACACACTCAAGCTGACTGTATTGGATAGTGCCCACACACACGAGCTGACTGTATTGGATAGCACCCACACACTCAAGCTGACTGTATTAGATAGCACCCACACACTCAAGCTGACTGTATTGGATATTGCCCACACGCTCATGCTGACTGTATTGGATAGTGCACACACACTCAAGCTGACTGTATTGATAGTGCCCACACTCAAGCCGATTGTATTGGATAGCACCCACACACTCAAGCTGACTGTATTGGATAGTGGCCACACACTCAAGCTGACTGTATTGCATAGCACCCACACACTCGAGCTGACTGTATTGGATAGTGCCCACACACTTAAGCTGACTGGTACTGATAGTGACCACACACCCAAGCTGGCTGTATTTGTTAGTGCCCACACACTCAAGCTGACTGTATTGATAGCGCCCACACACTCAAGCTGACTGTATTGGACAGCACCCACACACTCAAGCTGACTGTATTGGATAGTGTCCACACACCCAAGCTGACTGTATTTGATAGTGCCCACACACTCAAGCTGACTGTATTGGATAGCACCCACACACTCAAGCTGACTGTATTGGATAGCACCCACACACTCAAGCTGACTGTATTGGATAGCACCCGTACACTCAAGCTGACTGTATTGGATAGTGCCCACACACTCAAGCTGACTGTATTGGATAGTGTCCACACACTCAAGCTGACTGTATTGGATAGCACCCACACACTCAAGCTGACTGTATTGGATAGTGCCCACACACTCAAGCTGACTGTATTGCTAGTGCCCACACTCAAGCTGACTGTATTGGATAGCACCGACACACTCAAGCTGACTGTATTGGATAGTGCCCACACACTCAGACTGATTGTATCGGATAGTGCCCACACACTCAAGCTGACTGTATTGCATAGCACCCACACACTCGAGCTGACTGTATTGGATAGTGCCCACACACTTAAGCTGACTGGTACTGATAGTGACCACACACTCAAGCTGACTGTATTGGATTGTGCCCACCCACTCGAGCTGGCTGGTATTGGATAGTGCCCACACACCCAAGCTGGCTGTATTTGATAGTGCCCACACACTTGAGATGGCTGTATTTCATAGAGCGTACACACTCTAGATGGCTGTATTTCATAGACCTCACACACTTGAGATGGCTGGTATTGAAATTTCGGATGCAATGCTGGTACTGAGGTTTATTAATAGATCTGTATAGTGATCTGTGTACATGTAGAATAAAGTGAAATTTTGAGATCATGTAGAGGAGGTTTATTTATGAACAGAGGGTTAGGGTGGATGTAGAGGTTTATTTATGTACAGAGGAGGATGTAGAGGAGGTTTATTTATGTACAGAGTGTTAGTGAGGGTGTAGAGGAGGTTTATTTATGTACAGAGGGTTAGGGAGGGTGTAGAGGAGGTTTATTTATGTTCAGAGGGTTAGTGAGGATGTAGAGGAGGTTTGTTTATGTACAGAGGGTTAGTGAGGGTGTAGAGGAGGTTTATTTATGTACAGAGGGTTAGTGAGGATGTAGAGGTTTATTTATGTACAGAGGAGGATGTAGAGGAGGTTTATTTATGTACAGAGGGTTAAGGAGGATGTAGAGGAGGTTTGTTTATGTACAGAGGGTTAGTGAGGATGTAGGGGAGGTTTATTTATGTACAGAGGGTTAGTGAGGATGTAGAGGTTTGTTTATGTACAAAGGGTTAGTGAGGATGTAGAGGAGGTTTATTTATGTACAGAGGGTTAAGGAGGATGTAGAGGAGGTTTATTTGTGGACAGAGGGTTAGTGAGGATGTAGAAGAGGTTTATTTATGTTCAGAGGGTTAGTGAGGATGTAGAGGAGGTTTGTTTATGTACAGAGGGTTAGTGAGGGTGTGGAGGAGGTTTATTTATGTACACAGGATTAAGGAGGATGCAGAGGAGGTTTATTTATGTACAAAGGTTTAGGGGGGGGAGGGGGGGTGTAGATGTGGTTTATTTATGTACAGAGGGTTTGGGGAGTATGTGTACGTTTATTTATGTACAGAAGGTTAGGGAGGGTGTAGAGGAGGTTTATTTATGTATACAGGGCTAAGGAGGATGTAGAGAAGGTTTATTTACGTACAGAGGGTTAGGGATGGTGTAGAGGAGGTTTATTTATGTACAGAGGGTTAAGGAGGATGAAGAGGAGTTGTGTTTATGTACAGAGGGTTAGTGAGGATGTAGAGGAGGTTTGTTTATGTACAGAGGGTTAAGGAGGATGTAGAGGAGGTTTATTTATGCACAGAGGGTTAGTGAGGATGTAAAGGAGGTTTGTTTATGTACCTAGGGTTAGGGAGGGTGTAGAGGAGGTTCATTTATGTACAGAGGGTTAAGGAGGATGTAGAGGAGGTTTATTTATGTACAGAGGGTTAGTGAGGATGTAGAGGAGGTTTGTTCATGTACTGAGGGTTAGGGAGGGTGGAGAGGAGGTTTATTTATGTACAGAGGGTTAAGGAGGATGTAGAAGGTGGTTTATTCATGTACAAAGGTTTAGGGGGGATGTAGATGTGGTTTATTTATGTACAGAGGGTTTGGGGAGTATGTGTAGGTTTATTTATGTACAGAAGGTTAGGGAGGATTTAGAGGACGTTTATTTATGTACACAGGGCTAAGGAGGATGTAGAGGAGGTTTATTTACGTACAGAGGGTTAGGGAGGGTGTAGATGAGGTTTATTTATGTACAGAGGGTTAAGGAGGATGCAGAGGAGGTGTGTTTATGTACAGAGGGTTAGTGAGGATGTAGAGGAGGTTTCTTTATGTACAGAGGGTTAAGGAGGATGTAGAGGAGGTTTATTTATGTACAGAGGGTTAGTGAGGATGTAGAGGCGGTTTGTTTATGTACAGAGGGTTAGGGAGGGTGTAGAGGAGGTTTATTTATGTACAGAGGGTTAAAGAGGATGTAGGGGAGGTGTGTTTATGTACAGAGGGTTAGTGAGGATGTAGAGGAGGTTTGTTCATGAAGAGAAGGTTAAGGAGGATGTAGAGGGCAGATGGACAGACGGATGGATGGATGAACAGACAGACAGACAGACAGACAGACAGACAGACAGACCGACAGATACTTTATGATATAAGCATTCTACAATGTAAACATTTCTGAAGAACAAAATTGTTTCAAACTATATAATTCTAAACAACAATATTATTTCAAAAATAAAAATAACAAGTACCAAATGCATATACCGTAGGGAAGGGACATAGCCATATCGGCTGTCTACCTGTCACCTCCCAATGAAATATGTTAAGATTCAACACTGCACTTGGACTGTGGGTTTTCTAACTTAGCCTCTTGGAGCTTTGGGGAGCACGTGGGCTCTGTAGACTTGGTGGCTTGTTGTGATGGTTTTATAAAAGACGAGAATACCAGTTATATTCAAATTGTTGACAGAAAATACCAGCTAAATCAAGAGAGAGAAAGAGAGAGAAAGAAAAGAAAAATGTTACTAAGGTAACACATGCCCCCTCCCCCCCCCTTGTAACCTTCACCTTGCAGATGCAGCGCGGAAACTATTGTACGCGACACACCTTCTGACTGTCCTTAACATTTGTAAAAAGTTTAACAATTGTAATATGATTTGTTTCTGAGTTATGGCTGAGAGACGAATATTGATGATTTTCAGTGTGACCTTGAAATGTGACCTTGACCTTGAAGCTACGAACCAAGCTATAGTGTATGTCACATCCTCCCATGGTCCTTTATAATTGCGTGAAGTTTGACGACTGTGGCCCTAACCGCTTTTGAGCTATTGGCTCAGACACACGCACACTTCAATCACTATATGCCACCCAACTCAAGTCGGGGGGCATAAAAAAGGATATGCTGAAGTTTTTGCAACAGGAACATAATAATAATAATAATAATAATAGATATTTATATAGCGCTCATTTCACAATAATAAAAAGTTCCATGGCGCTTTACAAGAAAAATCATGGTTACATGTGACAGTACTTCTGTACTGTAGATTTGCATAGTGCTACGCGGAAATCACTCCGAGTATGGTTTACCAAAAAGATAGGTTTTCAGTACCGATTTGAAAGCACTTGGCGTAGTCTGTCGCACTGAAATGGGTAGCTCATTGAAAAGCCTAGGTGCACTATGAGAGAAGGAGCGGCCACCATATGATACCAAGTTGCAGGTAGTCTCTTCAAGCAAGTCATGCATAGAAGACCTTAACGTGCGTTTAGGCTCATACGGAACCACTAGGTCGCTTATATAAGCCGGGGTCAGATCACAGCAGCGAGCCCTGTGTGCAAAAAGTAAGACCTTGAACTGAATCCGTGATGAAATAGGAAGCCAATGAAGATCTTTCAGGACTGGAGTTATGTGTTGGCGCCGCTTCGTCAGTGAGACAATACGGGCAGCTGTGTTCTGTATTTGTTGCAACCTTTGTATCTGCTTGCCTGCAAGCCCATACAACAATGAGTTGCAATAATCTAAGCGTGATGTGATAAATGCATGCACCAGGCACACTGCAGCCTTCTTCGTCAAAATTTTTCGAGAGCGACCCAGTTTACGGAGGTACCAGTTGGCAGACTGACATATTTTGGTAATATGATCAGCCATAGTTAGGTGTCTGTCGAAATAGACACCTAAATTCCGAACCTTAGTTGACGGATTAATCACTACATCACCAACCATGAGCCGTGGCAGAGTGTCTGGTGCGGGTCTGAATCTTGAGGAAAATACTATCAGCTCAGTTTTTTCGTCATTTAATTTAAGTTTGTTTTGTAGCATAAATGCTCTCACTTCCTTAATACAGTTTTCGAGACGCATAAACTGTGTGGCTGTATCTTCATAATCAATGGGGTTAAATTCTACATATAACTGGGAGTCGTCAGCGTAAAAGATGCACTCAATACCGTGTGAGCGAATAATGGCGCCCAGAGGCTGCATATAAAGGGTGAATAAAATTGGGCTGAGAACGGAACCCTGGGGTACCCCAAATTCAAGTGAGGCTATTTCAGATTTGTTGCCATCAACGGTAACACACTGGGTTCGGTTACTCAAATAAGATCGAAACCAATCTAGTGCTGATCCTTCTATTCCTAGCTGAGAAAGTCGTTCAAAAAGAATTTCATGGTCAATCGTGTCGAATGCGGCTGAAAGGTCAAGTAGCACCAACGCAACACCTTTTTTGTTGTCAATAGATTCCAAAACCGCATTTTGGACTGAGAGAAGGGCAGTCTCTGTTGAATAACCAGGTCTATATGCAGACTGCTTAGGGTCAAGTAAACAATTATCGTCCAAATGCGCACGCAGTTGTTGTGCAATGACTTTTTCTATAATCTTGGAGATAAAAGGAAGATTCGAGACCGGGCGATAATTTTTCAGCATTGTGGGATCAAGAGATGTTTTTTTAAGAAGTGGGGTAACAAGAGCTGTTTTCAGACTAGGCGGTAGATAGCCAGAACTCACTGAGTTGTTAACAATTTCTGTAATGCTGCCAATGAGTATGGGAAGAGATGTTTTAAGGAGTGTAGTGCACTTCCGTTGGTTCCAGGGCATATTTAATGCACTTATGGATGAACTATTTTATGTATTAATCTCAATTCTACGATCATAACATCTCCCTTTGGTTCTATCATAGCATCTCCCTTTGATTCTATCGTAGCATCTCCCTTTGGTTCTATCATAGCATCTCCCTTTGGTTCTATCATAGCATCTCCCTTTGGCCTATCATAGCATCTCCCTTTGGTTCTATCGTAGAATTTCCCTTTGGTACTAGGAACAATCTGGACAATAATCTGGACAATAAGGGTTGGAGCATTGAGTATTATCAGAATACACGTTTTGTTGTTAGTTTTTTTCTGAACTCAGCTTTGTTATTTAAATTTTGAAGTTCCTCGTTCAAATCGTTCAAATTATTCCATATTCTCGGGAATGCATAAATGGGCAAGTTGTCCATTGAACTTGTTTGAGTTTTGTTTTCTCATATTTGTCCCAAATGCCATGTGTTCATGTTGGTAGAGTTTTGTTGAACGTTAAAAAATTATTAAAAGACCTTGGAAGTTTGCTGCCATGTTTCCAGTCGAACACAAAAAGGCATGCGTGAAGTTTTAATAAGTCGGTAACATTGAGAATCTTATCTTTTAAGAATAGTGGGTCAGTGTGACAGTTATATTTTTTGTTATTAACACGTGCTCCTAGGAGACGAACATTAGAATCTGAGTCATAACCTGTTGTATCATCTGCAAATGATAACAGACTTAATACTGGTGAAGAACAAATATCATAAATATGTAAGAGAAATAGCATGGGTCCAAGTATCGAGCCTTGTGGAACACCACATTTATTTCTCATTAAATCCGATTTTTGGTCACTGTATTTAACATAGTGAACTCGGTCCGACAGGTAGCTTTAAAACCAATTGTTGCTTATGCCTCTAAAGCCATATTTTTCTGGGTTAGCAGAATGTCGTGATTAATTGTATCAAATGCCTTCGAAAGATCTAAGAATACTGCCAGCGTTTCAATATTGCTTCCTTTATTATTTTATAGCCCTATATATGTTTCAGAAGTTGCATCACTGTGTGGATGGTGGAATGATTTTTCCTGAATCCATATTGATGATGGTATAGAATGTCAAATTTAACGAGATAGTTTATAATTCTATTGGACATGAGTTTTTCTAATACTATAGAACAAGAGGCCCCAGGGGGCCTGAGGGCACTCACCTGACATAGTAGTCTAAATATCACACCAGGGACTTGACTTGAATAAGCTGCATACACTCCTCCTAAGAAAAGCATATACCAACTAGATGAAGCAATTGTGCCCACACAATACACAGGATTTTCCTTCTATTTTCAGTTCCTTCACTTTTACGTCCCAAAATTGAGATAAACGCATAAAAAACAGATGTTTTTTTTATTTTTGTTCAGATATTTTCGAAGTCCCAAACAAAATATTTTCAAACAAAAATTTTTTTTTTCTTCTTCTTCAAATTGACCATAACGCGTTGAAAAACAAAAAAAAAAAATTTCCGGATTTTGATCCCAAATTTTCCAAGTCCCACCCAGACCCCAAATTTTCAGTGTATAAAAAAAAAAATTTTTGTCTTGAAATTGACCGAAACGCATAAAAAACAAAACTCATTTCCAGATTTTGGTCCAAAATTTTTAAGTCCTGACCGGGACCCCAAATTTTCAGCCTAAATATGAACCCAGGGATTTGGCTTGAACAAACTTGAATCTCACCTCTCTAAGTATGCTGTATACCTTGAATTGACATATTACAGGGAACATGCACCGCAAATTTTGTTGAATTTTTGTCCAGCAGTTCGTGAGAAGTTGACAATGTAAAGTTAACGACGGACGGAAAGTGATCAGTAAAGCTCCCCTTGAGCTTCGATCAGGTGAGCTAAAAAGCTGGTAAAATACTGATGGGCCTGTAATTATTAAATTTTTCCTCATCTCCACTTTTAAAATTTGGAATTACTTGAGGTATTTTCATCCTATTTGGGACTATACTGTGGATTGTTTATGATATGGGACAGATGTACTGTTATTATATACTCTCCCAAAAAAGAAAGTGTGCATGCTAAAAAATAACACTAAAAAAAGATATATATCATTTTCATTCATGGAAATTTTATTCAATCACAGATGAATCAATTTGTGATCAACAGGAGAAATTTCATTACGCTACGACGAATACTCTTGGTGCCATGGAGAGTCAAAGAAACTAAGGGTCAAACACAAAAGTCACACACTCAATATCTGGTATGACCTCCGTCTGCATCGACTACTGCTGTGCATCTACGCCTCACGGAAGTGAACAAGTTAGCATGGAAGTGGGTTAGGGTAGGGTTAGGGTAGGGTAGGGTTAGGTTAGGGTTAGGTTAGGATTAGGGTGGGGTTAGGGTAGGGTTAGGGTTAGGTTAGGCTAACCCTAACCCTACTCTACACCACTGCAGTCGAGCACGACAATGACGTAACGTCAAAATCGAATATAAATTGCAGGTCTTCGAGGACGTAAGCCGTATTCTCTCAGCTAGTTGATTACTGTTTGAGGATGTATCCGTCTCAGGTTAGGAATGTTCCTGGCTGTTGTCGTTGCCATTTGTTGCCGGTTCCGGAGATGGACGACACGGATATACCGATCTTGTGCAGGGGTGGTAACTCGGGGTCTCCCGGAGCGGGGTCGGTCTCGAACGTCGTCATGTTGTGCATGTCGATGGACAAGCCTGTCTACAGTGTTATGGTGGCAGTTCAAATGCTGGGCAACCTCTCTGTGTGTTCTGCCAGCTCTAGTCATACCCAGGGCAAGGAGACGATTCATTGTCAATCTTGGCATGCTAATGTTTTAACAGCAGCGCAATGTGAACGATAGGAAGGCCTTACTTTAGTGTTTAAATACCCAAGGATTCACACTGCTGCATGACTCTTCACGTGCAAAACATGCCTTTTCACAAACATGCTGCACATCATTCAACGTTAATGCAATTTTAATGGGGAAAGCTGTTTTTGTGTTCAATATAACTTATTCATGAACAGGTTAACACTCTTTACACCTACGAAATTATTTTTTTGGAGTTTGATCAATTTCTGCAATGCACACTTTCTTTTTTGGGCGAGTTTATTATTTCCTTAAGCTTTGGTGTTATTCCATCACAATCCTCATTATTTTTAGATTTCATTAACTTTGTAACATCTATTATCTCCTGTGGTGGAGTTGGTGCAATAAAGAAGTTAAATGGGGAATTGCTTTTCATGTAGTCCAAAAAGTGTTTTGGGGGTTTGTTTATTTGCTCACTCATACATTATCCAATATTAGCAAAGAAATTATTGAACTCTTGGACTATTTCACAGGGTTCTGGTAATTCTTTATCTTCTTTTACAAAAGAGGATGTCAAACTAGAGGTTCTTATTTATGGTATCAATTAATATTTGCCATGTTTTCAGAGGGTTGTTTTTATTTTCAATTACTATATTTTCAAAGTACATTGTTTTACTTCAGCTTTTTATTTTATGAAACCTTTTACAGTAGTTTTTGTAATTTAAAATATTTTGTTCTGCAGGACTTTCTATTTTTTGTTAAAAAATTTTGATTTGTTATGCAATGAAATTAAGAGCCCCTTTGTCAACTAAGGATTTTGTTTCATAAACTTTTTCCTCATTACGGTTCGCTTCAATGGAAAGGCCATTTCAAAGGCTTATAAAAAGTTAGTTGAAAATCGCGACATCGACGCCGTAGCTGCGACGGGTGGTGCAATCTCACAAAATTCTAAGTTCATCAAGGGCCATAACTCCAAGAAAAATATTTGGAACAACACATGCATTGAACAGTGGCTAGACATCAATAAGATACACTTACATGCCAAATATAAAGTCATTCCATCAAGTATTTCAAAAGTTATTGAGTTTTGAAACTCGTTGGTCACAGACAGACCGACAGACCGACAGACAGACCAACAGACAGACTGACAGACAGACCGACATTGCCACTTATTGAGCTGCTAGTCACAGCAAAAAATGTATTACATGCTAAATCAGGACAATTTGTTTCAAGGACTAATGAAAAGTCGATCTGGGACAGAAATGCTTTAAAGGTTTCAATGCTTTGTTGGTCTTTCTCAAGCTTGAGAATGTGTCTTGTAGGTAGTTCAGTTTTGTAACTGGTACCTACAAAGAAAGCTCTGAAATGATCAGAAACATCTGCGATAATTATACCTGATAAGTGTGTGGGTGATGTATTATTAGAGAAGATATGGTCAATTAATGTGGCTGAGTAAGTACTTACTCTAGTTGGTTTGGTGATATACGGTAGAAAGCCCTAGCACACATAATATCTATGAAGCTATCAGTTTTAGGGTGCACACCCGATTTGAGAAGATCAATGTTAAAGTCTCCCATAATGTAGCATTTTTTTATTTTCCTTGTTTATTTTATCTGTTAATTCACCAAGTTTTAACAGGAAAAGATCGATATCTGTTTTTTTGGCTGTGAATTGGGTCTGTATATTACTCCCAACAAACTTGACAGCTTTTTTAACCCTCTGCACACTGATGTCAAAATGGCAAACTTATCAGCAGCAAATATTTCCCATAATGCTGTTTGAGATTTTACCAAATATATCTTGTTTGACAGAGTCTGTGAGCTCTGTCAAACAAGATATAATTGGTTAAATTCACAGTTAAACATGAGAAAAACTAAACATGAGAAAAACAGAGTGATTGGAGAAAATTCTGTTGCACTACCAGAGTGCAAGGGGTTTTAAGTTAATTTCAATAAAGAGGGATTCAAAAACATGTGGAATAAACACAGAAAGGTCTTGCCGTATCTTAAAAGCTATGTCCTCCTTACTGAAGAACCCAACACCACCACGTCCATCATCCTAGTCAGCTCTAGTATTCTTAATAAGTGGGTGATAACCATTAATTGTATGACATGTATTTGGAGGAATTTGGAATATCTCCGTTAACCCCATCACGTCAAAAATATTTTGAGAGCCTTGTATCTCATACAAGAGATCCTTGAAATAATCCCAATGGGCTTTAAGACTCTGACAATTAAGATGAAATAACCAAATCCCTACTCGCGAAAAATTGTGAAATTTTTGGGGGACATCTTTTGGTAAATAATATGTGTACTCGCTCTGAAATTCAATAATTGGGGAATGTTCCTCCTCAGAATCTACGCCACTTGGATTGTGGCTATAAATGTACCGGGAATTGTATTCTTTCTTTGTCTGGATCTCGTCAATCGAGATGTTATCCGCCACCATTCCAGATAAATTTACTAGTGCTGGTGATAGGGCCTTTGGGGTTGCTGGCCCAAGGCTTTGGAACTCTCTTCCAATCGACATAAAAAATAGTAAATCACTTGAATCATTCAAGTCTGGTACTAAAACCTACCCCTTTTTCAAAAGGCATTTCCTTCAGTGGTCTTTTAATTTTGGTCATAAACTGACATTACCAGGTGTGTGGGTGTGACTGAGTCAGTGAGGATTGCCTCGTTACTCGTCAAGTTACACTCACATACTTGTTTTGGTAAAGTTGTAGTTTGTTTTGTTTTGTTTTTTGTTTTTTTTTATTTTGTTTTAATTCAATACCCTTTTTCTTTTAGGTTCTGTCGCTTATCGCCACGATATAGCCTCGGTTGCTGATGTGGCGTTGGGCACCAATAAATGATAATAGTGATCCATGTATCAATGTATCTGTGAGAGAATGTATGGGTGTGTGTGTATATGTATTTATCTGATAACCATAGAGTATAACAACCGTTGTATATACTTGAAGTAGATACAACGGGTGTTGAATATAATTATAATTTATGCGAACGACCTCTGACCTCTTTCAATTCCATTTTCATTCATTCATTCATGAAACATCGTTATATCACAGGGCAGGTTTTAATTGTACGCTTATTGCACTTTGTCAAAATCCTCTGATGGTGTCATTTCTTATTTATTTTGCTTCAATAAAGGCAACCTAAAATTTTGCTTCAAAACATTGTAGCAATTACTTGAATGCTAATAGTAATTAGTATGCGGCGACTGCGAACTATTTATAGTCACGGCCTCGATCAAAAGTACTCGCGGCACTGCGCTAATTAAAAGTTCGTCTGCTCTACCTGAAAAAAAAAACACTTCGTAAAAATTGTAAACAAACGCAAAATTATTTGTTATATTGGGACTACAGCATAAAAAACGGAAGAAAACTGGAACTATGTCAAAAAAAGAATAACTCTACTGAAACACCGTTTTGTTACTGTTAATAGAATAGTTGAAATTTATTTTGTTCCAGCGCAGTTACATGATGCAAGAAGTGCAATCGCACTTTACAATCGCCGTCATCGATTTTGTAACGTAAGGGACACAACTCTATGCATCTTGTCCTATTTCTTTTGTCGCGTAGGCTGGTTTTCTTTGGAGGCCCATGGGAAGCATATATAAGTCGGGTAGACGCACGAGACGGGTGTCTGTTTGTTATCAGATAAAAACAATAAACATATAGTGTGTTTTTATATCTGTGTTATACAACTCGTTGAAATATGGTTTATTTTTTCTCGGTGAAGCCTCGAAAAAATAAACCATATTTCAACTCGTTGTATGGGTTTGTTGGTGGTTAATATCACATATTTATGCACCATGGCTAATCGTGACACAACATGGAGATGAAGTCAAGTTTAGTCAATCGTTGATCTACATGTTGCCCATTTTAGAGGACTTTCACCCCAAGCATTGGTGACTGGGTCCTATTTTACTAGTAAAGCGGAACTGGTTTACCACAGTAAACAAGTGCTGCTTACTTCCCGGGGTTCCCACGGGGAAACTCGTTGTATAACACAGATATAAAAACACACTATATGTTTATTGTCTATATATACAATTATTGTACAGCCATTGAGCACAGTGTGTGGATTCTCGGCTTTAACCCTCTGCACACTGATGTCAAAAATACCAATATTTCCAACAGAAATTTTTTCCTATAATGCACGTAGGAATTTAACCAATTCAGTCTTGTTTGACAGAGTTCAATGAGCTCTGTCAAACAAGACTGAATTGGTTAAATTATGAAGTGCATTATGGGAAATATTTGGAACTTGAAATTTTGATATTTAGACAGAGTGCAGAGGGTTAAAATTATTATTATTATAAGGTCACCAAGTCGTCCAGGCTCAAAGTATCCCAGGTCACATTCAGTCCAAGTGATAGTTAGCCAAAGTATCTTGGGTCACATTCAGTCCAAGTGATAGTTAACCAAAGTATCTCAGGTCACATTCAGTCCAAGTGATAGTTAACCAAAGTATCTCGGGTCACATTCAGTTCAAGTGATAGTTAACCAAAGCATCTTGGGTCACATTCAGTCCAAGTGATAGTTAACCAAAGTATCTTGGGTCACATTCAGACCAAGTGATAGTTAACCAAAGTATCCTGGGTCACATTCAGTCCAAGTGATAGTTAACCAAAGTATCATGGGTCACATTCAGTCCAAGTGATAGTTAACCAAAGTGTCCCAGGTCACATTCAGTCCAAGTGATAGTTAACCAAAGTATCTCAAGTCACATTCAGTCCAAGTGATAGTTAACCAAAGTATCTCGGGTCACATTCAGTCCAAGTGATAGTTAACCAAAAGCATCCTGGGTCACATTCAGTCCAAGTGATAGTTAACCAAAGTATCTCGGGTCACATTCAGACCAAGTGATAGTTAACCAAAGTATCCTGGGTCACATTCAGTCCGAGTGATAGTTAACCAAAAGAATTCAGAAGAAGAGTAGCACAAAATTTCAGCTAGATTAACGCCAGTACAGTGATGAAAGTGTTGAATGAGCAGAGAATAATAAATATAGACAAGAGGCCCCAGGGGGCCTGAGGGCGCTCACCTGACATGGTAGCCTAAATAGCAACCCAGAGAATTGATTTCCACAAGTTGCATCTGCTCTTCCTAAGAAAAGCTGAAACCAAATATCCAAATATTCTGACCAGTGGATCTAAAAAAAGATTTTTAAAGAATATTCCTCATACTGAACTAAGTCATAATTCGGGCTCCCACAGGAAGCCCATATATGAACCCAGGGACTTGGCTTTAACAAACCTGAATCTCACACCCCTAAGGATTCTGCACACCAAATATCAAAACATTCCGACTGCTGGATCTGAAGAAGAAGATTTTTAAAGAAAATTCCTCATTTTGAACCAAGTTACAATTCGAGCTCCCACAATCAGCCCAAATATGGACCTAGGGACATGGCTTGAACAAACTTGAATCTCACCCCCCTAAGGATGCTGCATAAAAAATATCAAAAGCATTCATCTGCTGGATCTGAAGATTTTTAAATAAAATTCCTCATTTTGAACTAAGTTGTCATTCAGGCTCCCATAGTGAGCCTAAATATGAACCAAGGGACTTGGCTTGAACAAACTTGAATCTCAGCCCCCTAAGGTTGCTCCATGCCAAATATCAAAACATTCCAACTGCTGAATCTGAAGAAGATTTTTAAAGAAAAATTCCTCATATTGACTAAGTTATAATTTGGGCTCCCACAGGGAGCCCAAATATGGACCCATGGACTTGGCTTTAACACACTTGAATCCCCCCTCCCCCCACCCCCCCCCCCCAAGGATGCTACTCACCACATATCAAACCATTCTGACTGCTGGATCTGAAGAAGAAGATTTTTTAAGAAAATTCCTCATTTCGAACAAAGTTACAATTCAAGCTCCCACATTGAGCCCAAATATGGACCTAGGGACATGGCTTGAACAAACTTGAATCTCACCCCCCTAAGGATGCTGCATACCAAATATCATAAGATTCTGCCTGCTGGATCTTGAGAAGAAGATTTTCAAAGAAATTTGCCTGAAATGCACTAAGTTCGAATTTGGGCTTCTATAGTGAGCCCAAATATGAATCCAGGTGGCCGATTTGAACAAACTTGAATCAGATCCACCCCACAATGTTGCATACCAAATATCAAAAGATTCTGCCTGCAGGATCTGGAGAAGAAGATTTTTGAAGAAATTTGCCTGAAATGCACTAAGTTCAAATTCGAGCTTCTATAGTGAGCCCAAATATGAATCTAGGGAGCCGATTTGAACAAAATAGAATCAGATCCACCCCACAATGTTGCATACCAAATATCAAAAGATTCTGTCTGCTGGATCTGGAGAAGAAGATTTTTTAAGAAATTTGCCTGAAATGCACTAAGTTCAAATTTTGGCTCCTATACTGAGCCCAAATATAAACCCAAGGGGCCGATTTGAACAAACTTGAATCAGATCCACCCCACAATGTTGCATACCCAATATCAAAAGATTCTGCCTGCTGGATCTTGAGAAGAAGATTTTCAAAGAAATTTTCCTGAAATGCACTAAGTTCAAATTTGGGCTCCTATACAGAGCCCAAATATAAACCCAAGGGGCCGATTTGAACAAACTTGAATCAGATCCACCCCACAATGTTGCATACCAAATATCAAAAGATTCTGCCTGCTGGATCTGGAGAAGAAGATTTTCAAAGAAATTTGCCTGAAATGCAGTAAGTTCAAATTTGGGCTCCTATACTGAGCCCAAATATAAACCCAGGGGGCCGATTTGAACAAACTAGAATCAGATCCACCCCACAATGTTGCATACCAAATATCAAAAGATTCTGCCTGCTGGATCTGGAGAAGAAGATTTTTTAAGAAATTTGCCTGAAATGCACTAAGTTCGAAATCGGGCTCCTATACTGAGCCCAAATATGAACCCAGGGGGCCGATTTGAACAAACCTGAATCAGATCCACCCTCCAATGTTGCATACCAAATATCAAAAGATTCTGCCTGCTGGATCTGGAGAAGAAGATTTTTTAATGTTTTTCCCATTGCCTACAGTGTTAAAAAGTGCTGAATCAGCACTTTTTCAATGTCCCGAAACTGTACCCTATGATAAAACCGATGGCAATTTTTTTTTACCAATTCTTTCTGTTGGTCCTAAGGAAGCTTCACACCAAATAAAAATTCTCGGTGCCGTGCAGTTTTGGAGATATGGGCGTTTTAATTTTTTTCTATTTTTAGCTCCTGCGGTTCCCATGGGGCTACGGGAAAAGAAAAATCAGCATAAATTAGTTACTTATGACCCAATAAGCCCTCACATAAAATTTGGTTCAAATCAGCCTCTCGGTTTGGAAAATAGAAATTTTGGGCGGGGCCAAAAATTTTGCCCCTCCCATAACGACGCCAAGTATAGCCCCACAAACTTCTCTTGAACAAATCTGAGTCTACACCTCAAAACGAAGCTGCACACCAAATATCAAGTCTCTGCTACTGCTGGTTCATGAGAAGAAGATTTTTTAAGATTTCAGCACACTTTTTGGGTGTGGCCCTACCCACGGGCGGGGCAACTTGATTTGAACAAAATCAAATTGCGATGTCATAACAAACTATTATCTCAAATATCAATTAAACTGGTTCAGCGGTTTGGGAGGAGAAGACGCAAACACCATGTTCACGGACGACAGACGACGGACGCAGGACGACGGACGGTGAGTGATCACTATAGCTCTCCTGACTGAAAGTCAGGTGAGCTAAAAAAGTAACAGAAACTTATATACACTTTTCATTTTCTATAAATGGCTACTTTTACAGTAAGAATGCGGAGGTGCATGATATGTATTCAACAGAAAATTGCGAAGTTCTCTTGAAATATTAATACATCATTTCCAGATTACATGGAGTTCAGTCTAAATGCTTTAGGTATTAAGTGTAGTACTGTCTGTAATGCATTGTACCGTTAGGCAAAATTATCTCCATTACCCCTCAGTCAAACCAAAAACAAAATGGTACCTGTCAATACATCCATCAAGTTTTGTTCCCTCCTCCAAAACCCAGCCCGAAAACCCTCGCTGAAGCAAACTCGATGATCTTGCTCCAACGCGGGGTCACGTGCTATATCGTGAAGTAGAAAAATGTATCACAAGTTTTAGATAACATTTTATGTAAAGCATAGGATAATTACCTAACCCCTCAGCCAAACCAAAGATAAATGACACTTGCAAATACATCCATCAAGTTTCATTCACTCCTCGAAAACACAGCCTGTGATTCCCTGTTGGAGCAAGCTCAATGAGCTCGTTCAAATGAGGAATCACATGCTATATCTTTTAGTTGATAAATGTATCACGAGTTATAGATAACAGTTTATGTAAACCATCAGATACTTGGCCATCACTTTAGGTAAAGGTCAATGGGGTTAGGAGGACGCTTCACTGACTAGTCTGAGATTCTGATTATTTACATGAAACTCGGGGATAGAAAAACTATTGAAATAAATGAATGGCATCTAGAATCCAAAGCACGGCTTGTGAACCCTCGTTTGAGCAAGCTCGATGAGCTCCTTCCTGCGAGTTGGACGAGCTCTGTCTCGAAGCAAATAATTATATTACAAGCGGACCTTTAGATTAGTCCAATTTGGGCACAACGGCAAATATGGATGTGGCCTGCATGGTTGGAGAAAAGGTACCGGTATTTTCCTCTTCTTGGCATCTGTTCTAGGTCCCCGTCTTAAAATGATAGTTTACAACCTCTTATAGGTTTTCACCATTATCACTGGTTCCCACCATCCTTTGACGAAAAAGTTTACTCGACTAACTCAAGAAGGCTTCTTAGTTTCCCAGTGTCAAGCCAAAGGCCTATTTGAATGTAAGCTAAATTACGCATGGCATTTACTGAAAAATTCCACAAACATGAATATAACTGATCTCAAGCTTTAAGTGCATGATCACATAGAATTCGCCAAAGAAAAGCAATCGCTGTTGACAGTGTCGTCGATTGCTTTTCTGTGGCGAACTCTGTGAGTTTATAAAAAATTATTTATCTGTTGTACTGTTTGATTCAAAGGTAAGCTCTAAGCTATATTACAAGCACCAGGGAAACCTGGCCATACTATATATTGACGAAACACTGCAAAACTAGGGAAAAAGTTTGAAACTCCGCATAATTGGGCGCAATTACCTCATTTGGGCACAGCATTGTTAGTTGGTTAGAATTTATGGCCTGGTTACAAGTAATTGGGTTAGGCTGCTGTATCACTGCTTAGTCTCATATACGACTCAAAGTTTGCCAAGCACCAAATATTTGACACATCATTGTGAAATTTGCTTGTGACATATTTGTGATACTTTTGGAGGATATGATTGAGGAATGTATTGAGATGGTCCTCAGTGTTTACATTAGCTCTCTTGACAGGCAAACTTTTCGTGACAGTCACGGAAAGCACGTACCCCGTGTACTGTCTACATGTACACGACATGTGTAGGGTATCCAATCTTCCTTTCAACACAAACCCTTGTGATTTAATGACTGAATATGGCCAATGGAAATGTAAGAAGACATTTGTCTGAAGCAAAAATATGGCGGGCTGTTGGGATGGTGGAGCAAGGGGCTATGCATCGTAAGGTTGATGAAGTCCTTGGTGTGCACCATACGGTGACCACCAGAGCCTAGGCAAGATTTCAGCAGTATGGCACACCAGTAAAAGACATCATGGTGGTGGTAGAGGCAGGGCAACGTCTGCAGCTGAAGACCGGTTTTTGATCATTCAGGATGGTAGGAACCCAGCTTCGCAGTGACCTTCAGAATGCATCCGGGGTAAATGTTTCGACACAGACTATCCAGGCAAGGTTGCATGAAGGTGGTCTCCGATTGAGAAGACCATGTATTCGCATTCCACTGTCCCAGAACCACCGCCAGGCACGATATGAATGGGCCATGGACCACATTGGATGGACCAAAGAAGATTGGCGACCTGTCCTTTTCACAGATGAGTCAAGGTACTGCCTAGACCAGATAGGCATCCTAGGGTATAGAGAAGACCAGGAGAGGGCTTCCATGCAGCCAACATTGCTGAGCCTGGCCGCTATGGTGAAAGGTCAATCATGGTCTGGGGCGGCATCAGCTGGGAACAAGCTATTAATTGAAAATACAATATTTTTTTTCATTTTTGGAATTCACTTTAAAAAGATTTCCACAATCCTGTTTAAGTATTTCCATTAGTTCCTTGAATCCTATAACCTATGTAACAAGTAATCAATTAACCCTGTGTATTTTTACAGCTTTAGTCAGTGTAAATTTTTGTGTAGTGTATGATATGGCAATTACCAGTTTTTTTTTATAACCAGAAAATGTGACTGCAATGCACATGGTTAGTCACACTTTCTAGTTATAAAAAAATTCATTATTAACTAAGTATCTTACCCTATGCATTGTACACTCTTAGCGTAAATCTGATCTATATCAACTCTTTACCCAACGTAACGGCCAAAAGCAGCCAGTACTGTTCTCAAACATAGTTTGTCACCCCTCATTGAAACGGATTGTGGAAAGTTTGATTTTTTTCATGAACTCCAAAAATGAAAAACATATTCTATTTTCAATTACATGTAACAGCTTGTTTAATATGCAAAAATCTGCAAATGTCATTCATTTTCCATTCCTTCTTAAAATGCACAGCTCGTGAACCACCACTGAAGCCAGCTTAATGAGCTCGCTCCAGAGGGGAGTCACAGGTTAAGGTATCTGGTGACCAGCACAAGGCCTACACACTGATTCTTTGACATGCGAATGTGCCCGTTTAAACCATTAACTGCCAAAATTTACAACTTAGTAACTTTGCATCAAAACCACAGCCCATGACCCCTCCTCGGAACAAGCTCTTTTGAGTCTTTAGACCTTGTGCCCATGAGGGGCCACAGGCTTTGTCTTGAATACAAGAGAGTTGTTTTGATTATTAAAACAATAACACCACAAAAAAAAACACAATAATGTAATCTCGCAGAGCTTGCCTCAACGAGGGGTCACATGCTAGGTCTTGAAGTAGATAAATACATTACAAGTTATAGATCACAGTTTATATCAAGCATAGGAAAATTGGCCATCACTTTAGGTAAAATGTCAATGGGGCCAGGAAGCCGCATCAATGACTAGTCTCCGAGATTCTCATTACTTACATGAAACTCGGGGATAGAAAGATTATAGAAATAAATGAGTGGGATCTAAGGCTCGAAGGACTCGCTCCTGCAGGGGGGGACGAGCTCTGTCTCAAAGCAAATAAAAATATTACAGGTTGTAGGTGCCAGCTTGAGTGGAACTTAGGATAATTAACTATCACTTGGGTAAGAGGTAGTGCGATTAGATTCTGACAACTTGCATGGATGCCAGATATCAAATAAGGGAAAACTAATGCAATAAATGACCGAGATATTAAATCTCCATCAATATAAAACAAACTGAACTATAACAAATCATGTAAAAAGGATATCACACTTTTGGATGCCAGCTCAAGATAATTAGCCACTTTTGGTAACATCTCATTCACTTTCAATCCCTCCTTCAATTTCCTCGATTTCTGTCAGTTATTTATTTATGTACAGAGGGTTAAGGAGGATGTAGAGGAGGTTTATTTATGTACAGAGGGTTAGTGAGGGTGTAGAGGAGGTTTATTTATGAACAGAGGGTTAGGGAGGGTGTAGAGGGGGTTCATTTATGTACACAGGGTTAGGGAGGGTGTAAAGGAGGTTTATTTATGTACAGAGGGTTAGGGAGGATGTAGAGGAGGTTTAAGTACAGAGCGTTATGGAGGATGTAGAGAAGGTTTATTTATGTACAGGGAGTTAGGGAAAATGTTGAGGAGGTTTATTTTTGTACAAAGGGTTAGGGAGGATGTAGAGGAGGTTTCTTTAATAACAGAGGCCTATGGAGGATGTAGAGGAGGTTTATTTATGTACAGATGGTTTGGGGAGGATGTAGAGGGGGTTTATTTATGTACAGAGGGTTTGGGGAGGATGGAGAGGAAGTTTATTTGTGTACAGAGGGTTAAGGAGGATGTAGAGGAGGTTTATTTATGTACAGAGGTTTTGGGGAGGATGTAGAGGAGGTTTATTTATGTACAGAGGGTTAAGGAGGATGTAAACTCATGTACTGGAGGTTTATTTAGTGGTAATCTTCTTGATGAAAACACATGGAGCCAGTAATTTTAAGATAAGGAAAGTCTGATTGACTTCTGTTTATTCTATAGGATTTGTAATGTTTTCAATAAGAACAAATGGATTCAGCTAATGTAAACGCAAAACATGTGTATCATTTGGTATATCAAGCCAACTAAGACAATATTTATGGTCACTTTTTATTATCAGATGAAAAAAATCTACCCTTTTTCTAACACAAGAACATGTGCAAAAACATGTGCTATATATTTACAAGGGTTTAATGACAAATTCAGCAACCCAGGATATATTAACTCTTTAGCTAACACAACTAAACAATGAATTGAGCTGTTGTAAATCCCTAACCTGTATTGTACCAATTCAGACAAAATTTAAGGACATTTTGTATTATTATCTACACTTTTCCCCAAGACTAGCGCAGAACCACAAGTCCCCTGGCAAAACAAAACAACTGCTGACCCATAAGTCCCCCAGCAAAACAAAACAAGTGCTGACATATAAGTCCCCTGGCAAAACAAAACAAGTGCTGATCCACAAATCCCCTGGCAAAACAAAACTAGTGCTGACCCACAAGTCCTCTGGCAAAACAAAACAAGTGCAGACCCACAAATCCCTTGGCAAAACAAAACAAGTGCTGACCCACAAAATCCCCTGTACTGACCCACAAATACCTGCCAAAACAAAAGAGCTGACTCAAGTCCCCTGGCAAAAGAAAACAAGTACTGACCCACAAGTCCACCAAAAAACAAAACAATTGCTGAACCATAAGTCCACAAGCAAAACAAAACAAGTGCTGACCAACAAGTTCCCTGGCAAAACAAACTTTTCCAGAGTCATTTTTTCTCATAGGAGAAAAATACTTATAATCATAGCAAAATAAAAACTTTTGTACATGGAAAAATAAACTTTCTACTCATGGCAAAACCAACTTTTGTTACGAGAAAACAAACTTTCCATCATGGAAAAACAAACATTTCTTCATGGCAAAACAAGCTTTATGCTCACAATAATAGCAGATCTCCTTGGCCGAAGAAATCTCTGGGAGTTTGAATTTTTAAGTGTGGGTGATGTGTGATATATCAGATTATGTAAATTACTGACAAGGCAATAATGGATAGCATCCATCAATGTGTTATATGTCACTATTTATTTATTTATTTATTGGTGTTTAAGGTCACATATTTATGCACAATGGCTAATCGTGACTGTGACAGTTTTACGGGTGGAGGAAGCAGGAGTACCCAGAGAGAACCACTGAGCATCGACAAGCAACTGTCAGCTCAACTTTCTAACTCTGCTCAAGCTCCGCTCAAGCAGGGTTACAGCGGTTGAAGACATGTGCACCATCGACTTGCAGTCTGCCTTAGTACAAGGTATCATTATGCCCCCGTGTAGGCAACCGGGATAAAGTGCCTTGCCAAAGGATACAACGTAGATCATCCCGGATGGGAATCAAACTCGGTATATGTCACTAGGCTTGTAGATAAGGTAATTTTACATCAGCAGAAAATATTTTTATCGATGTCATCATTCCAAGTGCCCCTGCTGCCTTTGAAATCTATTAACATTTCCTCTGCTGATTTCCAATGTGTTCTCTGTGCTACAGGCACAGAGAACACATTGGAACTCAGGGGACGATTTGTCAATGTTGCATTGATTCTCAATAATTCATGACCCATTCTGTGTTGCATTTCGATACAATCTGAGTGTAGAAGACAGTCACATAAGAATTGAATGCAACATTTTGAATAATGAGATGTGCGTGCCAATATTTCCACTGTGTAGCTGAATGTAGTACAATTTTTCAGTCACAATATTAATACTTTGAAGTGAATATAACCAAAAAAAGCATACTAGTTTTTGCATTGAAAATTTCATGTGCAATTGCCCTCCCAAGAAATCTGAGGAGGGCAACTGTTTTGCACTCCTTGATTTTCTAGATTGCCAGGCCTGACTACTTCAATCTGCCGCTATAACTCACTCCCCCTCCCTCTCTCTCTTAGATTCAACTAAAGCCCCTGGATTTGCCCCGGCCCCCATCCCCTTTAGGAAGAATATGGAGTTCTGGACAACGAAAAACATCAGTCACTCAATAACCTCATCATAATCTATTCTCGCCTTATATACTCACTAGCGGGTGTTACCCGGCGTTGTAGGGAGAAGATGGTTATATCAGCCATTTTTGAAATAGAAGGTCAAGGTCACCAATTTCAAGGTCACCCCACACGGGCAACCCAAAGAAGTCAAAATGATCGATGGGTCAATATACCCGCATATATGAAATTTTAGCCCGATCGGCTCAGCCGTTTTCGAAATAAAAGGTCAAGGTCACCCCGCACGGGCACCCGATGAAGTCAAAATGATCGATGGGCCATTATACCCGCACATATGAGGTTTTAGCCTGATCGGCCCAGCTGTTTTTGAAATAAAAGGCCAAGGTCATCAATTTCAAGTTCAAGGTCACCCGCACGGGCATGGCACCCATCCTATGTAACTCGCAGGGAATTACCCCCGTGTAGAAAACATGAGATCAATCGGTCGAGAAACTGAGGAGTTCACCCAGAACAAAGATAGAGAGAGAGAGAGAGAGAGAGAGGAGAGAGAGAGAGATAGATAAATACAGACATTCACATTTATATATTAGATAAACTCCACAAAACAAAATCACTACCTGGCAGGTGAGTAGAAGTGTCTCCCACATTCTATTGCTAATTTTAATACCTTCTAACATGACAGGTGATCACAAGTGTCTCCCAAATGCTATTGCTTATTTTAGTACCTTATAAGCTTAGGACAGTAGCTGTACTGTAGCTCGTTCCTCAAGCGAAGGAATCACACTGTTCTCTCGAAGGCAGTCTTCAAAAACTGTAGTTTGGGGGTCATCAGCCAGATGCTTTGCTCTACATGGCAGCCATGAAAGGCCAGCTCTTGCCGCACGTCCTTTTTCTTTGTAAGAATCTTCAAAGTAGAACTGTCATCAATGATGTACAGAGTGGGTTTCCCCTGGAACAGGTTATAGAAGCCCCTTAACTCTTTTGGCGCGACAGGCGACTAAAGTCGACAGACGGCAAACTGCGGAAAGGTACTGCAGTGGTCATTTTAGCCAACTGTGTGTGTCCATTTCCAAGTGCTTTTAACCCTTTACCCAACACAGACGATATCAAAATTTATTATTTTAACTATCATTTTTTTCAAATTTTAAAAAAATTCAACAAAACCATATCATGTGACCCCACGTTGGAATGAGCTCAACAAGCTCGTTCCAACGAGGGGTCACATGATATGGTTTTGTTGAAATTTTTTGAAAAATAATATTTTTTGAACTGCTGAAATAAGTTGCATATTATGTGGGGGAATGCAGCCAAATCATTGGGTAAAGGGTTGAACAAACATATGTATTCCTATGTTTCATGCACCATTTATGTCCTATCCATGAACGATATCGTCCCTTGAAAGTATAAAGGTGCCATTTAAATATATTCAGGAAATCATTTGAAAAACTGTCAATGAGATCATCAGAACATCTTTTAAAATAATAACGCTTTAGTCTAACAACCTATACTTTTTGTAAAATTCCTGATGAATATTAGCAGCTAAGAATTCTGTTTCTCAGGTTATTCCGTGCCAAAAGAGTTAAATAGTTGTTGCTCTTTGGGTCTGGACTGTAGATTTCTAGGCATTGCCAGATCCATGAGCAGGCCTGACAAGTTTTGTTGTACCTGATCGTTGGGCAGAGGATCACTATGTGTCTGAAAGTGCCTCGGAAGGTGCACCCAGTATGGAGACTGTTTTCTCACAGGTCGCAACTGAGTGGAGACAAGTAGATTGCAGAGACATAGCAGCCATTCTTGGCGTTGAGCAGGTCATTATCACATACAGATAGATGTTCAATGCGCAGGGTCCTCGGTAATGTGAATGGAGGTACCCTTGATCGTATTTTCAATCCTCCAATTGCAGTGGAGTCATCCACCATCCCAATGTCAAACTACAGAGTGAAATAAGTGATCCAGAACTTGCCCAAGGAGAGGTCGGCTGGAGCCTGATGTTTGTGACCACCTGAGGATGTCAATTGCTGATGGAAGAGGCAGCAAACTATTTTTTTGCCTCATTCCTCTGCTGGCGGGCATGCATCCCCTGATTAATAAAAGGCTGCTCGGCCACATGTCCCCCAAAAAAACAAGTCAAAAAAGGGGCATAAGTCTAGTAAAAATGATCGGTCCGAACCCATATTCGAACTTGACCTATATTTTTACACCAGAAAGTCACATACTAAAATTCTTTCCAATAAAATAATCCTAACTGGAGTTATCATCCGGACACCGCAAATAGTGGAAGAAGGGGCATAACTCTAATAAAAATAATCTGGCCGAACCCATATTCGAACTTGACCTGTGGTTTGGGCTAAGAAGGTCAAATACCAAAATTGGTTCCAATCAAATGATCCAAACTGGAGTTATCATGGGGACACTAAGTGGGATGGACGCACAGACGGACGGATGGACACACGCACAGAGACACCGCTGATTTCCACAGCTCATCGCCTTCTTTGCTGTTATTTCGCAATATCAGAGGTTTCGATTATAGAGGATGTCTAGGCACTAGCGGACTTCAAGTCACTAGCTAGATCAGATAGGCTGACCATGTCTTACTCCATCATTCTAGCTAGGTCAGACAGGGTGACCATGTCTTACTCCATCATTCTAGCTAGGGCAGACAGGGTGACCATGTCCTACTCCAGTCACAAAACATTCTAGCTAGGTCAGACAGGATGACCATGTCTTATTCCATCATTCTAGCTAGGTCAGATGGGGTGACAATGTCTTATTCCATCATTCTGGCTAGGTCAGACAGGGTGACCATGTCTTATTCCATCATTCTAGCTAGGTCAGATAGGGTGACCATGTCTTACTCCAGCATTCTAGCTAGGTCAGACAGGGTGACCATGTCTTATTCCATCATTCTAGCTGGGTCAGATAGGGTGACCATGTCTTAGTCCATCATTCTACCTAGGTCAGATAGGGTGACCATGTCTTAACCAGCATTCTAGCTAGGTCAGATAGGGTGAACATGTCTTACTCCATCAATCTAGCTAGGTCAGACAGGGTGACCATGTCTTACTCCAGTCACAAATCATTCCTGCTAGGTCAGACAGGGTCACCATGCCTTCCTTCATCATTCTAGCTAGGCCAGATGGGGTGACCATGTCTTACTACATTCACAAATCATTCTAGCAAGGTCAGACAGGATGACCATGTCTTACTCCATCATTCTAGCTAGGTCATATGACACATACATGCGCACAAATTAGCCACTTAGTATGACTTTTTAACCCATCACCTAACTTGAGTTGCAGACGTTACTTGGAAAAAACATTCTCGTAAAACTAAAAATTTTCATTTTTTGCTTCCAAAACACAGGTTATGACCCCTCATTGGAACGAGCTCGTTCCAATGAGGGGTCATAACCTATGTTTTGGAAACAAAAAGTGAAAATATAAAAAAAAAATGAATGGCGTTTTTCTTGTAGGTAAAGGATTAATACAATATAACCCACCCTAAATAGGACAGATAACGTAAATTCTCCCTACTGAAATTATGCAAATGTGGCCCAGTTGTATTTTGTTCAGCCAATCAAATTGTCTAGTTTTGAAACTGACCAATGGAATTGATGGAAGGCTTTATTTATCACCGAGTAATATGAAAACAAAATATCAAATATTTTATAGTGAACAAAACAGACGAGTCATATGATAATAATTTATATGAAAACCTTTTTAATTTGAAGTTTTCACTTCCAACCGTCAAGGCTCATAGCAATGAACTCGAAACATCTATATCATTCTATAACAATCCACTGGGGGATACAAACTGGCTACTCCAAAGAATTATAATACCATTCTATTACAATCCACTGGGGGATACAAACCGGTTACTCCAAGGAATTATAATATCATTCTATAACAATCCACTGGGGGATACAAACTGGCTACTCCAAGGAATTATAATATCATTCTATTACAATCCACTGGGGAATACAAACCGGCTACTTCAAGGAATTATAATATCATTCTATAACAATCCACTGGAGGATACAAACTGGCTACTCCAAGGAATTATAATACCATTCTATTACACTCCACTGGGAAAAACAAACCCTACTCCAAGGAATTATAATATCATTCTATTACAATCCACTGGGGAATACAAACCGGCTACTCCAAGGAATTATAATATCATTCTATTACAATCCACTGGGGAATACAAACCGGCTACTCCAAGGAATTACAATATCATTCTATTACAATCCACTGGGGGATACAAACCGGTTACTCCAAGGAATTATAATATCATTCTATTACAATCCACTGGAGGATACAAACTGGCTACTCCAAGGAATTATAATATCATTCTATTACAATCCACTGGGGGATATAAACCGGCTATTCCAAGGAATTATAATATAGCCCCATTACAATGCATTGCTTTAACTGCATATTATAAATCTACAAATCCAACCCCCACATGCAGAAACATAGTCCAGAACTCCACACCTGTCAACATAATTATCTGTCACGATTAAGTTAACTACTCATATTACTATGGTGCTGATCTCATGCTCAACGCTCCATTAATATACGAGCTAATGGCTTCACCTACATGTACTTTACCCGATTCTAATCAAAACAAAAGTTGCTGATCAGAATGAATGAATCGGAATGCTGGCCATATGGTTTCGACTGCTCCCTAAAGACGATCTCGTAGTGGTGAATAGTGAGGGCAGGCAAGGATGAAATGTTTTCGTCCTCAACTGTCCTCATGTTACAAAAGCGGCATAATCTTTTTTCCAATGAAATTGGTCTAGGCTTGTGGTGTCTATCTTTCTCCATCTCTAAATTATGACAACTGAGCAAAAAGTTAGTAATCTGTTTTCTTTTTTTCCAGAGGTAGAGAATCATGTCATTGTTTTTCATATTAAAATCTCATTTTACCTAACCTTTCTGATTTCCCCACTATATCCAAATTTTTCCAGGTTAGTACATAATTGTCATGAATCCTTTCAAGAAAAATATCCGGGAAGGTTTCGATATTTGAGGGGGTGTTCCACACATAGCCAAACTGTCGCGAATAAGATTAAGCCAGTGGCTGTCACCTCGCTGCTTGAGAGCTTTATAGCATGTATAAAGCAATCTGCATTTGGGGAGAAATTCCAGCCGAAGCCAGTATTTTATCATATGCTTCAAAATTTCAAACTTCACAGGAAATCTCCCGAATTCTGGTAGAGAGGCCACGTTTGATGCGTTACACTGGACAGCAAGAGCTCGCTTGCAGAATCGTTCATGAAAGTTTTCAATTTCATCAACCTTTTTCATGAAACAACGGTCTCCCCAAACCTGACAACCGTAAGTTAACAAGGCTTAACCCTTTCGTGCCTCGTCGGCATGCGCCGCGCCCGTGGTAAACTAACACTACAAACCCATCGGCGCACTGCACGCTGATGGCATAGTAATGCATCTACACTTACCTCAGTCCACGTGTGCTATCTCTATCAGTCCACAGAAGTAATTTCATGCCCGAATGCATTTAGAGTTGTTTCCCTTTAGTTGATTGGGTACAGTTTTAGCTCATATTGCAGCATAATCACAGTAATTCCACAGACGCAGATGACAATTGATAGCAATGTGGAACAGGATTCTGCGGTTCAAATTGAGCTGACACACATGACACTACTATAAGTGCTGGACATTCAGATGATGTTGTCAGTAATAATCCAGATGACAGAGAGAGTCCTTCAACGTCTGGAATAGGACTGGCCAGTGGGAGGGGACGCGGCAGAAAAAGAAGTGCTGGTCAGGGATATGGCAGAATATGAGGGAGCTGGCGTGGTCGTGGAATTGGTCCAATTTTTCAATGGGAAAAATGCACAGATTTTGTTCCATCAGATATCCCATGTTCTGAAGCTGGGAAGATAAATCTTGACATACCTGACAATCCAAATGAATGGGACTTTTTATACCTTTATCTAATGGATGAGATGATCCCGAAATTAACCCCAATATCCCAAGTCTGGGGGGTCGATTTGGTTGAGTCGCAAAAGGGTTAATGCATGAGTCAAACAGCTTCGAGATGACTGGAAGTGGTATATCATTGCCGCCAAGTCAATTATACACATTGAACAGTGCCTTCAGTCACAAATCATTCTAGCAAGGTCAGAAAGGGTGACCATGTCTTGCTCCAGTCACAAATCATTTTAGCACGGTCAGACAGGGTCACCATGTCTTACGCCATCACTCTACCTAGCTCAGACAGGGTGACCATGTCTTGCTCCAGTCACAAATCATTCTAGCACGGTCAGACAGGGTCACCATGTCTTACTCCATCATTCTACCTAGCTCAGACAGGGTGACCATGTCTTACTCCAGTCACAAATCATTCTAGCAATGTCAGACAGGGTGACCATGTCTTACTCCATTCACAAATCATTCTAGCTGGGTCAGACAGGGTGACCAGGTCTTACTCCATTCACAAATCATTCTAGCAATGTCAGACTCCATCATTCTACCTAGCTCAGACAGGGTGACCATGTCTTACTCCCATTCACAAATCATTCTAGCTGGGTCAGACAGGGTGACCATGTCTTACTCCATTCACAAATCATTCTAGCGATGTCAGACAGGGTGACCATGTCTTACTCCATTCACAAATCATTCTAACTGGGTCAGACAGGGTGACTAGGTCTTACTCCATCATTCTAGCTAGGTCAGACAGGGTGACCATGTCTTACACTATTCACAAATCATTCTAGCTAGGTCAGATAGGGTGACCAGGTCCTACTCCAGTCACAAATCACTCTAGCTAGGTCAGACAGGGTCCCCATGTCTTAGTCCAGTCACAAATCATTCTATCAAGGCCAGACAGGGCGACCAGGTCTTACTCCAGTCACAAATCATTTTAGCAAGGTCAGACAGGGTGACCATGTCTTACTCCAGCATTCTAGCTAGGTCAGATAGGGTGACCATGTCTTACTCCATCATTCTACCTAGCTCAGACAGGGTGACCATGTCTTACTCTAGTCACAAATCATTTTAGCACGGTCAGACAGGGTCACCATGTCTCACTCCATCATTCTACCTAGCTCAGACAGGGTCACCATGTCTTGCTCCAGTCACAAATCATTCTAGGGTAACTATGTCTTACACCATCATTCTAGCTAGGTCAGACAGGGTGACCATGTCTTACTCCATCATTCTAGCTTGGTCAGACAGGGTGACCATGTCTTACTCCATCATTCTAGCAATGTCAGACAGGGTGACCATGTCTTACTCCATCATTCTAGCAATGTCAGACAGGGTGACCATGTCTTACTCCATTCACAAATCATTTTAGCTAGGTCACACAGGGTAACCATGTCTTACGCCATCATTCTAGCTAGGTCAGACAGGGTGACCATGTCTTACTCCAGTCACAAATCATTTTAGCTAGGTCAGACAGGGTAACCATGTCTTACACCATCATTCTAGCTAGGTCAGACAGGGTGACCATGTCTTACTCCATCATTCTAGATAGGTCAGACAGGGTGACCATGTCTTCCTCCATCATTCTAGCAATGTCAGACAGGGTGACCATGTCTTACTCCAGTCACAAATCATTTTAGCTAGGTCAGACAGGGTAACCATGTCTTACTCCATCATTCTAGCTTGGTCAGACAGGCTGACCCAGGCTTGGCAATTTCAGGAGAGTGATTTTTTAGCTCTCCTTACTGCCCTCCTGAAAGAATTAAGGAGAGCGAAAAATTGCCCTCCTAAATATTTTGGTCTGGGATGATTGAGATTACATGTATTATGCTCACATTAAATTTTTGTTGTAAAGCAAAAATGTAATTTAACTTCGAAGTCACATAACATCACGTAATTTCATTTTGAAAGTGGTTTAGTGGTAAAAGGTAATGGCTGCAACCATACCCAAACACAGTTGCAATCATTTGAAGCAAAATGGGTCACAGCAATATTTTTTTTTCTGTCAGTTTCAAGTTCAACAACTGACATCACAGTTTGAGGGGTAATTATTTAAGGAATATTGACTCTATAATATACTACCATTACTACTATCCTGTCACTTGAAGCACTTGCACCAGGATGTGACTGTAGATTCAAGCAGACCTGTTGTCCAAGAAAGTCATACGCCTACCACTACCACCTTCAACCCCCCGGGTGGTAGTGGTAGGCGTATGACTTCCTTGGACGACAGGTCTGGGTACACACACAGGTCTTGTCAAGTGTGTGTTCGGTTGTTGAGTGAGACATCTAGATGTCTAAGAGATTTCGCTTTACCTTAGTAAAGTTAATAAAATCACTGATGTAGTCTGTTGGTTTCAGTTTCAATGAGTTCATTCAACTGGATACTCAAAATGCTGTGTAAAGCTAATTGCTCTCCTAAGCTGATTGAGGAGAGCGATTTTTTGCCCTCCTGCATTTTTCAGAATGCCAGGCCTGCTGACCATGTCTTACTTCATTCACAAATCATTCTACCTAGCTCAGACAGGGTGACCATGTCTTACACCATCATTCTACCTAGCTCAGGCAGGGTGACCATGTCTTACTCCATCATTCTAGCAATGTCAGACAGGGTGACCATGTCTTGCTCCATTCACAAATCATTCTACCTAGCTCAGACAGGGTGACCATGTCTTACACCATCATTCTACCTAGCTCAGACAGGGTGACCATGTCTTACTCCATTCACAAATCATTCTACCTAGCTCAGACAAGGTGACCATGTCTTACTCCATCATTCTACCTAGCTCAGGCAGGGTGACCATGTCTTACTCCATTCACAAATCATTCTACCTAGCTCAGACAGGGTGACCATGTCTTACACCATCATTCTACCTAGCTCAGACAGGGTGACCATGTCTTACTCCATTCACAAATCATTCTACCTAGCTCAGACAGGGTGACCATGTCTTACTCCATTATTCTACCTAGCTCAGGCAGGGTGACCATGTCTTACTCCATTCACAAATCATTCTACCTAGCTCAGACAGGGTGACCATGTCTTACACCATCATTCTACCTAGCTCAGACAGGGTGACCATGTCTTATTCCATTCACAAATCATTCTACCTAGCTCAGACAGGGTGACCATGTCAGACTCCATCATTCTACCTAGCTCAGACAGGGTGACCATGTCTTACTCCCATTCACAAATCATTCTAGCTGGGTCAGACAGGGTGACCATGTCTTACTCCATTCACAAATCATTCTAGCAATGTCAGACAGGGTGACCATGTTTTACTCCATTCACAAATCATTCTAGCTGGGTCAGACAGGGTGACCAGGTTTTACTCCATTCACAAATCATTCTAGCAATGTCAGACTCCATCATTCTACCTAGCTCAGACAGGGTGACCATGTCTTACTCCCATTCACAAATCATTCTAGCAATGTCAGACAGGGTGACCATGTCTTACTCCATTCACAAATCATTCTAGCTGGGTCAGACAGGGTGACCAGGTCTTACTCCATCATTCTAGCTAGGTCAGACAGGGTGATCATGTCTTACACTATTCACAAATCATTCTAGCTAGGTCAGACAGGGTGACCAGGTCCTACTCCAGTCACAAATCACTCTAGCTAGGTGAGACAGGGTCCCCATGTCTTAGTCCAGTCACAAATCATTCTATCAAGGCCAGACAGGGCGACCAGGTCTTACGCCAGTCACAAATCATTTTAGCAAGGTCAGACAGGGTGACCATGTCTTACTCCAGCATTCTAGCTAGGTCAGATAGGGTGACCATGTCTTACTCCATCATTCAAGCTAGGTCAGATAGGTTGACCATGTCTTACTCCTTCATTCTAGCTAGGTCAGACACGGTGACCATGTCTTAGTCCATCATTCTAGCTAGGTCAGATAGGGTGACTATGTCTTAGTCCATCATTCTAGCTAGGTCAGACAGGGTGACCATGTCTTACTCCATCATTCTAGCTAGGTCAGATAGGGTGACCATGTCTTAGTCCATCATTCTAGCTAGGTCAGACAGGGTGACTATGTCTTACTCCATCATTCTAGCTAGGTCAAACAGGGTGACCATGTCTTAGTCCATCATTCTAGCTAGGTCAGATAGGGTGACCATGTCTTACTCCAGCATTCTAGCTAGGTCAGATAGGGTGACCATGTCTTACTCCATCATTCTAGCTAGGTCAGATAGGGTGACCAAGTCTTACTCCATCATCCTAGCTAGGTCAGACACGGTGACCATGTCTTAGTCCATCATTCTAGCTAGGTCAGATAGGGTGACTATGTCTCAGTCCATCATTCTAGCTACGTCAGACAGGGTGACCATGTCTTACTCCATCATTCTAGCTAGGTCAGATAGGGTGACCATGTCTTAGTCCATCATTTTAGCTAGGTCAGACAGGGTGACTATGTCTTACTCCATCATTCTAGCTAGGTCAGATAGGATGACCATGTCTTACTCCATCATTCTAGCTAGGTCAGATAGGGTGACTATGTCTCAGTCCATCATTCTAGCTACGTCAGATAGGATGACCATGTCTTACTCCATCATTCTAGCTAGGTCAGATAGGGTGACCATGTCTTACTCCATCATTCTAGCTAGGTCAGATAGGGTGACCATGTCTTAGTCCATCATTTTAGCTAGGTCAGACAGGGTGACTATGTCTTACTCCATCATTCTAGCTAGGTCAGACAGGGTGACCATGTCTTACTCCATCATTCTAGCTAGGTCAGATAGGGTGACCATGTCTTAGTCCATCATTCTAGCTAGGTCAGATAGGGTGACCATGTCTTACTCCATCATTCTAGCTAGGTCAGATAGGATGACCATGTCTTACTCCAGCATTCTAGCTAGGTCAGATAGGATGACCATGTCTTACTCCAGCATTCTAGCTAGGTCAGACAGGGTGACCATGTCTTATTCCATCATTCTAGCTGGGTCAGATAGGGTGACTATGTCTTACTCCATCATTCTAGCTAGGTCAGATAGGGTGACCATGTCTTATTCCATCATTCTAGCTAGGTCAGATAGGGTGACCATGTCTTACTCCATCATTCTAGCTAGGTCAGATAGGGTGACTATGTCTTACTCCATCATTCTAGCTAGGTCAGATAGGATGACCATGTCTTACTCCATCATTCTAGCTAGGTCAGATAGGGTGACTATGTCTCAGTCCATCATTCTAGCTACGTCAGATAGGATGACCATGTCTTACTCCATCATTCTAGCTAGGTCAGATAGGGTGACCATGTCTTAGTCCATCATTTTAGCTAGGTCAGATAGGGTGACCATGTCTTAGTCCATCATTCTAGCTAGGTCAGATAGGGTGACCATGTCTTAGTCCACCATTCTAGCTAGGTCAGATAGGGTGACCATGTATTACTCCAGCATTCTAGATAGGTCAGATAGGGTGACCATGTATTACTCCAGCATTCTAGCTAGGTCAGATAGGGTGACCATGTCTTACTCCATCATTCTAGCTAGGTCAGATAGGGTGACCATGTCTTACTCCATCATTCTAGCTAGGTCAGATAGGGTGACCATGTCATAGTCCATCATTCTAGCTAGGTCAGATAGGGTGACTATGTCTTAGTCCATCATTCTAGCTAGGTCAGACAGGCTGACCATGTCTTACTCCAGCATTCTAGCTAGGTCAGATAGGGTGACTATGTCTTAGTCCATCATTCTAGCTAGGTCAGATAGGGTGACTATGTCTTACTCCATCATTCTAGCTAGGTCAGATAGGGTGACCATGTCTTACTCCAGCATTCTAGCTAGGTCAGATAGGGTGACTATGTCTTAGTCCATCATTCTAGCTAGGTCAGATAGGGTGACTATGTCTTACTCCATCATTCTGGCTAGGTCAGATAGGGTGACCATGTCTTACTCCATCATTCTAGCTAGGTCAGATAGGGTGACCATGTCTTAGTCCATCATTCTAGCTAGGTCAGATAGGGTGACTATGTCTTACTCCATCATTCTGACTAGGTCAGACAGGATGACCATGTCTTACTCCAGTTACAAATCATTCTAGCTAGGTCAGACAGGGTGACCATGTCTAACTCCAGTCACAAATCATTTTAGCAAGATCAGATAGGGTGACCAAGTCTTACTCCATCATTCTAGCTAGATCAGATGGGTGACCATGTCTTACTCCATCATTCTAGCTAGGTCAGACAGGGTGACCATGTCTTACTCCATCATTCTAGCTAGGTCAGATAGGGTGACCATGTCTTACTCCATCATTCTAGCTAGGTCAGATAGGGTGACCATGTCTTACTCCATCATTCTAGCTAGGTCAGACAGGCTGACCATGTCTTACTCCATCATTCTAGCTAGGTCAGATAGGGTGACCATGTCTTAACCAGCATTCTAGCTAGGTCAGATAGGGTGAACATGTCTTACTCCATCATTCTAGCTAGGTCAGACAGGGTGACCATGTCTTACTCCAGTCACAAATCATTCCTGCTAGGTCAGACAGGGTCACCATGCCTTCCTTCATCATTCTAGCTAGGCCAGATGGGGTGACCATGTCTTACTACATTCACAAATCATTCCAGGAAGGTCAGACAGGATGACCATGTCTTACTCCATCATTCCAGCTAGGTCATATGATACATACACGCGCACAAATTAGCCACTTAGTATGACTTTTTAACCCATCACCTAACTTGAGTTGCAGACGTTACTTGGAAAAAACATTCTCGTAAAACTAAAAATTTTCATTTTTTGCTTCCAAAACACAGGTTATGACCCCTCATTGGAACGAGCTCATTCCAATGAGGGGTCATAACCTATGTTTTGGAAACAAAAAGTGAAAATATAAAAAAACAAGAGGCCCCACGTGGCCTTAATCGCTCACCTGACAAAGTGACTCTAAGAAGTATTTTAGGTCACCTTCACCATGTCATGCTTCATCAACATTAACTGGTTGAGTGATAGATTTTGTTTGAAGTTCAACATTTGTTACCTAAAATTAGTTTTATTTAAAATCATTGGTGTGTGGCCAATCTCCAATGATTTTTAATAAAGCAAATTTATCTCTGCAGACAAACTGGTTTAGCATGAAGCACAAACAAGGAATGTGAAGAGATAGCCTTGGACATCTCTCCCCAACTGTGGATATCTTCCATGTGCTACATGTATATATTTGCATGCAAGAAAACAAAAATTTTCACAAATTTTCCAAAATATTAGTTTTTTTTATCATCATTGAAACAAGCTCAAACAGCTTATTCCAATAGGGATATGGGAAGATCAGGTATATTTTTGAGACAGAAATGTGAATATATAAATAATGGTGTTTTTTTGTGAATGATGCTGGAGAATTTTGCGTAAAGATATGGTAAATGGTTTGTTCTAGATACAGAATGTTGCAAAAGTATTTAAATTTGATTAGGCAAGTTGTTCCTATAATGCATTTAAAAATTGAAGTAACTGTTTTTTTGCTGACAAACTTTTAGATGTGTGTGTCTGTGTTTGTGTGTGTGTGTGTGTGTGTGTGTGTGGGGGGGGGGGGGGGGGGGGGGGGGGGGGGGGGGGGGTTAAGAGTGTTCTTGCAAACAAAATTCCTGAATAAATGGAAAATTTTATTTTTTGTGTGAAAAACATAGTGCGTGAATGTTGATTGGAACAAGCTTAGAGAGCTCATTTTAATGTGAAGTCATAAAGCTGTGTTTTACGTACGAAATTCTGGAATAACTAAAAAATTGCTTTTTTGACTCAAAAAGCATGGTGTGCGACCTCTCATTGGAATGAGCTCAAAAAGCTCATTCCAATGGGGTATTTACAAGCGATAAGTACATGTATGTTTAAGAGACAAAAATTAAAATTTGAATAGCGATTTTTGCGAAGAATGCTGACAAGTTTTGGCAGTTATGCTGGTAAAAAGGTAAGATATGCAAAGTGGTTGTTTTTTAGAGGCGACATTTAATTAAGGGGAATTAACCCTTGATTACTGAGTTAACTTCTAAAAGTACTGAAATTTCATGAAGCAATGTGAATAAGAGACAACAGTTGCCTAAAAATTTCATGAATAACTAAAATTTTTATTCTTTTGTCTCGAAAACATGGCATATGACCTTTGTTGGAATGAGCTGAATGCGTGTGTTCCAATGAGGGGTCATAAAATTTGAACGGAGATTTGTGTGAATAATGCATTAGTACTGCTAGATTTGGGTAAACGGTTCACCCTGGATACCACCCCTTCTATAGTAGATCTTTTCTGCAAATTTTGTCTAAGATTCTATCAACTTTACAAATAAATACGTTCATGAATCACAATCAGATCCACCCCACAATGTTGCATACCAAATATCAAAAGATTCTGCCTGCTGGATCTGGAGAAGAAGATTTTTTAAGAAATATGCCTGAAATGCACTAAGTTAAAATTTGGGCTCCTATACGGAGCCCAAATATAAACCCAGGGGGCCGATTTGAACAAACTTTAATCAGATCCACCCCACAATGTTGCTTACCAAATATGAAAAGATTCTGAAGCTGGATCTGGAGAAGAAGTTTTTTAATAAATATGCCCGAAATGCACTAAGTGCGAATTCGAGCTTCTATAGTGAGCCCAAATATGAAACTAGGAAGCCAATTTGAACAAACTTGAATCAGATCCACCCCACAATGTTGCATACCAAATATCAAAAGATTCTGCCTGCTGGATCTGGAGAAGAAGATTTTTTAATAAATTTGCCCGAAATGCACTAAGTGCGAATTCGGGCTTCTATATTAAGCCCAAACATGAATCCAGGGGGGCCGATTTGAACAAACTTGAATCAGATCCACCCCGCAATGTTGCATACCAAATATCAAAAGATTCTGCCTGCTGGATCTGGAGAAGAAGATTTTTGAAGAAATTTGCCCGAAATGCACTAAGTTTGAATTCAAGCTTCTATAGTGAGCCCAAATATGAATCCAGGGGGCCGATTTGAACAAACTTGAATCAGATCCACCCCACAATGTTGCATACCAAATATCAAAAGATTCTGCCTGCTGGATCTGGAGAAGATGATTTTTTAAGAAATTTGTCTGAAATGCACTAAGTTCGAATTCGAGATTCTATAGTAAGCCCAAATATGAATCTAGGGAGCCGATTTGAACAAATTTGCATCAGATCCATCCCACAATGTTGCATACCAAATATCAAAAGATTCTGCCTGCTGGATCTAGAGAAGAAGATTTTTGAAGAAATTTGCCTGAAATGCACTAAGTTCGAATTCGAGCTTCTATAGTGAGCCCAAATATGAATCTAGGAAGCCGATTTGAACAAACTTGAATCAGATCCATCCCACAATGTTGCATACCAAATATCAAAAGATTCTGCCTGCTGGATCTGGAGAAGAAGATTTTTTAATAAATTTGCTTGAAATGCACTAAGTTCAAATTTGGGCTCCTATACTGAGCCCAAATATAAACCCAGGGGGCCGATTTGAACAAACTTGAATCAGATCCACTCCACAATGTTGCTTACCAAATATGAAAAGATTCTGCCTGCTGGATCTGGAGAAGAAGATTTTTTAAGAAATTTGCATGAAATGCACTAAGTTCAAATTCGAGCTTCTACAGTGAGCCCAAATATGAATCTAGGAAGCCGATTTGAACAAACTTAAATCAGATCCACCCCACAATGTTGCATACCAAATATCAAAAGATTCTGCCTGCTGGATCTGGAGAAGAAGATTTTTTAAGAAATTTGCCTAAATGCACTAAGTTTGAAATCGGGCTCCTATACTGAGCCCAAATATGAACCCAGGGGGCCGATTTGAACAAACTTGAATCAGATCCACCCCACAATGTTGCATACCAAATATCACAAGATTCTGCCTGCTGGATTTGGAGAAGAAGATTTTTTAAGAAATTTGCCTGAAATGCACTAAGTTCGAATTCGGGCTTCTATAGTAAGCCCAAATATGAATCCAGGGGACCGATTTGAACAAAATTGAATCAGATCTACCCCGCAACGTTGCATACCAAATATCAAAAGATTCTGCCTGCTGGATCTGGAGAAGAAGATTTTTTAATAAATTTGCCTGAAATGCACTAAGTTCGAATTTCAGCTTCTATAGTGAGCCCAAATATGAATCCAGAGGGGCGATTTGAACAAACTTGAATCAGATCTACCCCGCAACGTTGCATACCAAATATCAAAAGATTCTGCCTGCTGGATCTGGAGAAGAAGATTTTTGAAGAAATTTGCCTGAAATGCACTAAGTTCGAATTCAAGCTCCTATAGTGAGCCCAAATATGAATCTAGGGAGCCGATTTGAACAAACTTGAATCAGATCCACCCTACAATGTTGCATGCCAAATATCAAAAGATTCTGCCTGCTGGATCTGGAGAAGATTTTCAAAGAAATTTGCCTGAAATACAGTAAGTTCAAATTTGGGCTCCTATACTGAGCCCAAATATAAACCCAGGGGGCCGATTTGAACAAACTTGAATCAGATCCACCCCACAATGTTGCATACCAAATATCAAAAGATTCCACCTTCTGGATCTGGAGAAGAAGATTTTTTAAGAAATTTGCCTGAAATGCACTAAGTTCAAAATCGGGCTCCTATACTGAGCCCAAATATGAACTCAGGGGGCCGATTTGAACAAACTTGAATCAGATCCACCCTACAATGTCGCATACCAAATATCAAAAGATTCTGCCTGCTGGATCTGGAGAAGAAGATTTTTGAAGAAATTTGCCTGAAATGCACTAAGTTCGAATTCAGGCTTCTATAGTAAGCCCAAATATGAATCCAGGGGGCCGATTTGAACAAACTTGAATCAGATCTACCCCGCAACGTTGCATACCAAATATCAAAAGATTCTGCCTGCTGGATCTGGAGAAGAAGATTTTTGAAGAAATTTGCCTGAAATGCACTAAGTTCGAATTCGAGCTCCAATAGTGAGCCCAAATATGAATCTAGGGAGCCGATTTGAACAAACTTGAATCAGATCCACCCTACAATGTTGCATGCCAAATATCAAAAGATTCTGCCTGCTGGATCTGGAGAAGAAGATTTTCAAAGAAATTTGCCTGAAATGCAGGAAGTTCAAATTTGGGCTCCTATACTGAGCCCAAATATAAACCCAGGGGGCCGATTTGAACAAACTTGAATCAGATCCACCCCACAATGTTGCATACCAAATATCAAAAGATTCTGCCTGCTGGATCTGGAGAAGAAGATTTTTTAAGAAATTTGCATGAAATGCACTAAGTTCGAAATCGGGCTCCTATACTGAGCCCAAATATGAACCCAGGGGGCCGATTTGAACAAACTTGAATCAGATCCACCCTACAATGTTGCATACCAAATATCAAAAGATTCTGCCTGCTGGATCTGGAGAAGAAGATTTTTTAATGTTTTTCCCATTGCCTACAGTGTTAAAAAGTGCTGACTCAGCACTTTTTCAAAGTCCCGAAACTGTACCCTATGATAAAACCGATGGCAATTTTTTTTACCAATCCTTTCTGTTGGTCCTAAGGAAGCTGCACACCAAATAAAAATTCTCAATGCCGTGCAGTTTTAGAGATATGGGCGTTTTAAATTTTTTCTATTTTTAGCTCCTGCGGTTCCCACGGGCCTGCGGGAAATTTTTTTTTTGCATAAATCAAGTACTCATGACCCAATAAGCCCTCACATAAAATTTGGTTCAAATCAGCCTTGGAAAATAGAAATTTTGGGCGGGGCAAAAAATTTTGCCCCTCCCATAACGACGCCAAGTATAGCCCCACAAACTTCTCTTGAACAAATCTGAGTCTACACCTCAAAAGGAAGCTGCACACCATATATCAAGTCTCTGCTACTGCTGGTTCATGAGAAGAAGATTTACAAAGTTTTGGTGCCCCTTGGGGGCGTGGGACCAACCAGGAGGAGGGGCAACTTCATTTGAACAAATCTGAATTGGCATTAGGTAATAAACATTTACCCAACATTTGAATAAAATTGGGCTAGTGGTTTAGGAGGAGAAGTCGATAATGTAAAGTTAACGCCGGACGGACGACGATGGACGACGGACGACGGACAGAAAGTGATTAGTAAAGCTCCCCTTGAGCTTCGCTCAGGTGAGCTAAAAATGAACGGCGTTTTTCTTGAACAAATCTGAATTGGCATTAGGTAATAAACATTTAGCCAACATTTGAATAAAATTGGGCTAGTGGTTTAGGAGGAGAAGTCGATAATGTAAAGTTAACGCCGGACTGACGACGACGGACGACGGACGCCGGACGACGGACAGAAAGTGATTAGTAAAGCTCCCCTTGAGCTTCGCTCAGGTGAGCTAAAAATGAATGGCGTTTTTCTTGTAGGTAAAAGATTAATACAATATAACCCACCCTAAATAGGACAGATAACGTAAATTCTCCCTACTGAAATTATGCAAATGTGGCCCAGTTTTATTTTGTTCAGCCAATCAAATTGTCTAGTTTTGAAACTGACCATTGAAATTGATGGAAGGCTTTATTTATCACCGAGTAATATGAAAACAAAATATCAAATATTTTATAGTGAACAAAACAGACGAGTCATATGATAATAATTTATATGAAAACCTTTTTAATTTCACTTCTAAACCGTTGAGGCTCATAGCAATGAACTCGAAACATCTATATCATTCTATAACAATCCACTGGGGGATACAAACTGGCTACTCCAAGGAATTATAATACCATTCTATTACAATCCACTGGGGGATACAAACCGGCTACTCCAAGGAATTATAATATCATTCTATAACAATCCACTGGGGGATACAAACTGGCTACTCCAAGGAATTATAATACCATTCCAATACAATCCACTGGGGAATACAAACCGGCTACTCCAAGGAATTATAATATCATTCTATTACAATCCACTGGGGAATACAAACCGGCTACTCCAAGGAATTATAATATCATTCTATAACAATCCACTGGCGGATACAAACTGGCTACTCCAAGGAATTATAATACCATTCTATTACAATCCACTGGGGAATACAAACCAGCTACTCCAAGGAATTATAATATCATTCTATTACAATCCACTGGGGAATACAAACCGGCTACTCCAAGGAATGATAATATCATTCTATTACAATCCACTGGAGGATACAAACCGGCTACTCTAAGGAATTATAATATCATTCTATTACAATCCACTGGGGAATACAAACCGGCTACTCCAAGGAATTATAATATCATTCTATTACAATCCACTGGAGGATACAAACTGGCTACTCCAAGGAATTATAATATTCTATTACAATCCACTGGAGGATACAAACCGGCTACTCCAAGGAATTATAATATCATTCTATTACAATCCACTGGGGAATACAAACCGGCTCCTCCAAGGAATTATAATATCATTCTATTACAATCCACTGGGGGAAACAAACCAGCTACTCCAAGGAATTATAATATCACTCTATTACAATCCACTGGGGAATACAAACTGGCTACTCCAAGGAATTATAATATCATTCTATTACAATCCACTGGAGGATACAAACCGGCTACTCCAAGGAATTATAATATCATTCTATTACAATCCACTGGAGGATACAAACCGGCTACTCCAAGGAATTATAATATCAATCTATTACAATCCACTGGGGAATACAAACCGGCTACTCCAAGGAATTATAATATCATTCTATTACAATCCACTGGGGAATACAAACCGGCTACTCCAAGGAATTATAATATCATTCTATAACAATCCACTGGCGGATACAAACTGGTTACTCCAAGGAATTATAATACCATTCTATTACAATCCACTGGGGAATACAAACCAGCTACTCCAAGGAATTATAATATCATTCTATTACAATCCACTGGGGAATACAAACCGGCTACTCCAAGGAATGATAATATCATTCTATTACAATCCACTGGAGGATACAAACCGGCTACTCCAAGGAATTATAATATCATTCTATTACAATCCACTGGAGGATACAAACTGGCTACTCCAAGGAATTATAATATTCTATTACAATCCACTGGAGGATACAAACCGGCTACTCCAAGGAATTATAATATCATTCTATTACAATCCACTGGGGAATACAAACCGGCTACTCCAAGGAATTATAATATCATTCTATTACAATCCACTGGGGGAAACAAACCAGCTACTCCAAGGAATTATAATATCACTCTATTACAATCCACTGGGGAACACAAACTGGCTACACCAAGTAATTATAATATCATTCTATTACAATTCACTGGAGGATACAAACCGGCTACTCCAAGGAATTATAATATCATTCTATTACAATCCACTGGAGGATACAAACCGGCTACTCCAAGGAATTATAATATCAATCTATTACAATCCACTGGGGAATACAAACCGGCTACTCCAAGGAATTATAATATCATTCTATTACAATCCACTGGGGGATACAAACCGGTTACTCCAAGGAATTATAATATCATTCTATTACAATCCACTGGAGGATACAAACTGGCTACTCCAAGGAATTATAATATCATTCTATTACAATCCACTGGGGGATATAAACCGGCTATTCCAAGGAATTATAATATAGCCCCATTACAATGCATTGCTTTAACTGCATATTATAAATCTACAAATCCAACCCCCACATGCAGAAACATAGTCCAGAACTCCACACCTGTCAACATAATCACCTGTCACGATTAAGTTAACTACTCATATTACTATGGTGCTGATCTCATGCTCAAGGCTCCATTAATATACGAGCTAATGGCTTCACCTACATGTACATTACCCGATTCTAATCAAAACGAAAGTTGCTGATCAGAATGAATGAATCGGAATGCTGGCCATATGGTTTCGACTGCTCCCTAAAGACGATCTCATAGTGGTGAATAGTGAGGGCAGGCAAGGATGAAATGTTTTCGTCCTCAACTGTCCTCATGTTACAAAAACGGCATAATCTTTTCTCCAATGAAATTGGTCTAGGCTTGTGGTGTCTATCTTTCTCCATCTCTAAATTATGACAACTGAGCAAAAGGTTAGTAATCTGTTTTCTTTTTTTCCAGAGGTAGAGAATCATGTCATTGTTTTTCATATTTAAATCTCATTTTACCTAACCTTTCTGATTTACCCACTATATCCAAATTTTTCCAGGTTTGTACATAATCGTCATGAATCCTTTCAAGAAAAACATCCGGGAACGTTTCGATATTTGAGGGGGTATTCCACACATAGCCAAACTGTCGCGAATAAGATTAAGCCAGTGGCTGTCACCTCGCTGCTTGAGAGCTTTATAGCAAGTATAAAGCAATCTGCATTTGGGGAGAAATTCCAGCCGAAGCCAGTATTTTATCATATGCTTCAAAATTTCAAACTTCACAGGAAATCTCCCGAATTCTGGTAGAGAGGCCACGTTTGATGCGTTACACTGGACAGCAAGAGCTCGCTTGCAGAATCGTTCATGAAAGTTTTCAATTTCATCAACCTTTTTCATGAAAGAATGGTCTCCCCAAACCTGACAACCGTAAGTTAACAAGGCTTAACCCTTTCGTGCCTCGTCAGCATGCGCCGTGCCCGTGGTAAACTAACACTACAAACCCATCGGCGCACTGCACACTGATGGCATAGTAATGCATCTACACTTACCTCAGTCCACGTGTGCTATCTCTATCAGTCCACAGAAGTAATTTCATGCCCGAATGCATTTAGAGTTGTTTCCCTTTAGTTGATTGGGTACAGTTTTAGCACATACTGCAGCATAATCACAGTAATTCCAGAGACGCAGATGACAATTGATAGCAATGTGGAACAGGATTCTGCGGTACAGTGTGGCTCAAATTGAGCTGACACACATGACACTACTATAAGTGCTGGACGTTCAGATGATGTTGTCAGTAATAATCCAGATGACAGAGAGGGTCCTTCAACGTCTGGAATAGGACTGGCCAGTGGGAGGGGACGCGGCAGAAAAAGAAGTGCTGGTCAGGCACATGGCAGAATATGAGGGAGCTGGCGTGGTCGTGGAATTGGTCCAATTTTTCAATGGGAAAAATGCACAGATTTTGTTCCATCAGATATCCCATGTTCTGAAGCTGGGAAGATAAATCTTGACATACCTGACAATCCAAATGAATGGGACTTTTTATACCTTTATCTAATGGATGAGATGATCCCGAAATTAACCCCAATATCCCAAGTCTGGGGGGGTCGATTTGGTTGAGTCGCAAAAGGGTTAATGCATGAGTCAAACAGCTTCGAGATGACTGCAAGTGGTATATCATTGCCGCCAAGTCAATTATACACATTGAACAGTGCCTTCAGTCACAAATCATTCTAGCAAGGTCAGAAAGGGTGACCATGTCTTGCTCCAGTCACAAATCATTTTAGCACGGTCAGACAGGGTCACCATGTCTTACTCCATCATTCTACCTAGCTCAGACAGGGTGACCATGTCTTGCTCCAGTCACAAATCATTCTAGCACGGTCAGACAGGGTCACCATGTCATACTCCATCATTCAACCTAGCTCAGACAGGGTGACCATGTCTTACTCCAGTCACAAATCATTCTAGCAATGTCAGACAGGGTGACCATGTCTTACTCCATTCACAAATCATTCTAGCTGGGTCAGACAGGGTGACCAGGTCTTACTCCATTCACAAATCATTCTAGCAATGGCAGACTCCATCATTCTACCTAGCTCAGACAGGGTGACCATGTCTTACTCCCATTCACAAATCATTCTAGCTGGGTCAGACAGGGTGACCATGTCTTACTCCATTCACAAATCATTCTAGCGATGTCAGACAGGGTGACCATGTCTTACTCCATTCACAAATCATTCTAGCTGGGTCAGACAGGGTGACCAGGTCTTACTCCATCATTCTAGCTAGGTCAGACAGGGTGACCAGGTCCTACTCCAGTCACAAATCACTCTAGCTAGGTGAGACAGGGTCCCCATGTCTTAGTTCAGTCACAAATCATTCTATCAAGGCCAGACAGGGCGACCAAGTCTTACTCCAGTCACAAATCATTTTAGCAAGGTCAGACAGGGTGACCATGTCTTACTCCAGCATTCTAGCTAGGTCAGATAGGGTGACCATGTCTTACTCCATCATTCTAGCTAGGTCAGATAGGGTGACCATGTCTTACTCCTTCATTCTAGCTAGGTCAGACACGGTGACCATGTCTTAGTCCATCATTCTAGCTAGGTCAGACACGGTGACCATGTCTTAGTCCATCATTCTAGCTAGGTCAGACAGGGTGACCATGTCTTACTCCATCATTCTAGCTAGGTCAGATAGGGTGACCATGTCTTAGTCCATCATTCTAGCTAGGTCAGACAGGGTGACTATGTCTTACTCCATCATTCTAGCTAGGTCAAACAGGGTGACCATGTCTTACTCCATCATTCTAGCTAGGTCAGATAGGGTGACCATGTCTTACTCCATCATTCTAGCTAGGTCAGATAGGGTGACCATGTCTTAGTCCACCATTCTAGCTAGGTCAGATAGGGTGACCATGTATTACTCCAGCATTCTAGATAGGTCAGATAGGGTGACCATGTCTTACTCCATCGTTCTAGCTAGGTCAGATAGGGTGACCATGTCTTACTCCAGCATTCTAGCTAGGTCAGATAGGGTGACCATGTCTTACTCCATCATTCTAGCTAGGTCAGACAGGGTGACCATGTCTTACTCCAGCATTCTAGCTAGGTCAGATAGGGTGACCATGTCTTAACCAGCATTCTAGCTAGGTCAGACAGGGTGACCATGTCTTACTCCATCATTCTAGCTAGGTCAGACAGGGTGACCATGTCTTACTCCAGCATTCTAGCTAGGTCAGATAGGGTGAACATGTCTTACTCCAGCATTCTAGCTAGGTCAGATAGGGTGAACATGTCTTACTCCAGCATTCTAGCTAGGTCAGATAGGGTGACCATGTCTTACTCCAGCATTCTAGCTAGGTCAGATAGGGTGACCATGTCTTAGTCCATCATTCTAGCTAGGTCAGATAGGGTGACCATGTCTTACTCCATCATTCTAGCTAGGTCAGACAGGGTGACCATGTCTTACTCCATCATTCTAGCTAGGTCAGATAGGGTGACCATGTCTTAACCAGCATTCTAGCTAGGTCAGATAGGGTGAACATGTCTTACTCCATCATTCTAGCAAGGTCAGACAGCGTGACCATGTCTTACTCCAATCACAAATCATTCCTGCTAGGTCAGACAGGGTCACCATGCCTTTATCATTCTAGCTAGGCCAGATGGGGTGACCATGTCTTACTACATTCACAAATCATTCTAGCAAGGTCAGACAGGATGACCATGTCTTACTCCATCATTCTAGCTAGGTCATATGACACATACACGCGCACAAATTAGCCACTTAGTATGACTTTTTAACCCATCACCTAACTTGAGTTGCAGACGTTACTTGGAAAAAACATTCTCGTAAAACTAAAAATGTTCATTTTTTGCTTCCAAAACACAGGTTATGACCCCTCATTGGAACGAGATCGTTCCAATGAGGGGTCATAACCTATGTTTTGGAAACAAAAAGTGAAAATATAAAAAAAAAATGAATGGCGTTTTTCTTGTAGGTAAAAGATTAATACAATATAACCCACCCTAAATAGGACAGATAACGTAAATTCTCCCTACTGAAATTATGCAAATGTGGCCCAGTTGTATTTTGTTCAGCCAATCAAATTGTCTAGTTTTGAAACTGACTAATGAAATTGATGGAAGGCTTTATTTATCACCGAGTAATATGAAAACAAGAGGCCTGTCATGCCTAGAGAGCTCCACTGAGGGCCACTGATCGCATGGGCATGTTTTCTAATACTAATATTGTTACAAACTTTAGCCGAAAATTTTCAGTTGTCACGAAAATTATGGCTTGGATCGATTACACACCGCCTATTGACATTACATGACGTTATAAAGTTTGGTCCAAAAATATTCAGTAGTTTAGAAATTATGGCTCAGACAAACAAATATCATAAAATATCTAAGATTTTCTTGATCCTGTGACCTTGACCCTGTGGGTTTACAGACCGTAGAATAATTGATGACACACCGTCTTTTGATAATAAATATTGTTATGAAGTTTGGTGTAAAAATATTCAGCGGTTCAGAAATTATGGCTCGGACAAACAAATATCATAAAATATCTAAGATTTTCTTGATCCTGTGACCTTGACCCTGTGGGTTTACAGAGCGTAGAATAATTGATGACACACCGTCTATTGATAATACATATTGTTATGAAGTTTGGTGTAAAAATATTCAGCGGTTCAGAAATTATGGCTTGGACAAACAAATATCAAAAATATCTTAAGATTTTCTTGATCCGGTGACCTGTGACCTTGACCCTGTGGATTTGAAGACCGCAGAATAATTGATGACACACCGTCTATTGATAATACATATTGTTATGAAGTTTGGTGTAAAAATATTCAGCGGTTTCGAAATTATGGCTAAGACAAATAAAATGTTGACGGCGGATGGACGGACGGACAGACGGACGACGGACGACAGACGACGGACGACGGACGACGGACGACGGACGATGGACGACGGACGAATCAGTATAAAAAAAGCTCTGCTGACTTTGTCAGCGGAGCTAACAAAATATCAAATATTTTATAGTGAACAAAACAGACGAGTCATATGATAATAATTTATATGAAAACCTTTTTAATTTGAAGTTTTCACTTCTAAACCGTAGAGGCTCATAGCAATGAACTCGAAACATCTATATCATTCTATAACAATCCACTGGGGGATACAAACTGGCTACTCCAAGGAATTATAATACCATTCTATTACAATCCACTGGGGGATACAAACCGGCTACTCCAAGGAATTATAATATCATTCTATTACAATCCACTGGGGAATACAAACCGGCTACTCCAAGGAATTAAAATATCATTCTATTACAATCCACTGGAGGATACAAACCGGCTACTCCAAGGAATTATAATATCATTCTATTACAATCCACTGGGGAATACAAACCGGCTACTCCAAGGAATTATAATATCATTCTATTACAATCCACTGGAGGATACAAACTGGCTACTCCAAGGAATTATAATATTCTATTACAATCCACTGGAGGATACAAACTGGCTACTCCAAGGAATAATATCATTCTATTACAATCCACTGGGGAATACAAACCAGCTACTCCAAGGAATTAAAATATCATTCTATTACAATCCACTGGGGGATACAAACCAGCTACTCCAAGGAATTATAATATCATTCTATTACAATCCACTGGGGAATACAAACTGGCTACTCCAAGGAATTATAATATCATTCTATTACAATCCACTGGAAGATACAAACCGGCTACTCCAAGGAATTATAATATCATTCTATTACAATCCACTGGAGGATATAAACCGGCTACTCCAAGGAATTATAATATCATTCTATTACAATCCACTGGGGAACACAAACTGGCTACTCCAAGTAATTATAATATCATTCTATTACAATTCACTGGAGGATACAAACCGGTTACTCCAAGGAATTATAATATCATTCTATTACAATCCACTGGAGGAAACAAACCGGCTACTCCAAGGAATTATAATATCATTCTATTACAATCCACTGGGGAATACAAACCGGCTACTCCAAGGAATTATAATATCATTCTATTACAACACACTGGGGGATACAAACCGGTTACTCCAAGGAATTATAATATCATTCTATTACAATCCACTGGAGGATACAAACTGGCTACTCCAAGGAATTATAATATCATTCTATTACAATCCACTGGGGGATATAAACCGGCTATTCCAAGGAATTATAATATAGCCCCATTAAAATGCACTGGAGGATACAAACCGGCTACTCCAAGGAATTATAATATCATTCTATTACAATCCACTGGAGGATACAAACCGGCTACTCCAAGGAATTATAATATCATTCTATTACAATCCACTGGGGAATACAAACTGGCTACTCCAAGTAATTATAATATCATTCTATTACAATTCACTGGAGGATACAAACCGGCTACTCCAAGGAATTATAATATAGCCCCATTACAATGCATTGCTTTAACTGCATATTATAAATCTACAAATCCAACCCCCACATGCAGAAACATAGTCCAGAACTCCACACCTGATTCTAGCTAGGTCAGACAGGGTGACCATGTCTTACTCCATCATTCTAGCTAGGTCAGAAAGGGTGACCATGTCTTACTCCATCATTCTAGCTAGGTCAGACAGGGTGACCATGTCTTACGCCATCATTCTAGCTAGGTCAGATAGGGTGACCATGTCTTACTCCATCATTCTAGCTAGGTCAGACAGGGTGACCATGTCTTACTCCATCATTCTAGCTAGGTCAGACAGGGTGACCATGTCCTACTCCAGTCACAAATCATTTTAGCTAGGTCAGATAGGGTGACTATGTCTTACTCCATCATTCTAGCTAGGTCAGACAGGGCGACCATGTCTTACTCCATCATTCTAGCTAGGTCAGATAGGGTGACTATGTCTTACTCCATCATTCTAGCTAGGTCAGATAGGGTGGCATTGTCTTACTCCATCATTCTAGCTAGGTCAGATAGGGTGACCATGTCTTACTCCATCATTCTAGCTAGGTCAGACACGATGACCATGTCTTACTCCATCATTCTAGCTAGGTCAGAAAGGGTGACATTGTCTTACTCCATCATTCTAGCTAGGTCAGATAGGGTGACCATGTCTTAGTCCATCATTCTAGCTAGGTCAGATAGGGTGACCTTGTCTTACTCCATCATTCTAGCTAGGTCAGAAAGGGTGACATTGTCTTACTCCATCATTCTAGCTAGGTCAGATAGGGTGACCATGTCTTAGTCCATCATTCTAGCTAGGTCAGATAGGGTGACCATGTCTTACTCCATCATTCTAGCTAGGTCAGAAAGGGTGACATTGTCTTACTCCATCATTCTAGCTAGGTCAGATAGGGTGACCATGTCTTAGTCCATCATTCTAGCTAGGTCAGATAGGGTGACCTTGTCTTACTCCAGAGGATACCTTCCACTGAACACAGTTACTATCCATGTATGGCTATCCACTCTCTATACACTACACATCCCGATTCCCCTCAAAATCATACCTTCCACTGTACACACATGCATGTATGGCAATCCACTCACTATATATTCCACATCCTGATCACCATCAAAATTATACATTCCACTGAACAAACTGATCATCCATGTATGGCTATCAACCTCACTACACACTCCACAACCTGATTCCCCTCAAAATCATACATTCTACTAAACACAGTGGCTATCTATCCATGTAAGGCAATCCACTTTCTATAAACGCCACATTCTGATTCCCCACAAAATCATGCATTCCATTGAACACAGTGACTATCCACGTATATGACAATCCACTCACTCTATACTCGTCCTGATCCCTCAGAAAATCATACATTCCACTGAACACACTGACCGTCCATGTATGGCAATCCACTCTCTATATACTCCACATCCTGAATCCCCACAAAATCATACATTCCACTGAATACAGTGACTATTCATGTATGGCAATCCACTCACTATATACTCCACACCCCACCACTGCCACGGAACATTAACTTAAATATAGAATAGGTATTAGGCCTTTAATAGTTAAGCTTGTGTATATATAGAATAGGTATTACGCCCTTAATGGTTGAACTTGTGTAAATACAGAATAGGTATTGTTTGTTTGTTGGTGGTTAACGTCACATATTTATGCACCATGGCTAATCGTGACACAACATGGAGATGAAGTCAAGTTTAGTCAATCGTTGATCAACATGTTGCCCATTTTAGAGGACTTTCACCCCAAGCATTGGTGACTGGGTCCTATTTTACTAGTAAAGCGGAACTGGTTTACCACAGTAAACAAGTGCTGCTTACTTCCCGGGGTTCCCACGGGGAAGAATAGGTATTAGCCCCTTAATAGTTGAACTTGTGTAAATATAGAATAGGTATTAGGCCCTTAATGGTTGAACTTGTGTAAATATAGAATTGGTATTATGCCCTTAATAGTTAAACTTGTGTAAATATAGAATAGGTATTAGGCCCTTAATGGTTGAACCTGTGTAAGTACAGAATAGGTTTTAGGCCCTTAATGGTTGAACTTCTGTAAATATAGAATAGGTATTAGGTCCCTAATGGTTATACTTGTGTAACTATAGAATTGGTATTGGGTCCATAATAGCTAAACTTGTGTAAATGTAGAATAGGTATTAGCCCCTTAATGTTAAACTTGTGTAAATATAGTTAATTATTGATGGGTGCTTTACATCACATCAGCATGTAAGGCTAGATGATGGCAATCACATCAGTATGTAAGGCTAGCTGGTGGTGATGACATCAGCATGTAAGGCTAGATGACGGCAATCACATCAGCATGTAATGCTAGATGATGGCAATCACACCAACATGTAAGACTAGATGATGGCAATCACAGTATGTAAGGCTAGATTATGGCAAACACATCAGGATGTAAGGCAATATGACGGCAATCACACCAGCATGTAAGACTAGATGATGGCAATCACATCAGCATGTAAGACTAGATGATGGCAATCACATCAGTATGTAAAGACTAGATGATGGCAATCACATCAGTATGTAAGACTAGATGATGGCAATCACAGTACGTAAGGCTAGATGATGGCAATCACATCAGCATGTAAGACTAGATGATGGCAATCACACCAGCATGTAAGACTAGATGATGGCAATCACATCAGTATGTAAGGCCAGCTGGTGATGACATCAGCATGTAAGGCTAGATGATGGCAATCACAGTACGTAAGGCTAGATGATGGCAATCACATCAGCATGTAAGACTAGATGATGGCAATCACATCAGCATGTAAGACTAGATGATGGCAATCACATCAGTATGTAAAGACTAGATGATGGCAATCACATCAGTATGTAAGACTAGATGATGGCAATCACAGTACGTAAGACTAGATGATGGCAATCACATCAGCATGTAAGACTAGATGATGGCAATCACATCAGTATGTAAGACTAGATGATGGCAATCACATCAGTATGTAAGACTAGATGATGGCAATCACACCAGCATGTAAGACTAGATGATGGCAATCACAGTACATAAGGCTAGATGATGGCAATCACATCAGCATGTAAGGCTAGATGATGGCAATCACATCAGTATGTAAAGACTAGATGATGGCAATCACACCAGTATGTAAAGACTAGATGATGGCAATCACATCAGCATGTAAGGCTAGATGATGGCAATCACACCAGCATGTAAGACTAGATGATGGCAATCACATCAGCATGTAAGACTAGATGATGGCAATCACATCAGCATGTAAGACTAGATGATGGCAATCACACCAGCATGTAAGACTAGATGATGGCAATCACATCAGTATGTAAGACTAGATGATGGCAATCACAGTACGTAAGGCTAGATGATGGCAATCACATCAGCATGTAAGACTAGATGATGGCAATCACATCAGTATGTAAGACTAGATGATGGCAATCACAGTACGTAAGACTAGATGATGGCAATCACATCAGCATGTAAGGCTAGATGATGGCAATCACACCAGCATGTAAGACTAGATGATGGCAATCACATCAGCATGTAAGACTAGATGATGGCAATCACATCAGCATGTAAGACTAGATGATGGCAATCACACCAGCATGTAAGACTAGATGATGGCAATCACATCAGTATGTAAGACTAGATGATGGCAATCACAGTACGTAAGGCTAGATGATGGCAATCACATCAGCATGTAAGACTAGATGATGGCAATCACATCAGTATGTAAGACTAGATGATGGCAATCACAGTACGTAAGACTAGATGATGGCAATCACATCAGCATGTAAGGCTAGATGATGGCAATCACACCAGCATGTAAGACTAGATGATGGCAATCACATCAGTATGTAAGACTAGATGATGGCAATCACAGTACGTAAGGCTAGATGATGGCAATCACATCAGCATGTAAGGGTAGATGATGGCAATCACACCAGCATGTAAGACTAGATGATGGCAATCACACCAGCATGTAAGACTAGATGATGGCAATCACATCAGTATGTAAGACTAGATGATGGCAATCACAGTACGTAAGGCTAGATGATGGCAATCACATCAGCATGTAAGACTAGATGATGGCAATCACACCAGCATGTAAGACTAGATGATGGCAATCACATCAGTATGTAAGGCCAGCTGGTGATGACATCAGCATGTAAGGCTAGATGACGGCAATCACATCAGTATGTAAGGCTAGATGATGGCAATCACATCAGTATGTAAGACTAGATGATGATCACATCAGCATGTAAGGCTAGATGATGGCAATCACATCAGTATGTAAGGCTAGATGATGGCGATCACATCAACATGTAAGGCTAAATGATGGCAATCACATCAGTATGTAAGGCTAGATAATAGCAATCACATCAGCATGCAAGGCTAGATGATGGCGATTACATCAACATGCAAGGTTAAATGGTGGCAATCACATCAGTATGTAAGGCTAGATGATGGCAATCACATCAGTATGTAAGGCTAGATGATGGCGATCACATCAGCATGCAAGGCTAGATGATGGCAATCACATCAGTATGTAAGGTTAGATGATGGCAATCACATCAGTATGTAAGGCTAGATGATGGTGATCACATCAGCATTTAAGGCTAGATGATGGCAATCACATCAGTATGTAAGGCTAGGTGATGGCAATCACATCAGTATGTAAGGCTAGATGATGGCAATCACATCAGTATGTAAGGCTATTTGATGGCAATAACATCAGCATGCAAGGCTAGATGATGGCGATCACATCAGCATGCAAGGCTAAATGATGGAAATCACATCAGTATGTAAGGCTAGATGATGGCGATCACATCAGTATGTAAGGCTAGATGATGGCAATCACATCAGTATGAAAAGCTAGATGATGGCAATCACATCAGTATGTAAGGCTAGATGATGGCAATCACATCAGTATGCAAGGCTAGATGATGGCAATCCCATCAGCATGTAAGTCTAGATGGTGATCACATCAGTATGTAAGGCTAAATGATGGCAATCACATCAGCATGTAAGGTTAGATGATGGCAATCACATCAGCCTGTAAGGCTAGATGATGGCAATCACAACAGCATGTAAGTCTAGATAATGACAATGACATCAGCATGTAAGGCTATAAGATAGTGATCACATCAGTATGTAAGGCTAGATGGTGATCACATCAGCATGTAAGGCAAGATGATGACAATCCCATCAGCATGTAAGGCTAGATGATGGCGATCACATCAGTATGTAAGGCTAGATGATGGCAATCACATCAGTCTGTAAGGCTAGATGATGGCAATCACATCAGTCTGTAAGGCTAGATGATGGTAATCACATCAGTATGTAAGGCTAGATGGTGATCACATCAGCATGTAAGGCTAGATGGTGGCAATCGCAACAGCATGTAAGGCTAGATGATGGCAATCACATCAGTATGTAAGGCTAGATGATGGCAATCACATCAGTCCGTAAGGCTAGATGATGGCAATCACACCAGCATTTAATGCTAGATGATGGCAATCACACCAGCATGTAAGGCTAGATGGTGATCACATCAGCATGTAAGGCTAGATGATGGCAATCACATCAGCATGTAAGGCTAGATGATGGCAATCACATCAGCATGTAAGGCTAGATGATGGCAATCGCATCAGCATGCAAGGCTAGATGATGGCGATCGCATAAGCATGTAAGGCTAGATGATGGCAATCACATCAGTATGTAAGGCTAGGTGATGGTGATCACATCAACATGTAAGGCTAAATGGTGGCAATCACATCAGTATGTAAGGCTAGATGATAGCAATCACATCAGCATGTAAGGCTAGATGATGGCGATTACATCAACATGCAAGGTTAAATGGTGGCAATCACATCAGTATGTAAGGCTAGATGATGGCAATCACATCAGTATGTAAGGCTACATGATGGCAATCACATCAGTATGTAAGGCTAGATGATGGTGATCACATCAGCATGTAAGGCTAGATGATGGCGATCACATCAGTATGTAAGGCTAGGTGATGGCAATCACATCAGTATGTAAGGCTAGATGATGGCAATCACATCAGTATGTAAGGCTATTTGATGGCAATAACATCAGCATGCAAGACTAGATGATGGCGATCACATCAACATGCAAGGCTAAATGATGGAAATCACATCAGTATGTAAGGCTAGATGATGGCGATCACATCAGTTTGTAAGGCTAGATGATGGCAATCACATCAGTATGAAAGGCTAGATGATGGCAATCACATCAGTATGTAAGGCTAGATGATGGCAATCACATCAGTATGCAAGGCTAGATGATGGCAATCCCATCAGCATGTAAGTCTAGATGATGGCAATCACATCAGTATGTAAGGCTAGATGATGGCAATCACATCAGTATGCAAGGCTAGATGATGGCAATCCCATCAGCATGTAAGTCTAGATGGTGATCACATCAGTATGTAAGGCTAAATGATGGCAATCACATCAGCATGTAAGGTTAGATGATGGCAATCACATCAGCCTGTAAGGCTAGATGATGGCAATCACATCAGCATGTAAGTCTAGATGATGACAATGACATCAGCATGTAAGGCTATAAGATAGTGATCACATCAGTATGTAAGGCTAGATGGTGATCACATCAGCATGTAAGGCAAGATGATGACAATCCCATCAGCATGTAAGGCTAGATGATGGCGATCACATCAGTATGTAAGGCTAGATGATGGCAATCACATCAGTATGTAAGGCTAGATGATGGCAATCACATCAGTATGTAAGGCTAGGTGATGGCGATCACATCAACATGTAAGGCTAAATGGTGGCAATCACATCAGTATGTAAGGCTAGATGATAGCAATCACATCAGCATGTAAGGCTAGATGATGGGGATTACATCAACATGCAAGGTTAAATGGTGGCAATCACATCAGTATGTAAGGCCAGATGATGGCAATCACATCAGTATGTAAGGCTAGATGATGGCGATCACATCAGCATGTAAGGCTAGATGATGGCAATCACATCAGTATGTAAGGCTAGATGATGGCAATCACATCAGTATGTAAGGCTAGATGATGGCAATCACATCAGTATGTAAGACTAGATGACGGCGATTGCATCAGCATGTAAGGCTAGATGATGGCAATCACATCAGTATGTAAGGCTAGGTGATGGCGATCACATCAACATGTAAGGCTAAATGGTGGCAATCACATCAGTATGTAAGGCTAGATGATAGCAATCACATCAGCATGTAAGGCTAGATGATGGCGATTACATCAACATGCAAGGTTAAATGGTGGCAATCACATCAGTATGTAAGGCCAGATGATGCCAATCACATCAGTATGTAAGGCTAGATGATGGCGATCACATCAGCATGTAAGGCTAGATGATGGCAATCACATCAGTATGTAAGGCTAGATGATGGCAATCACATCAGTATGTAAGGCTAGATGATGGTGATCACATCAGCATGTAAGGCTAGATGATGGCAATCGCATCAGTACGTAAGGCTAGGTGATGGCAATCACATCAGTATGTAAGGCTAGATGATGGCAATCACATCAGTATGTAAGGCTAGATGATGGCAATAACATCAGCATGCAAGGCTAGATGATGGCGATCACATCAACATGCAAGGCTAAATGATGGACATCACATCAGTATGTAAGGCTAGATGATGGCGATCACATCAGTATGTAAGGCTAAATGATGGCAATCACATCAGCATGTAAGGTTAGATGATGGCAATCACATCAGCCTGTAAGGCTAGATGATGGCAATCACATCAGCATGTAAGTCTAGATGATGACAATGACATCAGCATGTAAGGCTATAAGATAGTGATCACATCAATATGTAAGTCTAGATGGTGATCACATCAGCATGTAAGGCTAGATGGTGGCAATCACACCAGCATGTAAGGCTAGATGGTGATCACATCAGTATGTAAGGCTAGATGGCAATCACATCAGTATGTAAGGCTAGATGATGGCAATCACATCAGTCTGTAAGGCTAGATAATGGCAATCACACCAGCATTTAATGCTAGATGATGGCAATTACACCAGCATGTAAGGCTAGATGGTGATCACATCAGCATGTAAGGCTAGATGATGGAAATCACATCAGTACGTCAGGCTAGATGATGGCAATCACATTAGTATGTAAGGCTAGATGCTGGCAATCACATCAGCATGTAAGGCTAGATGATGGCAATCACATCAGTATGGAAGGCTAGATGATGGCAATCACATCAGTATGTGAGGCTAGATGATGGCAATCACATCAGTATGTAAGGCTACATGATGGAGATCACATAAGCATGTAAGGCTAGATGATGGCAATCACATCAGTATGTAAGGCTAGATGATGGCGATCACATCAACATGTAAGGCTAAAGGGTGGCAATCACATCAGTATGTAAGGCTAGATGATAGCAATCACATCAGCATGTAAGGCTAGATGATGGCAATTACATCAACATGCAAGGTTAAATGGTGGCAATCACATCAGTATGTAAGGCTAGATGACGGCAATCACATCAGTATGTAAGGCTAGATGATGGCGATCACATCAGCATGTAAGGCTAGATGATGGCAATCACATCAGTATGTAAGGCTAGATGGTGGCAATCACATCAGTATGTAAGGCTAGATGATGGCGATCACATCAGCATGTAAGGCTAGATGATGTCAATCACATCAGTATGTAAGGCTAGATGATGGCAATCACATCAGTATGTAAGGCTAGATGATGCCAATCACACCAGCATGTAAGGCTAGATGATGGCAATAACATCAGTATGTAAGGCTAGATGATGGCAATCACATAAGTATGTAAGGCTAGATGATGGCAATCACATCAGTATGTAAGGCTAGATGATGGCTATCACATCAGCATGTAAGGCTAGATGATGGCAATAACATCAGCATGTAAGGCTAGATGATGGCAATCACATCAGTATGGAAGATGATGATGGCAATCACATCAGTATGTGAGGCTAGATGATGGCAATCACATCAGTATGTAAGGCTACATGATGGAGATCACATAAGCATGTAAGGCTAGATGATGGCAATCACATCAGTATGTATAGCTAGATGATGGCAATCACATCAGTATGTGAGGCTAGATGATGGCAATCACATCAGTATGTAAGGCTAGATGATGGCTATCACATCAGCATGTAAGGCTAGATGATGGCAATAACATCAGCATGTAAGGCTAGATGATGGCGGTCACATCAACATGCAAGGCTAAATGGTGGCAATCACATCAGTATGTAAGGCTTGATGATGGCAATCACATCAGCATGTAAGGTTGGTTGATGGCGATCACATCAGTATGTAAGGCTAGATGATAGCAATCACATCAGTATGAAAGGCTAGATGATGGCAATTACATCAGTATGTAAGGCTAGATGATGGCAATCACATCAGTATGTAAGGCTAGATGATGGCAATCACACCAGCATTTAATGCTAGATGATGGCAATCACACCAGCATGTAAGGCTAGATGGTGATCACATCAGTATATAAGGCTAGATGATGGCAATCACATCAGTATGTAAGGCTAGATGATGGCAATCACACCAGCATTTAATGCTAGATTATGGCAATCACACCAGCATGTAAGGCTAGATGGTGATCACATCAGCATTTAAGGCTAGATGATGGCAATCACACCAGCATATAAGGCTAGATGGTGATCACATCAGTATGTAAGGCCAGATGGTGGCAATCACACCAGCATGTAAGGCTAGATGGTGAACACATCAGTATGTAAAGCTAGATAATGGCAATCACATCAGTATGTAAGGCTAGATGATGGCAATCACATCAGTATGTAAGGCTAGATGATGGCAATCACACCAGCATGTAAGGCTAGATGGTGATCACATCAGCATGTAAGGCTAGATGGTGGCAATCACACCAGCATGTAAGGCTAGATGGTGATCACATCAGCATGTAAGGCTAGATGATGGTGATCACATCAGCATGTAAGGCCAGATGGCAATCACATCAGCATGTAAGACTAGATGATGGCAATCCCATCAGCATGTGAGGCTAGATGGTGGCAATCACATCAGCGTGCAAGGCTAGATGATGGCAATCACATCAGCATGTAAGGTGAGATGATGGCGATCACATCAGCATGTAAGGCTAGATGGTGGCAATCAATTTGTTTGTATACTCTTTGAACTTACTTTAAGGAATCACGCAGTACTGTAGATTTGTCAGGTGTAACCTGTCATGTGCCAAGTTAACACTGCATTACCAATACGCAGTAATTAAAATCACCACTTGTTTTCCCATGCGTGTGTAGACAACAAATCCCAAGATGCAATATTGAAAACTTTCACATCCCATTATGCAGCCGTCTCCCTTCGAAAACATCAATCGCCTGTCTTGACTGAGATGAAATCAACACATGGGATCAGCCAAAAGGACGAAATGAAATTGGCAATATCTTCGCCTTTGCACTGCTTACTTCGGCCAATTTCTATGTTTGGGCGAAAACAAAGTCAATGAAAGTGTCAATGACACTGTAGCTCAACTTGTCAAGACAAAGACATGTACATGTATAGTATGTGACACAGCAATGACAAACATCTAGGTAATGACCCGATAACAAAGGTACATATAAAGTATTGCAACGGTCTGTACATAAATACTGCCCATTGACTGTAAGAAATGTATAGGTAAAGTATTGTAAAGGTGGGTGACGGTCAGATGCTAAACTAGAAAAAAATCCTTGAGTCCCAGAGTGGGTCTGACTGAACCCCAAAATATTTGTTCTCACAGCACAGTGATACCAAAGGCACCCCAAAACACACTCACTCCTGTCCCAAGGTGAAAACAAAGGTACCCAAGAAGTTTCGTGAAGATCAGTTCACAAATATGAGCTGTGTAGAAGTTGTGACAAAAAACTGATTGGACCTAATTTCGGTACAAAATGGCCACTGGCAGCCATCTTGAATTTTGGACCGCACCCAGAAACACTCGTTCTCGTACCAAGGTGATAACAAAGGTACCCAAGACGTTTCGTGAAGATCGGTTCATAAATACAGACTCTAGCCCGAGCCGTATTGACATGTGTACTTACTGTGTGTAAGTAGCATTGAAAAAATCAAAGTTCATCTAATTTGCATAATTTCTGCACGAGAAAAAAAAACGTATTATATGTGATGTATCCCATGGTACTGAACATTCACACAAAAAATTATTCAAATCAGAGCTTTCATTTGAAAGTTCTGTGCAAAAATCTGATTGCACCAAATTTTGTACAAAATGACTGCCATCGGCCATCTTGAATTTCGGACCGGACCCAAAAACACTCATTCTCATCCCATGGTGATAACAAAGGTACCCAAGGAGTTTTGTAAAGATCGGTTCATAAATACGGCCTCTAGCCCGAGCCGTATTGGCATTTGCACTTACAGTGCTGAAAGTAACACCAAAAAACATAAAAGTTAGTCTAATTTGCATAATTTACGAACGAAAAAAAAACCCGTATTATATGTGATGTATCCCATGGTAACATTCATACAAAAAATTATTCAAATCAGAGCTTTCATATGGAAGTTCTGTACAAAAAACAGATTTCTGCATCGTCGGTACAAAATGGAGGCTGGCAGCCATCTTGAATTTCGGACCGCACCCAAAAACACTCGTTCTCGTCCCACGGTCATAACAAAGGTATCCAAGAAGTTTTGTAAAGATGGGTTCATAAATACGGCCTCCAGCCTGAGCCGTATCCAATTGTTGACGGACCATGGCATAAGCTCAAATTTGGCTTCGCCAAAGTTGAGCTAAAAATGCACCTCCACAGTTGAAAGTAGGAGAGATATTGTGAAAACATTGGAGTTAGTGCGTTACCAATAAAAGTGATTCATATATCACGACTTATTTCAATAATAGTTATCAAAATCACAAGAAATATGATTTGTGTTCATTTTATTCCGCTGTCATTTGAAGCAGGGGCCATTAAGAAACCGAGTTTGTCTATTTTGAAGCGATGTGATAATTGCCGAAATAAGCACAACAATTGCATATTATCCACCAAAACCAGGGTGAGAGCTCAGCGACTCCTTAAAAAATAAGGAAATGTTGATTTTTTCTAAAATGTAGCTTTTCTTGTAAATTTTTGCATCTTGACAGGCCCCAAATTTCACTGATAGAACAAGGCAGATCCCACCAATGGTGGAGCCATAGTTTGAAATTCTGGGGGACCCTGCTGGTGAAGAGTTTTTGTTTTTGTACTTTTTTTGTGGGGGGGGGGGGGGGGGGGGGCATAGGACTGAGGGTACTGTACTTGGACTGAGGGCAGGAAATCAAAAACAATCTTTTCAGATTTGGGGATAATATTAATAATTAATAATAATTATTTTAAAGCCTAGAATCCACACACGGTGCTCAATGGCTGTACAATAATTGCATACATACATATACACACATACACGTACATTCTCTCAGATACATTGATACATGGATCACTATTATCATTTATTGGTGCCCAACGCCACATCAGCAACCAAGGCTATATTGTGGCGATAAGCGACAGAACCTAAAACAAAAAGGTTATTGAATTAAGACAAAATAAAATCAAACTACAACTTTACCAAAACAAGTATGTGAGTGTGACTTGACAAGTAACGAGGCAATGCTCATTGACTCAGTCACACTCGCGCACCTGGTAATGTCAGTTTATGACCAAAATTAAAAGACCACTGAAGGAAATGCCTTTCGAAAAAGGTAGGTTTTAGTATCAGACTTGAATGATTTAAGTGATTTACTATTTTTTATGTCGATTGGATGAGAATTTCAAAGCCTTGGGCCAGCAAAGGCAAAGGCCCTATCACCAGCACTAGTAAATTTGGATGCGGGCTGAACCAGATTGAGTTTACCCAATGACCTAAGAGACCTTGGTGGTTTGTGGATGGTAAGCAGATTGGACAGGCAGGATGGTGCACATCCCGAGATACACTTAAACACCAAAAGGACAATCTAAAATTGAATTCTTTGCTTAATGGGTAGCCAGTGTAACTCAAGAGAGTACTGGTGTTATATGGCAGTACTTTTGAGTTCTGGTTATGACCCGTGCAGCACAATTTCGGATGTGTTGTAGGTTTTCAAGAATAGATGTTTTAGAGCCAATCAGAAGAGAGTTGCGGTAGTAGAGTCGACTGGTAACAAAAGCGTGGACAAGCTGCTGTGGCATCTGCGTATTAATGAAGGGTCGAATTTTGCTAATATTTCTAAGATGAAAAAATGCACTGCGAGAGATATGTTTGATATGTTCATCAGCGGCCAAATTTTCATCCATGAAATAACATAAGTTTTGTACACAGCTACTGGCTTTTATCGCAGAACCTCCAATATTGAGGGACCTATATATATTACTTCTGTCTTGTCATCATTCAATTTAAGAAAGTTTTTAGTCATCCATGCCTTGATGTCTGAAATACAAAGTTCAATCTTATTGCATGCTTCAGACTCAAAGGCGCGAGTAAAACTAATATACAGCTGTGTGTCATCTGCGTAAAAATGAAAGTCAAGGCCATGGCTTCGAATAATGTCACCGAGAGGTAAGACATAGACAGTGTACAGTAGGGGACCCAACACCGATCCTTGAGGGATGCCAAAACGTAGTGTGACCTTGTCTGAGGACTCACTGCCAATAGGGACACTCTGTATGCGACCATTAGGTAACACGAATACCAACTGAGTGCTCGGTCAGTAAGGCCAATTCTCACTGCCAGTCTTTCAATAAGTATTTGATGGTCTATGGTGTGAAAAGCGGTGCTTAAATCCAACAAAACAAGACATGTCAGGTTGTGCCTGTCCGTGGACAGGAGGATATCATTTTGGACCCTTCGAAGCGCTGTTTCTGTACTGCAATTAGATCTGTATGCAGATTGGTTAACTTCGGAAGGAGCAAGCAGGATTTTATTTGGGGGGAAGGGGACTGAGCTCCCTAGATACACCATGGCTCCATCACTGTAGCCCACCACAATATGTCCATTAGCTGAGAACAGTGGGGAGCACTGAGTAACCTGGGTGACTCAACACGCTGTAGGAGCCTTATGACTTGGATAGACACATTTTATGTGTACCGGGTACATTAATTACCCTCTAAAATGTTGATTTCTCCAAAATTATATTGAAAAACCAAAAACCGAACCAAAAATCGAGTTTTTGTACAAAAACGAAACCGGAACCGAACCAAAACGCAAATTTCAAAACCACCCAGCCCTGACCCTTAATTACATAACATTAGGCAACATTATACCCCTAATATTACATGTACCCATAAGTACATACCATTAGGCAACATTATCTCCCTAATATTATACATGTATGTACCCATAAGTACATACCATTAGGCAACATTATACTCCTAATAAGTACATACCATTAGGCAACATTATAGCCCTAATAAGTACATACCATTAGACAACATTATAGCCCTAATAAGTACATACTATTAGGCAACATTACAGCCCTAATATTAAACGTACCCATAAGTACATACCATTAGGCAACATTATAGCCCTAATATCATGAGGTTATTATTGTCTAATTATTTCTAGACTACAATTGTAATGTTGGAATAAGAGGGCAGTAATCAGAAGTAATGAAGACAATACTCTTGTACTTTTGCCTCTTTGCCAGAAAAAGTAATTCTTGGGAATGTTTTCTCATAAATTTCTTCCAGTATATATATATATCGTCATGGTCTAAAGTCTCCTGAAGACTCCTTTACCTGCTGGTGAACAAATATTTTTCAATGTTTTGTTTCATAATATACCCCACCATGATGTTAGGGCAATAATATTTCCTTATTTAGGCAATAGTTGGACAATTTATTTATTAAGGTTTAACAACACTTTAACAGCCAGGGTTACATCGTGTCGGTGACATTTTACGGGTAGAGGAAGCCAGAGAGAACCACCGAGCAATGATGAGCAGCTGCAAGCTCCCCATCGTAACTCCACACTGCAGCACAGGCATGGTTAAATTGACTGAAGACATGCACACCATCAACGTGCAGTGCACGGCATCATCGTGCCCCCATGTGGACAATCGGGGTTAAGTGCCTTGCAGAAAGGACACAATGTGGGAGTCCAAATCAATCGCTCAGACAGTCACCCATCCGAGGACAAACCGGGCTAGATGTTGCTTAACTTCGGTGATCTGATAAGAACTGGTTGCCTGGTAACTAATGGATGAAGTAAGCTCCCCATCGTAACTCCACACTGCAGCACAGGCATGGTTAAATTGACTGAAGACATGCACACCATCAACGTGCAGTGCACGGCATCATCGTGCCCCCATGTGGACAATCGGGGTTAAGTGCCTTGCAGAAAGGACACAATGCGGGAGTCCAAATCAATCGCTCAGACAGTCACCCATCCGCGGATAAACCGGGCTAGATGTTGCTTAACTTTGGTGATCTGATAAGAACTGGTTGCCTGGTAACTAATGGACGAAGTAACTGATGGACTAGGTAACTGATGGACCTGGAGACTGATGGACCAGGTAACTGATGACCCTTGTAACTGATGAACCCAGTAACTTATGGACCCAGTATCTAATGGACCCGGTAACTGATGGACCTGATAAATGATGGAGCTGGTAATTATGGACCAGGTAACTGATGGACTAGGTAACTGATGGACCTGGAGACTGATGGACCAGGTAACTGATGGACCTGATGGACCTTGTAATTGATGAACCCAGTAACTTATGAACCCAGTAACTTATGGACTTATGGACCCAGTAACTTATGGACCTGGTAACTGATGGACCCGGTAACTGATGGACCCGGTAACTGATGGACCTGGTAAATGATGGACCAGCTAACTGATGGACCTGGTAACTATGACCTTTAGGACTATTTGGACTAAAAATAGAGACAAGTCAGACTTACAATGAAAGCAAACCGGATTACTCGTCAAGACTTCTCTTCCTTTAGGTCTGAGTTGTCCTGATTTCGAGTAATCGAACTTCTGAACCTTCAGTGAGCTTGCACTGAAAGTGAAAGTAACTGCAGAATGTGGAAAAGGAGATTCAGCGGTTCCAGGAAATAGAAAAGAAACTAGAATTGGATTATTTCCTCGTTTTCTACCATTTCTTGAAACTTATAAGTATGCCTCGTGTAAGAATCGTTGCTAAAATGAAGTCACTCAATGATCGGACACAGAATTGTAAATGGCCATCATTTTCATGGGCACGAGATGACATGTTTCCAAGTTTTACTTCAGTTTTCACCAAATCTGTGACTCCTTATTGAATTTCTAGCTTCCCGATATCTGCGCCTGGAACTGAAATCGTACGTGTTTGTCCTTGTCGTGTAACTCAGGGTTTATCGCTGAACAACTTCATGCTTTGTTTGCCGTGTTCAAGTTGGTGAATATCAATGTACAGCAGTATCGCTGTGAAAATTAATATTGGTATCGGTCCAATATTGAATCAAAATATCGGATATGGACAAATACCGATAACACTGATATCGGCTCATCACTAATAATAATAATAACACTTTGGCTGGCTGCTGATTTGTCACGGTTCTCGGGTGAGAAGGCCTTGGTTATCCCTGTACTCCCAACTGCCTCCCTATCCCCACGCTTCTTCTCTCCTCCCAACACTCGGAGACGAACTGCTTGATTACATCCCTTGTCCCATTCCTCCCAATCTGAAAGATTAGCATATTAACCCTTTACCCAACGTAACAGCCCAAACCAGACAGCGCTATTCTCAAAAATCGCCAGTTAATTTTCATTATTTTTTCATTTTTTGTCTCAAAACATAGGTTATGACCCTTCATTGGAACGAGCTCATCGAGCTCGTTCCAATGAGGGGTCATAACCTATGTTTTTGAGATAAATGAAAGTGTCAATGACACTGTAGCTCAACTTGTCAAGACAAAGATATGTACATGTATAGTATGTGACACAGCAATGACAAACATCTAGGTAATGACCTGATAACAAAGGTTATCAAACTTTACATATAAAGTATTGTAACGGTCTGTACATAAATACTGACCGTTGCCTGTAACAAATGTATAGGTAAAGTATTGTAAAGGTAGGTGACAGTCAGATGCTAAACTAGAAAAGAAATCTTTGAGTCCCAGAGTGGGTCTGACTGAACCCCAAAATATTTGTTCTCATAGCACAGTGATAACAAAGGCACCCCAAAACACACTCGTTCCTGTCCCAAGGTGAAAACAAATGTACCCAAGAAGTTTTGTGAAGATCAGTTCATAAATACGAGCTGTATAGAACTTGTGAAAAAAAAACTGATTGGACCTAATTTCGGTACAAAATGGCCACTGGCAGCCATCTTGAATTTGTACCGCACCCAGAAACAATCATTCTCGTCCCAAGGTGATAACAAAGGTACCCAAGAAGTTTTGTGAAGATCGGTTCATAAATACAGCCTCTACCCTGAGCCGTATTGACATGTGTGCTTACATTGTGTAAGTAGCACTGAATAAATCAAAGTTCATCTAATTTGCATAATTTCTGCACGAAAAAAAAAACCTTACAATATGTGATGTAGTCCATGTTACTAAACATTCATACAAAAATTTATTCAAATCAGAACTTTCATACAGAAGTTCTGTACAAAAGACTGATTGCACTAATTTTGGTACAAAATGGCTGCTGGTGGCCATCTTGAATTTCGGACCACACCCAAAAACACTCGCTCTCATCCCACGGTGATAACAAAGGTACTCAAGACATTTCGTGAAGATCAGTTCATAAATACGGACTCTAGCCCGAGCCGTACTGACATATGTACTTACTGTGTGTAAGTCGCACTGAAAAAATCAAAGTTCATCTAATTTGCATAATTTCTGCACGAGAAAAAAACCCGTATTATATGTGATGTATCCCATGGTACTAAACATTCACACAAAAAATTATTCAAATCAGCGCTTTCATGTGTAAGTTCTGTGCAAAAATCTGATTGCACCTAATTTTGTACAAAATGGCTGCCATCGGCCATCTTGAATTTCGGACCGGACCCAAAAACACTCGTTCTCGTCCCACGGTGATACCAAAGGTACCCAAGAAGTTTCGTAAAGATCGGTTCATAAATACGGCCTCTAGCCCGAGCCGTATTAGCATTTGCACTTACAGTGCTGAAAGTAACACCAAAAAACACCAAAATTAGTCTAATTTGCACAATTTATGCACGAGAAAAAAACCCGTATTATATGTGATGTATCCCATGGTACTAAACATTCATACAAAAAATTATTCAAATCAGAGCTTTCATATGGAAGTTCTGTATAAAAAACAGATTTCTACATCGTCAGTAGAAAATGGCGGCTGGCAGCCATCTTGAATTTTGGACCGCACCCAAAAACACTCGTTCTCGTCCCACGGTCATAACAAAGGTATCCAAGAGGTTTCGTAAAGATCGGTTCATAAATACGGCCTCTAGCCCGAGCCATAGCAGCTTGGCACTTACAGCTCTGAAAGTAACACTAAATAAATCAAAGTCAGTATAATTTGCATAATTTACGCACGAGAAAAAAACCCGTATTATATGTCATGTATCCCATGGTACTAAACATTTATACAAAACTTTATTCAAATCAGAACTTTCATACAGAAGTTCTGTACAAAAAACTGATTTTTGCATCATCGGTACAAAATGGCCGCTGGCAGCCATCTTGAATTTCGGACCACACCTAAAAACACTCGTTCCCGTCCCAGGGTCATAACAAAGGTACACAAGAAGTTTCGTAAAGATCGGTTCATAAATACGACCTCTAGCCCGAGCCATAGCCAATTGTTGACGTACGGACAGACAGACAGACAGACAGACAGACAGACAGACAGAGACAGACAGACAGACAGACAGACAGACAGACGGACAGACAGACGGACGACTGGCCATGACAATAGCTCAAATTTGACTTCGTCAAAGTTGAGCTAAAAATGAAAAAAATGAGTTGTTCAAGATTTTTTTTTGCAAGTGTCGTTTCATGTTAGGTAAAGGGGTTAACACTCTCCTTTGAGTCTCCCATTAACCACATGTCCTTCATTCTCCAATCCCACTTCCCCATTTTACTCCTAGTGAATCTTATTCTGCTAAACAGGCTGGTATTTTGGGCATTCTGGAAGAAAGTGTTCCAGAGTCTCCACCACGGCCAAATTACACATCTGGCACTCCTTTTCACTGTTTTTCCCAATTTTTCCCCTCAGCTCCATGAACCACAACCTCAGCTTGAACAACAGTGACCCCCCAAAGGTGCCATCAAGGTACTCTTCAAAACCTGGCTTCTCTTTATCACGCAGTCCACCCAAAGACCTCTTTGATTTGACCCCCTCTCGCAAATTAAGGTTACCATCCTCCATGACCTTTTCTCTTGACGATTTTTTTACCCTGGTTTGCCCCAGCATCTAAGTGTGAGATCTCCAATGAGTAGTTCTCTATTGCCTCCCTCACCTGGACCATCTGATGGTCCCAGTAACTGATGGACCTGGTAACTGGTGGACCCAGTAACTGATGGACCCAGCAACTGATGGACCCAGCAACTGATGAAACCTAGGATAGAACTTCCAGGCCTGTTGTTTTCAAAATTTTGCGTAACCCATTTATCGTTCACCTGGTCTGGTATTTGGTAACTTATCGTTCGTTCGTCTGTACTTGATTCAGGTAACCCATGATTAGGCAACCTAAATATACATGTATCAAAACTATGTTGACATATGAACTGTTGTATCATAGCCAAGTTCTTGCTCCTATTGGCAATATCCTGATGAATAGCGATGAATCCTTACGAACAATAATGAGGCTGTGTTGCAGCATTTCAGATACGAATTAGTTGCAATTATAGCCTAATCTTGGCATCGGCTAGCATGCTGCAGAAGAGAATGGCAAGCTAGACTCCTGCCAGAATTTGAAATTCGATTTGAAAGTCAATATTCATTTTGGTTCGAAGTTGGAAACGTGAATATTTTTGAATATACTTCGGCCATAACTGTGAATGTTTACAGATTGTAATTACTCATATTATTTTATACTGAATATTGTTCTGAGTTAAACCCAGAGGTCCATTGGCTGAAACATTGCTTGTGTTTTTTGTCCATATGTATAAAATTTGAAAGTTATACTTTGGGTGATAACTCCACTCTGCAGGGGATTTAGTTACAATCCACTCTCCACATACTGTACATTGCTACAAACACTATTGCCGCTACAACTGTTCATTTCAACTTATTGTGCATTATGACCAGTAACCATTTATAAAAATTTCAAGTTTCAAACTTTGAAAAGTTATTCTGCTGTTCAACTTCAATAAATAATTTGTTCCACAACATCATCACATTATTTTATATTCAGTATTGTTCTGTTTGATCACAGTTACTTGATACATCATCAAAAGCAACGGTTTTCTAAAAGAATACACCTGATTATTATATAACAGAAGTAGAGCAGAATTTACAAGCGGATCAACTCCATTTGGCATTGAATTATTTCGTTTTAGTTATTCCGTATTTTTATTTAAAACAAATGGCTTCATGACCAAATGGAGTCGATCCAATTTGAAATGAAGTGGGTTTTTTTAGAAAAAACATGTGATAAAAGTGGGATATCGGCCAGGTTCGTTTAAAAATGTTTATTGCTGCAGTTTCGAAGCTACAAAGTCAACAATTCGAACAGTTTAAATCAATAGCCAGGAGATTGGTTTATATCTCAGTTTATAGCGTGGGAAGTGGCAAAAAAAAATGCCGTCTATATAACTATGTCTTTTAATAATTGGGGGTATTATTTTAGAAAAAAACTTTTCTTTTGACGATGTATCCATTAACTGTGATTCGATCCTAAGTTTGATGCAAAGTTCGATTCGTTTTCTTCAATTTGATATTCGATTCGATCAAAATGGGCAATTCACAGGTCCCTATGGCATGCATAAATCACTATTTGTGGTAGAGACTTGAATTATTACCATTTTCTGCTTTTGTACCTTAAGATGATCAACAGTTTAAAATGATGTTGAGCAGCAACCAATCATCAGCATACATGTAGGTGTTTGCATCTGCCTGAAGTGAAGCTGCTCTGTTGGCCAATAATTGGCCAACAGAGCAGCTGTACTTCAGGCAGATGCAAATACCAGTGCTGAACATCATTCCACCATTCGTTCGTACAGGATCATTCAAATTTTGCATGACACCGGCGACAAATTGGCGCGACCCATTTTCCGTTCCCGTGTTTTTTTTTCATTTTAGGTAACCTCCACACAACCCAAATGGCTGTTCGTCTCAAATCGACAATCCTGTACTTCTTAAATATTGGAAGAATGGATGTAGGCCTACAAGTAAACTACAGGCCGTCAAACATGTCATTAAACTCCAATAAAAAAATTGAAATAAAAAAAATCAGCTACACTTGACTACACTTGTACTGGTCAGTACAAAGCCCCAGTGCCCCACGTTGAAAGTGAACATTAAAACAAATATTATCCGATCTCTTGTCGAGACTACATGTATGATTATCGATGAGGACAGAAATCTAGTCCAGTAAAGTCTTAAGTTTACAAAATGATCATACCTCACTAGAGATCACCTCTTAGGACCCCAAGGTGGCAAAGTGATTACGGCATTGAACTTCAAACCGAAACATCCAAAGTTTGATCCCCACCAGGGCTAACTTTATTTTATTTCATTGGTACTTAATGCCACATCACCATCTAAGTCTTTACCATGATGAGAAGGTGATCGGACACTAAGAAACAGGACACTAAGAAACAAGACACTAAGAAACAATTTTGGGTAGGACGATAGGAAACAGGACACTAAGAAACGGACACTAAGAAACACTTTTTTCATTTTTTCAACTAATAATTTATTTTTAAAAATTTGATGGAAACAAATTCTTTCTGAACCTACAAAAATGTTAAAATATGTATTTGTTCCATCATTCATCCTTCTGGTGATTGTTGGTTGAGGGAACTGAAATAGAACTAGAAGGTTGATACAAAGCTGTTTTATTTACATCCTTTATAGATAGATATATACATAACATGACACAAGAAATATATACACATATATATATATATATATAGCACGAGGAAATTTGTTTAGACATGTAGTAATCTGTTCTAATTTTTCTAATCACTAACCCTCTACTTAGCACACTATCAGATGATCAACATTTAACAATACATGTATATATATGATGTATGTATATAGCACAGAAAAATGGTAGCGACTATAGTTGTCACTGGTAGAACAAAATCTGAGAAATGTTGTAGTGCTGCTGGTATCTTTGGTTGGCGATGTATACTACATTTGGCATTCTCTGTCACTGGCAAACGTTCTCGTATCTCTGAACCCACTGCACCTATTGTCTGAGCAAAGCTCTGCCTAGGCTTATCAAAAGATTGAACATCTTGATCATGCATGGCATTGCAGCACTTGGTGTATGCTATTGCTGTCTCATCTGGAGGATGGTTAAATGATATGCTTGGTTCAGCTTCAGTCATATTTAGATTGGTAAAAAGAGTGGCAAGACAACCCATTCTAGTTTCACTTGTGCATTTCCACCAAATCTTATTCTTTCTTGTGGCTTGTAGCTCTTTGTTGTCATTACTGTTAATTTATTCATTTACATGTGTTTAATTTTTTATCTACCTATTCTCTTTTAGTAAATAGTAAACATTACTACTTAATAAATATGTTAAAATTTGTATGTAGGAATATTTTCTGTCAGGAGATATAGCAATTTATATTTAGTAATAATGTCAAAAAAATGGTAAATAATAATGATAAAAATAACAAGAGGGATGTTACATCCCAGCGCTCACCTACATTTGCGCTTGATAATGTCATTCCAATGTAACATGCCTAATATTTAGTTAATATAAATCATTAACTAGGCATCAAATGATTAATGTGGTTTATGTGATGGCTTTGGAAAGTCTATATTTCTGCATTTATTATATATCAATTCAACATAGAATCATTGGATACATCTTTTAGAAATGTTTATGATTAAGAATATAAATCGTGAGGCCAGATATTAAATCATAAATAAGAATTAGGAAAGGCTTTCATAAATCACTGAAATTTTAACTGAAGTACATTCATAGGTTAAAGAGGAGTTGCGGAAAAACATTTGTTCAAGAAAGTGACTATAAGTCCCAACAAAAATACATCACATCAACAACTAAAATAACCCTTAATGTTACTAGTAACAAGTATGAAAAAGTATTAAATAATAAAAAAAAAAAGTTAAAAAAATTTTTTTTTAAAGAAAGTGAATATAAGTCCCAAAAATCCCCGTCAAATTTCTCAAATATGCATGTAATAAGGGCGCAACGTTACCGCAATGTAGTTCAGTAACCCATGCGTACAATATCAATTGCCTGGAAAGACACATAGAAACAGAACTCACCTTAACACCTCACCTTAACACAAACTTTTAGAACCTAAAATTGAGTAAGTCAGACAAAAACGTGAACATTGTGACTGAAAAAAAGAAAAGAAATCAGTTAAATTTCTGCATACAGTAGGGTTAATACCTACAGTTGTTATTGAAATGAGAAAATAAACAGTAATGAGAGGTGAAGGCACCACAATCTGCACAAAAGCTGACTTTAACGCAAATTCTTACAACACCTAAACGCTAATTCTTACAAGTTTTGGCAGAAAATCAGCCTCAAATTCCTCAAATATGCATGTAATGAGGGTTAAATATTACTGCAATGGAGTTCAGTAACCCAAGTGTAGAATATTAATCGTCTGGAAAGACACATAGAAACACAACTCACCTAAACACAAAGTTTACAAAGTTTTACAACTTAAAATTTACTAAGTCCGAGAAAAACATGAAAATTTTGACTGAAAAAAAAGAAAATTTCTGTTAAATTTCTGCATACAGTAGGGTTAATACCTACAGTTGTTATTGAAATATGAAAATCAACAGTAATGAGAAGTTAAAGCAGCACAATCTGCACAAAAGCTGACTTTAACACAAATTCTTACAACACCTAAACGCAAATTCTCACAACAATTTTTGGCAGAAAATTTTAGGTGAAATTTGGAAAAAGGTCATAGTATCAGGGTTAAATACTGTTCTGATAGTCCCCTACAACCTACATATGCAATATCAAAGGCCTGAGCCCACTGATCTTTGAGAACTCACCTTAACACCTCACCTTAACACAAACTTTTAGAACTTAAAATTTACTAAGTCCGAGAAAAACATGGAAATTTTGACAGAAAAAAAAGAAAATTTCCGTTAAAATTCTGCATACAGTCGGGTTAATACCTACAGTTGTTATTGAAATATGAAAATCAAGAGTAATGAGAATTTAAAGCACCACAATCTGCACAAAAGCTGACTTTAACACAAATTCTTACAACACCTAAACGCTAATTCTTACAAGTTTTGGCAGAAAATCAGCCTCAAATTCCTCAAATATGCATGTAAGGAGGGTTAAATATTACTGCAATGGAGTTCAGTAACCCAAGTGTAGAATATTAATCGCTTGGAAAGACACATAGAAACACAACTCACCTAAACACAAAGTTTACAAAGTTTTACAACTTAAAATTTACTAAGTCCGAGAAAAACATGAAAATTTTGAGTGAAAAAAAAGAAAATTTTCGTTAAATTTCTGCATACAGTAGGGTTAATACCTACAGTTGTTATTGAAATATGAAAATCAACAGTAATGAGAAGTTAAAGCAGCACAATCTGCACAAAAGCTGACTTTAACACAAATTCTTACAACACCTAAACGCAAATTCTTACAACAACTTTTGGCAGAAAATTTTAGGTGAAATTTGGAAAAAGGTCATAGTATCAGGGTTAAATACTGTTCTGATAGTCCCCTACAACCTACATATGCAATATCAAAGGCCTGAGCCCACTGATCTTTGAGAACTCACCTTAACACCTCACCTTAACACAAACTTTTAGAACTTAAAATTTACTAAGTCCGAGAAAAACATGGAAATTTTGACAGAAAAAAAAGAAAATTTCCGTTAAAATTCTGCATACAGTCGGGTTAATACCTACAGTTGTTATTGAAATATGAAAATCAAGAGTAATGAGAATTTAAAGCACCACAATCTGCACAAAAGCTGACTTTAACACAAATTCTTACAACACCTAAACGCTAATTCTTACAAGTTTTGGCAGAAAATCAGCCTCAAATTCCTCAAATATGCATGTAAGGAGGGTTAAATATTACTGCAATGGAGTTCAGTAACCCAAGTGTAGAATATTAATCGCTTGGAAAGACACATAGAAACACAACTCACCTAAACACAAAGTTTACAAAGTTTTACAACTTAAAATTTACTAAGTCCGAGAAAAACATGAAAATTTTGAGTGAAAAAAAAAGATAATTTTCGTTAAATTTCTGCATACAGTAGGGTTAATACCTACAGTTGTTATTGAAATATGAAAATCAACAGTAATGAGAAGTTAAAGCAGCACAATCTGCACAAAAGCTGACTTTAACACAAATTCTTACAACACCTAAACGCAAATTCTTACAACAACTTTTGGCAGAAAATTTTAGGTGAAATTTGGAAAAAGGTCATAGTATCAGGGTTAAATACTGTTCTGATAGTCCCCTACAACCTACATATGCAATATCAAAGGCCTGAGCCCACTGATCTTTGAGAACTCACCTTAACACCTCACCTTAACACAAACTTTTAGAACTTAAAATTTACTAAGTCCGAGAAAAACATGGAAATTTTGACAGAAAAAAAAGAAAATTTCCGTTAAAATTCTGCATACAGTCGGGTTAATACCTACAGTTGTTATTGAAATATGAAAATCAAGAGTAATGAGAATTTAAAGCACCACAATCTGCACAAAAGCTGACTTTAACACAAATTCTTACAACACCTAAACGCTAATTCTTACAAGTTTTGGCAGAAAATCAGCCTCAAATTCCTCAAATATGCATGTAAGGAGGGTTAAATATTACTGCAATGGAGTTCAGTAACCCAAGTGTAGAATATTAATCGCTTGGAAAGACACATAGAAACACAACTCACCTAAACACAAAGTTTACAAAGTTTTACAACTTAAAATTTACTAAGTCCGAGAAAAACATGAAAATTTTGAGTGAAAAAAAAGAAAATTTTCGTTAAATTTCTGCATACAGTAGGGTTAATACCTACAGTTGTTATTGAAATATGAAAATCAACAGTAATGAGAAGTTAAACCAGCACAATCTGCACAAAAGCTGACTTTAACACAAATTCTTACAACACCTAAACGCAAATTCTTACAACAACTTTTGGCAGAAAATTTTAGCTGAAATTTGGAAAAATGTCGTAGTTTCAGGGTTAAATACTGTTCTAATAGTCCCCTACAACCTACATATGCAATATCAAAGGCCTGAGCCCATTGATGCTTGAGAAATTCACCTTAACATTAAATCTTACAATATTGGACACGCCGGACGCCCACGCCGACGCTGACGCCCGAGGTTATCACAATAGCTCACCACATCTTACAGATGAAGGTGAGCTAAAAACACTAAAAATATGTAATTAACTAAAAATTTGAATGGGAATTATTTGGAAAAAGTTGTTTCCTAAATATAGTAACTTTCAAAATAAGAAAAATGTGTTTCTTATTGTCTGTTTCTTAGTGTCCTGTTTCTTAGTGTCCTGTTTCCTAGTGCCCTACAACCTGATGAGAAAACAGTGGAAAGTAAACCACATCAATTAATTACGGGTAGTAAACTGATGGATTAAAATTAGTAAACCACATCAATTAATTACTAGTTGTAAACTGATGGATTAAAATTAGTAAACCACATCAATTAATTACTGGTAGTAAACTGATGGATTAAAATTACTAAACCACATCAATTAATTACTGGTAGTAAACTGATGGATTAAAATTACTAAACCCCATCAATTAATTACTGGTAGTAAACTGATGGATTAAAATTAGTAAACCACATCAATTAATTACTAGTTGTAAACTGATGGATTAAAATTAGTAAACCACATCAATTAATTACTGGTAGTAAACTGATGGATTAAAATTAGTAAACCACATCAATTAATTACTGGTAGTAAACTGATGGATTAAAATTACTAAACCACATTAATTAATTACTGGTAGTAAACTGATGGATTAAAATTAGTAAACCACATCAATTAATTACTAGTTGTAAACTGATGGATTAAAATTAGTAAACCACATCAATTAATTACTGGTAGTAAACTGATGGATTAAAATTACTAAACCACATTAATTAATTACTGGAAGTAAACTGATGGATTAAAATTAGTAAACCACATCAATTAATTACTGGTAGTAAACTGATGGATTAAAATTAGTAAACCACATCAATTAATTACTGGTAGTAAACTGATGGATTAAAATTACTAAACCACATCAATTAATTACTGGTTGTAAACTGATGGATTAAAATTACTAAACCACATCAATTAATTACTGGAAGTAAACTGATGGATTAAAATTAGTAAACCACATCAATTAATTACTAGTTGTAAACTGATGGATTAAAATTACTAAACCACATCAATTAATTACTGGTAGTAAACTGATGGATTAAAATTACTAAACCACATCAATTAATTACTGGTAGTAAACTGATGGATTAAAATTACTAAACCACATCAATTAATTACTGGTAGCAAACTGATGGATTAAAATTAGTAAACCGCATCAATTAATTACTAGTTGTAAACTGATGGATTAAAATTACTAAACCACATCAATTAATTACTGGTAGTAAACTGATGGATTAAAATTAGTAAACCACATCAATTAATTACTAGTTGTAAACTGATGCATTAAAATTAGTAAACCACATCAGTTAATTACTGGTAGTAAACTGATGGATTAAAATTAATAAACCACATCAATTAATTACTGGTAGTAAACTGATGGATTAAAATTAGTAAACAGCATCAATTAATTACTGGTAGTAAACTGATGGATTAAAATTACTAAATCCCATCAATTAATTACTGGTAGTAAACTGATGGATTAAAATTAGTAAACCGCATCAATTAATTACTGGTAGTAAACTGATGGATTAAAATTAGTAAACCACATCAATTAATTACTAGTTGTAAACTGATGGATTAAAATTAGTAAACCACATCAATTAATTACTAGTTGTAAACTGATGGATTAAAATTACTAAACCGCATCAATTAATTACTGGTAGTAAACTGATGGATTAAAATTACTAAACCACATCAATTAATTACTGGTAGTAAACTGATGGATTAAAATTAGTAAACCGCATCAATTAATTACTGGTAGTAAACTGATGGATTAAAATTAGTTAACCACATCAATTAATTACTAGTTGTAAACTGATGGATTAAAATTAGTAAACCACATCAATTAATTACTGGTAGTAAACTGATGGATTAAAATTACTAAACCACATCAATTAATTACTGGTAGTAAACTGATGGATTAAAATTAGTAAACCACATCAATTAATTACTAGTTGTAAACTGATGGATTAAAATTAGTAAACCACATCAATTAATTACTGGTAGTAAACTGATGGATTAAAATTACTAAACCACATCAATTAATTACTGGTAGTAAACTGATGGATTAAAATTACTAAATCCCATCAATTAATTACTGGTAGTAAACTGATGGATTAAAATTAGTAAACCACATCAATTAATTACTGGTAGTAAACTGATGGATTAAAATTACTAAACCACATTAATTAATTACTGGTAGTAAACTGATGGATTAAAATTACTAAACCACATCAATTAATTACTAGTTGTAAACTGATGGATTAAAATTAGTAAACCACATCAATTAATTACTGGTAGTAAACTGATGGATTAAAATTAGTAAACCACATCAATTAATTACTGGTAGTAAACTGATGGATTAAAATTACTAAACCACATTAATTAATTACTGGTAGTAAACTGATGGATTAAAATTACTAAACCACATCAATTAATTACTGGTAGTAAACTGATGGATTAAAATTAGTAAACCGCATCAATTAATTACTGGTAGTAAACTGATGGATTGAAATTAGTAAACCGCATCAATTAATTACTGGTAGTAAACTGTTGGATTAAAATTAGTAAACCGCATCAATTAATTACTGGTAGTAAACTGATGGATTAAAATTAGTAAACCGCATCAATTAATTACTGGTAGTAAACTGATGGATTAAAATTAGTAAACCGCATCAATTAATTACTGGTAGTAAACTGATGGATTAAAATTAGTAAACCGCATCAATTAATTACTGGTAGTAAACTGATGGATTAAAATTAGTAAACCCCATCAATTAATTACTGGTAGTAAACTGATGGATTAAAATTAGTAAACCACATCAATTAATTACTAGTTGTAAACTGATGGATTAAAATTACTAAACCACATCAATTAATTACTGGTAGTAAACTGATGGATTAAAATTACTAAACCACATCAATTAATTACTAGTAGTAAACAGATGGATTAAAATTAGTAAACCACATCAATTAATTACTGGTAGTAAACTGATGGATTAAAATTAGTAAACCGCATCAATTAATTACTGGTAGTAAACTGATGGATTAAAATTAGTAAACCACATCAATTAATTACTAGTTGTAAACTGATGGATTAAAATTACTAAACCACATCAATTAATTACTGGTAGTAAACTGATGGATTAAAATTACTAAACCACATCAATTAATTACTAGTTGTAAACTGATGGATTAAAATTAGGAGATAGTTACAATAATTAAAATTAGGGCTGTCATGATTTTTTAATTTAGGAATCGATTAATTGTCGCAAATAATCGATAATAATCAATTAATCGTACCTAGATGACCCCCTCTCCCTCTCTCTGAAGTCGATAAAAAATAAAGTTCAAGTCAGTTGACCTACCTCCGGTAAACAATAGTTTTTTTCATCAAATTTTCTTTTAATTAATAAACGTCTAAAGCGGGATACAATTTACCGATTATTCAACAACAAAAAATACTAATCGACTTCGCCGTGATCGATCAACAATCGATTAATCGATTAATCATGACAGTCCTAATTAAAATGTCTAACACCCAAACAGTTTTTAATGATGAACCGATTATCAAAACTTGTGATGAACCGATTACCAATTATTTCTCTGCCAATTATGCCGATTCCGATGGTGGAAATGGGACACCGAAGAAAATCTGTTGGTGCTTGTTATACTACAGAATTTCGTTAATAAATCACCAATTACAAGTGCTTAATACCACATAAGTTCTCAGAGAATGCATGTTTAGTGCTGGGCAATATTGGCAAAAATAATATTTGCATTTTTGGGGGTTGGGGTGGGGGAGAGGATTGTTTTTAATGATACAATCACACGATATTGTCCTCTTATGAAGATTGTGTTTTATTCCAGTAAATAGTTTTAAAATCGTTTTGTGTAAGAATACAATAGATCTAGACTTGTCTGTATGAACCAGGAATATATTGAGCACACATACTTAATTGAATAATATCTTTGATGTCAATGTGTGTTGAGAAGTTGTGTGACGCATGGTTTACAGCTACACACACGATGTACTCTGCAATAAACATTGGGGAGCAACACCAAGAGAGGTAACTGAATTAAACCAGAGGTTCAAGTGAGCCTAAAATACTCACCTGGCTCAAGTTGTCAAAAGAGATGAGTGTATCACTAAGTGATCAGCAGCAAGAACAATTTTTTCATTTGCAATGACACAACCAAAGGCAACTTTTTTGGCCATTCATTTCTGCTGGTCCTAGGAAAGCTTTCTAGCAAGCTCAGTTCTGTGAATTTTTATTTTGTTTTCAACTACTGTGGTTTTCTCTACCTCCCCCCCCCCCCCCCCCCCACCCCAACAAAAAAACAATTCTGTCATACATGTAAATGAAATACTTATGATCCAGTTATATGCTACATGACAAATATGGTTCACATCTGCCCATTGAATCTGAAAACAGAAATATTGAGTGTAGCCCAAAATTTGGGAGCCCAAATTTTGACTTACCGAGTTTATTTGAAAAAAAAGTGAAAATGCATCACTAAAGTACATGTAAGTTCGAAACAAGAAATCTAAGCATTATTGCAAGTGGCTTATAAAAAGTGGATTTTAAAATCATATTAGGCTTATGGAGCATTAACCCCACCCTAGGGGATCTAGTAATTTGGAGGGAAAAATCAGAAGAGTAAATTCCACCAGCCTGAAGATGGCAGCAGCTTCATTTGAACAAAGGAAAAAAGTTTTACTCCAAAGATGGTCTGTGCTCATCATTTTTTCCAATACCCTCTTCCTGGAACCCTGATTGAACCGGTGGCATTTTTTTTTAACCAATTTCTTCTGGTCCTAAGGATGCTTAGGACCAAATAACAGTTCTCTCACAACTTCTCTGTTCCTTGTGGTTTGGGATACAAGGGCTTTTAGTTTTTTTCTCGGTTTTTAGACCCTGGGATTGTCACAGGGCTGTGAAAAAAAAATTGGGGGGGGGGGGGGGGCATCAATCAGTTACTTAGGATCCACTTGTACTATATGCCAAATTGGGTTGAAATTGGCCCACCAGTTCTTGAAATAGAAATTTGGGGCAGAGCCCAATATGGATATGCCCCCACAGAGAGCTCAGATATTGACCTATCAACTTCCCTTGAACAAACTTTAATCTTCTACACCAAAGGATGTTCCATACCAAATATCAGGGCATTCCCTCCGGTGGTTCATGGGAAGAAGATTTTTACAGGTTTTTCAGCTTTTAGGGCATAAACCAGAGCCCGAATATGGCAGCTGCTTCATTTAAACAAAATAGAAAGGGTATACTCCATAGATGTTCTGTGCAATATATGTTTGAATTTGGCCTAGTGGTTGTGAAGATGTCAAGTTTGCAAAAAGTTAACGGACGACAGACATCGGACACTGGATAAAAGTGATGGCAATAGCTCCCACTGACTTGCAGTCAGGTGAGCTAAAAATGAACCTGACAAACTGAAAATGTGTTTGTGACAGTCATGCGACTTACCTGTGGCATTACAATCGTCTATCATTGAAGAAAAAAAGTTTTTGTTTTTTCTCCAGTTTTAATTTCTTATTGTATTGTGATGCTTGCTACAGACTAATGGCTGAACACATTTTATTTATACATGTACCCTATGCAATGTTGTACTGCACAATGACTGAAGGTCAGTGACTGATCAGCTGGGAAATGGTGGAGATATAGTACAGATTACAGATGGTAAATTTCTTAATATCTCTGCTCTGCAACTCCCTAAATATTCTGCTATGCACTGCATAATTGGGAAATGGCCACATATCAATGAGATTTTTAATAGTCAGTGACAAATATAGAATAACTGGAAACTGCCAGTTGTCATAATCGTCTGAAGCCCAATGACTGGCCGGTTCCGATTGGTGATTCTGATTATCGGTTCATCATTAGTAGTTTTGAGTAGTAACAAGAGATGATGCTCATACAGTTTGAACCTTAAAAATCAACCTGATGTTAGTAAACTTGAGTCTAGTATAAAAGAGTAAAAATAATTTTAAAATTTATTAAAAACGTTAATTACTTTAAGAAATAATAGGATTTTAAAATAGATCTCTTAGAGATCAAACAATGAAATACTGCCCTCTGACATGATTAAAATCAGTGCAATGTAAAAGAATGTGCTTCACCAACATCTGCTGGCAAGAAACACATTCTGGTTGCATATTACCCTCTAACAAAAAGGGATGTGTAAGTCTTGTGTGACCAATATGGCATCACGTCAGAATGACATGATCTTTTCTACAGAAGTTACTAGACCAGTAGTGATCAAAAATTTGTTTGAAAGCAATGGAGCTTGCTATCTGTCGCTTCATCCCAATCCGTCTGCCACACAGATTTGAGGTATTTATTGATATGTGGTTTAAAATCACTGAAAGGAATTATAAAATCAGTGAAAGGCTTGGTTAAAGCCTATTTTTCACTGTCCGCACTGGTGTTATCGGAGACACCAACATCAGGCTTGTAATTTTGAAAATTGCAGGAGGGCCATTATGGTTCGCCTCAAATCACTCCAGAAGGACCATTTTGGGTTTGCCTAAAATGTCCCCAGGAGGATCATTTATGGTTTGCGGAGACCATTTTGTTTCAGCCTGCTGGGTAGGCAACTAATATCATTTTAAGATACATGGTTTGTGTAATTATGATGTACGTCATCATGTAAAGTATAGATGCAGGCTTGAATATTTGGATGCAAGATACCAGGTTACCCATGGCACTAACAGTGAAACAGTGAAACATCCCAGGCGAATCGTCAGGGGTCAAACTGGCATGGGTATGATACGTCCCGTAATCATGCGTGACATGAGAGTTGTCACAGTCTGATGTACAATGTAATAACTAATTACAACTTTGGAATTGGCAGACCTCTCGCTCGTATTTGGAAATTTACTTACTGTCTCTGTGTGACTCCATCGACTACACACTATTGTAAACTTCACAAATTGTGCTTTGTTACCTCCATCAATCCGCGAAAATTGCCGTTTGAGACGGCCCATTTTGAGGTGCCTTCGACTGAATCAATGGGCTGCAGAAATTGGGGATCTGAATCAGGGTCTTAAAACTAAACAGAAAGAGGTACCCAGAGGATAAATTGGTCCCCCTGTATAGGATAGCATAATCAAATTTACCTTCTGGGGACCTCATTTTGCAAATGTCTGATTGCTTATTTTCAGGCCTGGACATGAGAGTATTTAACTTCTCACGAAGGTCCAAAATGAGAGGATTCTTCAACCTGTGGTTGAGTAAAGGAAGCAACAAAGAAAGAGAGTCGGAAAATATAATCGACGTCCGTTCCTGTACATTCTCATTGGTAAGAAAAAGGGGTAAAGCTTTAACTTCAGCTGTGGAAACAGAGCTTTTATTTGGTATTCTGATTCAGGTGATGTGAACACCAGTGATAACAGCTGATGATACTTTGTCACCATCTTTAGTAGAGCTGAAATGGTTAATTGATTAACCAGTGATCAATGTCTTCATCAATCAAAAAAGTAATTGATCGATTAACCAGTTACTTTCGAACTATAATATTATTAACAAAGGAACAAACTTGCTCCAAAACAGGCCCACGTTGTCACACTGACTCATATCAATTATATGAGACAGAGTAAAGCATGTAAGTTACGTGCTGACACATACTTGTTCACATGCATGTATCAGTAGCTGGAAATGGTCATTCTTAACCCTTTACCCAATGCGGTTGAAAGATGATACTTGCAAAATAAATTCTTAAATTACTAAAAAATGAAAGTGTCAATGACACTGTAGCTCAACTTGTCAAGACAAAGACATGTACATGTATAGTATGTGACACAGCAATGACAAACATCTAGGTAATGACCTGATAACAAAGGTACATATAAAGTATTGTAACGGTCTGTACATAAATACTGACCGTTGCCTGTAACAAATGTATAGGTAAAGTATTGTAAAGGTGGGTGACAGTCAGATGCTGAACTAGAAAAAATCTTTGAGTCCCAGAGTGGGTCTGACTGAACCCCAAAATATTTGTTCTCATAGCACAGTGATAACAAAGGCACCCCAAAACACACTCGTTCCTGTCCCAAGGTGAAAACAAAAGTACTCAAGACGTTTTGTGAAGATCAGTTCATAAATACGAGCTGTATAGAACTTGTGACAAAAAACTGATTGGACCTAATTTCGGTACAAAATGGCCATTGGCAGCCATCTTGAATTTTGGACCGTACCCAGAAACACTCATTCTCATCCCAAGGAGATAACAAAGGTACCCAAGAAGTTTTGTGAAGATCGGTTCATAAATACAGCCTCTACCCTGAGCCGTATTGACATGTGTGCTTACATTGTATAAGTTGCACTGAATAAATCAAAGTTCATCTAATTTGCATAATTTCTGCACGAAAAAAAAACCCTTACAATATGTGATGTATTCCATGTTACTAAACATTCATACAAAAATTTATTAAAATCAGAACTTTCATACAGAAGTTCTATACAAAAGACTGATTGCACTAATTTTGGTACAAAATGGCTGCTGGTGGCCATCTTGAATTTCGGACCACACCCAAAAACACTCGCTCTCATCCCACGGTGATAACAAAGGTACCCAAGAAGTTTCGTAAAGATTGGTTCATAAATATGGCCTCTAGTCTGAGCTGTATAGAAGTTGTGTACAAAAAACTGATTAGACCTAATTTTGGTACAAAATGGCCACTGGCAGCCATCTTGAATTTTAGACCGCACCAAGAAACACTCGTTCTCGTCCCAAGGTGATAACAAAGGTACCCAAGACATTTCGTGAAGATCAGTTCATAAATACAGACTCTAGTCTGAGCCGTATTGACATGTGTACTTACTGTGTGTAAGTCGCACTGAAAAAATCAAAGTTCATCTAATTTGCATAATTTCTGCACGAGAAAAAAACCCGTATTATATGTGATGCATCCCATGGTACTAAACATTCACACAAAAAAATTATTCAAATCAGGGCTTTCATATGGAAGTTCTGTGCAAAAATCTGATTGCACCTAATTTTGTACAAAATGGCTGCCATCGGCCATCTTGAATTTCGGACCGGACCCAAAAATACTCGTTCTCATCCCACGGTGATACCAAAGGTACCCAAGAAGTTTCGTAAAGATCGGTTCATAAATACGGCCTCTAGCCCGAGCCGTATTGGCATTTGCACTTACAGTGCTGAAAGTAACCCCAAAAAACATCAAAATTAGTCTAATTTGCACAATTTACGTACGAGAAAAAAACCCGTATTATATGTGATGTATCCCATGGTACTAAACATTCATACAAAAAAATTATTCAAATCAGAGCTTTCATATGGAAGTTCTGTACAAAAAACAGATTTCTGCATCGTCGGTACAAAATGGCAGCTGGCAGCCATCTTGAATTTCGGACCGCACCCAAAAACACTCGTTCTCTTCCCACGGTCATAACAAAGGTACCCAAGAAGTTTCGTAAAGATCGGTTCATAAATACGGCCTCTAGCCCGAGCCATAGCAGCTTGGCACTTACAGCTCTGAAAGTAACACTAAATAAATCAAAGTCAGTCTAATTTGCATAATTTACGCACGAGAAAAAAACCCGTATTATATGTCATGTATCCCATGGTACTAAACATTTATACAAAACTTTATTCAAATCAGAACTTTCATACAGAAGTTCTGTACAAAAAACTGATTTTTGCATCATCGGAACAAAATGGCCACTGGCAGCCATCTTGAATTTCGGACCACACCTAAAAACACTCGTTCCCGTCCCAGGGTCATAAAAAAGGTACACAAGAAGTTTCGTAAAGATCGGTTCATAAATACGACCTCTAGCCCGAGCCATAGCCAATTGTTGACGTACGGACAGACGGACAGACGGCCAGACGGACAGGCGGACGGACGGACAGACGGACGACGGACGACGGGCCATGACAATAGCTCAAATTTGACTTCGTCAAAGTTGAGCTAAAAATTCAATTTTTGTCTCAAAAACATGGATTATGACCCCTCATTGGACGAGCCCAACGAGAGGTCATAAGCTATGTTTTTGAGACAAAAATTGAAAACATAATAAAATTTGAATAGAGACTTTTGTATATAGCACTGGCCGGTTTTTCCTGTTATGTTGGGAAAAGAGTTACAGTTAAAACTAGAAGTCCTGTCATGAAATGCACACAAATAGCACGTTTATGTGCGTGTTAATGTACGCGTTATGACCCAAGTAAAGCTATCAAATTCTGTACATATGGCCTGTGTACAACCAATGTTTCAGCCAATGAACCTCCGGGTAACCCGGAGGTCCATTGGCAGAAACATTGCTTGTGTTTGCTACGAGTAACCAGGAGAACATCCCGTGCTGTGGATGCCATTCGATATGGCAATTGCGCGCAATTCCAATTCGCAATTAAGCCTAGATAAGCGCACAGTTCGTGACAGGACTTCTAGTTTTAACTGTAATATGTAAATCATCAAGTTATTCAGCTACCTATTAGGGTAAGTAATTAATTGGTTTACCAAGGTTAATCCATGTGATTAATCGATCAAGAAAACCCTTTAACTGTTTCAGTTCTAATCTTTAGATCCATCTGTATAGACCAGGCCTTTATATTAATTATTAATTTGGGCACATCAGATTCAAGAGAAAAATGTGCCCAAAATATGAGAACCTCCTTTATTAGTCAATATTCATACAAATAGAATATAATAAAGGGCTTTCTAAGACCTATTTTGCATCATGCAAAAGTATTTCTTAACATATATCTTTACTTTAGAATGTCACAACAAGATGTTGGTAGCCGTCTCCTATTTTGGGCACAGCCTTATCACCTTCAATTTGGGTTAATATAAAGGCCTGTTATAGACGCTTGAATATGCACTATACCTATATTTTATTTCAGTATATTTTTGTTTAAACTCCGAAGAATTTGTTTCAGACTTTTTGGTAGAAGTAAGAGTGAATTTATTTATTGGTGTTTAAGGTCACATACTTATGCACAATGGCTAACCATGACCATGACAGTTTTACGGGTGGAGGAAGCCAGGCTTGTCATTTTGAAATTTGCAGGAGGGCCATGATGGTTCGCCTCAAATCACAACAGGAGGGCCATTTTGGGTTCACCTAAAATGACCCCAGGAGGGTCATTTATGATTTGCGGGGGTCATTTTCTTTCAGCTTGCTGGGTAGACAACTAATATCATTTTAAGGTACATTATGTGGAGAGTGGATTGTAACTAAATCACCCATGGAGTGAAGTTATCACCCAAACTGTAACTTTCAAATTTAAAAAATATGGACAAAAAACACAAGCAATGTTTCAGCCAATGGACCTCCGGGTTTAACCTGAAGGTCCATTGGTTGAAACTTTGCCTATGCTTGTTATGGTTTGCAACAAATTTGAAATTATTGCATGGATGGAATCTCCACTCTGCAGGTGAATTAGTGATAATACACTCTTCCCGTAATGTACATGGTTTGTGTAATTATGATGTAATTATGATGTACGTCATCACGTAATGTATATTTGGAAAGTTACTTACTGTCTCTGGGTGACTGCATTGATGACACACTTCTAACTTTACAAACTGCACTTCTGTTACATGTACCTCCTTCAATCCGCGAAAATTGCCATTTGAGATGGCCAATTTTGAGGTGCCTTCGACTGAATTAATGGGCCGCACAGTCCACGGAATTTTGAACTCAGACGGGCGACTGCGGCCTGGGGGCAATTGCCCGCCTCAAAATGACAAGCCTGGTAAGCCGAACAACGACGAGCAGCTGCCAGCTCCCCAACATCGTAACTCCACACTGCAGCAGAGGCAGGGTTAGATTGGTTGAAGACATGCCCACTATCGACGTGCAGTACGCCTTAGTACATGGCGTCATCGTGCCCCCATGTGGACAATCGAGGTTAAGTGCCTTGCCCAAGGACACAACGGCGAGTCCGAATCGATCGCTCAGATGGTCACCCATCCAAGGACTAACCAGGCTCGACGTTGCTTAACTTCGGCGATCTGACGAGAACTGGTTACCGCAAGATGACATGGAGGAATGTGTGGTTCACAGTTTTCTTTTATCATATCGGATTCAATTTTGCCGGACTCCATATGGGGTTTAATTCTAATTCCCAATGGCGACTCTTTTTCTTGTGTCGGTAAAAATTTTTTGACATTTTGAATGTCCGAGACACAGTTATAAGCAGAGTTTGATGGATTAGCAAACAGTTTAGAAACATACTGAAGTAGCAATTTAATTCTGCGCTCCTCAAAAGAAGGCTCCTCAGCTTCAACAAGCATTGAATCTATTGGTGATGTTCAAAAAGCATCTAATACCACTATTATGATTTGCAGGAAGCGGTTTCAGATACGATTTCCTTGCAGAACAATAAACCACATAACTGCAATCTAATTTGGGTTTAACAAATGATCTATACAGATGGAGTAATGTTTTTTGGTCAACATACCATCTACCTTTAGAAGGTTCAGTGCCCTTTTGCATTTAATATTTAGTTTTTTTTATGTGAGAAGTGAAATTCAGTTTATTGTTGAACAGTAAACCCAAGAATTTCACTTCTTTTACAACTTTAATGGTACTACCATCCATTTTCAACTGGTGAACTTCGGTTCAAGATGATGCTTCTGGAGCTTTAAGAAACGAAAACAATTAGTTTTGGTCTTTGAAAACTTGAAACCATTTTCTGCAGCCCATTTCTGGATTCTGTTTAAACACAGCTGAAGTTTGTGCTCCATGACATTCTTATTTTTACTGCTACAGGAGATTAAAAAGTCATTGACATACAATGAAGAATCTACCATATTCTCAATTGCTTCGATAATGATCTTGATTTTCACCAAAAAAAAGAGTAACTGATAAAATACTACCCTGAGAAACTCGCAATTCTTGCTTGTGAGGATCAGATAAAGTTGTTCAAACACAAACTTGAAACTGATAATCCTTAAAACATTTTCTATAAAAAGCGACATACCGTATACGCCCTCTTCTCAACCCCAAGTTAAAAATATCTTTTAAAATCCCATACTTCCATGTTGTAACATATGTCTTTTCCAGGTGAAAAAAGATGGTGACCACATGTTCTTTCCTAGCAAAGGCATTTTTCGTATAAGTTTTTCAAGTCTGACCAAATGATCCACAGTACTTCTCTCTGGCTTCTGAAATCACACTGAACATTCGCAAGTAGATTGTTCGATTCCAGAAACCAGACAAGTCGATCATTGATCATCCTTTCCATGGTTTTACACAGACAACTTGTTCATGCAATTGGTTTGTACCGGTAATTACTTAGATTTCTCACAGGTACAGTACGTGGAGAGTGGATTATCACTAAATCACCTGCAGAGTGGAGGTTCCACCCAAGTAATAATTTCAAATTTGTTTCAAAGCATAACAAGCACAAGCAAAGTTCCAGCCAATGGACCTCCGGGTTAAACCCGGAGGTCCATTGGCTGAAACATTGCTTCTGTTTTTTTGTCCATATGTACAGAATTTGAAAGGAATACTTTGGGTGATAACTCCACTCCATGGGTGATTTAGTTACAATTCACTATCCACGTACTGTACTCAGCACAAGCTGTGAAATCGAAAGAAAAATGATATCTGATAGCATTTTTGAATCGATGCTGATGATTTCAAAGCCTGTGCGGAGTACCTGTGGGATTTCTGTGATCTTTATCAGGCTGGGAATTATTGTTGCTTTTCGCCACGAAGGTGGAAACTGGCCAGTTGCCCATATTTTGATGAAAAGTGATAAAAGTTCAAGTGATGATTGTGACATACATTTTAAAATTTGGTGAAGTTATTTCATCGGGTCCCGAAGCAGTTATTCTTTGCTTTATATAAAGAGTTATTCAAGGGGAGCACTGTCGAAGCTAGACTGGTTCTCGTTATATCACTGAGTTAAGCAACGTTGAGCCCGGTTTATCCTTGGATGGGTGACCATTCGGTGATTGATTCTGGTGCTTCCCGTAGTAGTGGCTTCGGTGCAATCAGAGAAGTTTGAATGTGTGATTCTGCTACGTTGCATCACATGCCAGCTGTAAACGTTGGGAATGTTCACCCGTACTATGCAATCCCCACCGTACCTTGGTGTAAAATAGGGACCTGTTGAGGTGCTTGCCTTGTGTGCCCGTTTGTGGAGCACCGGCAGAATGCTCTGTTGAGTTGAGCTGAGAATGTCATAGTATGAACAAGGGGTGTGAGCACCTGTGATACAAGGTAATAATGTGAGTCAGAGAGCACTGCGGTGGATTCTAGATGTTAACATTGTATTATTATTAGAGCTGTGCGGTTATGGAATTTTGCCTCGGTTTCGGTTCGGTTTTTACAAAAATAGTTGAGTATTTGTTTCGGTTTCGTTTTTTGGGGCGCGTATTGATTTAAAGGCCGAAAATGAACAAATATAAGGGGTTCTGACCAGTGAATAAGCCACAGGTATGCGTAAAGTAAAGGAGTGGTAACGGTGCTACTAGAAACCGGAATCACCCGGAATCCCCTTTAAAGACTGGAATCACCCGGAACACCCTCATATTTTACTACATTTTCGCCATATTTAGCACTTTTAGTAATAAAAAATCATCCTCGGGGGTTCCAATCATAGTTTTTTTTTCAAATATAGATTTTGACATGTCTTAGTGTACGAGAAGAGATTATCGGAACGATTATTCTCATTCATTGCCTTTCATCGATCGAACTTTTTCAGGGGAAGTAATTCGCGGTACCATTGTAGTGTACGTTTTTATTTTGCGCTGTATCAATGCAGCCCTGACCAGGAATTGAGCTGCATCAACGTGGCCCTGACGGGAATTGAGTTGCTTCAGTGAATTTTGTTATTATTTACTTGAACGTTCCGGTCACTTGTCTGTTTCGAACATGTGCTTTTCGGCAAATATCAGGTATTTTCTGTCAATTTCAACCAAGTGCATCAAATTTATCGTCAATAAAATAAACGGCAGATTTGATATAATTTATTCTCTATCACGATAACAATATTATCAGGCCACAAGAAATAAGTTTTTGAATGTATTTCTACAAAATTTCGGCTATTAAGTGTTTTTCAGTGTTTCTAGTAACCTAACCGCTGGGTGACTTTTTAATTCCGCAGTGGCTTAACTGATTTATCTTGTAGAAGATAATATTGTACCTTGGGCTCTGTTTCTCTTGCACAGTACAAGAATAGTGCAACCATAGCCAACCAAGTCAAACTATCACGACCTTCGTCGTAAACATGAGTCTTTTATATAAAAATGTGCCCCCCCCACCCCCCACACACACACACACATAGTGTTGAACCGATGATCGGAACCGGCCACCTCAATCGGCCGATTATGGGCAATCGGATGACAACGGCAACGGCTCCTGGAACATCGGTTCAACCGATTGTTGTCAAGCATTTTGTGATGATTCATTAACTGCATTTTATTATCTTCTGCAATTGTTCAATTGTAAATGTAAAATGATGTCAATAAAGTTGAGAAACAACCACAATGTGTATTCGTAGTCACTCCTTTGCGGGATATACAAGTTAAACGACACGTAAACCTTACAATTGAGCGCACTTGCGGCAATCACCAGTTCATATCGGAAAAGTGAAGGTTTCACTTCATTGACTAACGTTGCAGTAAAATTACCAGTCGCACGCACTTGGGCGGTAAACGTGGCTCTGGGACATTTACCGCCCAAGTGTGCGTGACTCGTAATTTTACTGTGACTCCTGTCAAGGATGTTTGACACTGTGAAAAATGTTCAGTTTGATGTAGGTCTTTCGAGCCTTGGCTTGTCTAGCAGTGCACGGTATTACAACTGGAATCGGCATCAGCATAGGCCGATTGTGAGCTCAAATAACCGGTAATCGGCCAGTGACCATTTTCGGTAATCGGTTGAACACTACACACTCATTCCAGTGAGCTTAAAGTTTGATAGTAAATTCTCGCTTCTCGGCTATGATGTTTGTGTTGTATTGGAGATGCATGATAAAACATTGAGTTCAAAATGATGCCACAAGTTACTTCCCCTAGAAAATGTTTTGATCGAAAAAAAAATTGTAAACGAGGAAGACTCTTCGCTAGCCGGTTCATGTACCCTGAAATCCTTTGAAATTTACTAAATCTTGAACGTGGAAACTTATTAGATAGGATTCCATTGCTGAAAGTGCTATATATGGCAAAAATGTATTAAAATATGAGGGGATTCCGGGAGATTCCGGTCTTTAAAGGGGATTCCGGGTGATTCCGGTTTCTAGTAGGACCCAGTGGTAAAGGTATAGGTATTGGATTGACATTTTCGGGACGTTGAACCTGAACACAGTATCAGAATTCGGACACAAACTTGAGTTGACACGAGGTTACGTGAGCTTTTCCGACCTGGTGGCCAGTGATGGTACCGGTAAGAAATTTTTTGCAAAAAAAGAAAAACCCAAAGAATAATACATACTGGGGAGTATATTGGAAGAATTGTTCCTCAGTAAGACATATTTTGATATGCTGTCATTTCATAAACAGAACGTTTCCAAAAACGGGAGGATAAAGACCAGAAGGCAAACTTGGTATCAGCTGTTCAAAATATCTGCTGCACATCAAGGGAGAGTACTCAAAACACACGTGGGGGGAAATGACGTGACACACTGCAAACAAAAACAAGATTTTTTGTAAAGCTGTTGAACTCAATTTAATATAAATAGCCTATCGATTTTAACTGGGGCTGTGCGCGATATCGTCTCAAGCTCTGTTGACATGTTGGAGCTGATAAATATTTATCGCCTGCTGTCGACTGTGGTATTTTGTGTGAGGCAGGCAATTTGGGTCCGCGGGAATCGCTTACCTCAAAATGACAAGCCTGTACCCCAATCAGAAATTCTCCGCCGTGTTGAACAATGTTGACTCAATGGAAATAGTTTATAAAAAGGTTCAAAAGTCTTCAGAAAGTTAGAACAAAAAAAACACCGTCCACAAACCGAATGTCGGTACTCGGAGGAAAAGTCGGTCGGTTATTTAAAAAAAACGAAACCGACAGACTTTCGGTTAACCGCACAGCACTAATTATTATTATTATAACTGCGTTGTGTCCTTGGGCAAGGCACTTCATCCTGATTGCCAATGTGGGGGTATGGTGGCACTGTGTCGTATAGCTTCTCATTAACATGGCCAAGGGTATTTTGCATTTAAGTTACCTCTGACCTCCACTATTCACAATCCTCACAGTCGCACCATTACGTGTACAGTACCCATATGAGACTGGTCAATTAAAACCCCAGTTATTGATGCTAAATTTAGATTAGTGCTGTCTATTTATAGAGGAACTATTTAAGAGTGGGCGTGTACAATTAATTACTTATCTTCATTGACATCAGAGCAACATTAACAAGAACATTGGCTTTGATATATTTTATTTCATTCAAGTGTTCCAACTTTTAATAAGCGATAAACTAGAAACATAATACACTGCACATAAATATTAACATTAAAAAGTTTGTTTTTTGCTCATAGATATTTACATAAATGAGTTGTCTTTTTTTAATCTTTCAACTTCATTTGGTTTCTTATAACTAACATTACAGTACGTTCAACGTGGATTGAAACAAAAACGCCGCCGCGGTGTGTTCTCCATCGTGGAGTTTCAGTGGACCGCAGTGTTTGATCAGTGGAAGACAGTTTTCAAAACACTGACCCGCCGTGGTCACGAGCGTTAAGGGATTAGCTTATAATTGCTTTTGCATGTCAGTTTCTCTGCTGATTAATAAATACTGTCTTGCGACGTCAACTGGCAAAACAACTGCGTTTGTTACTGGCAGTAGATAATTTATTTTAAATTAAAATTGGAATTTGGAGGAGGCAGACGGCGACTATTGTTGTGGTTTGAAATTGTAAATTGGGAATAGAACAGTCAGTTCCATTTGGTTAAGTACAAAGTCCTCGACACTTTCGAAACTAAACTGTTGTGTTTGCGCGATCGATTTGATCGAGGAAATAAATAAACCAGACTTGAGAAAAACAACTAATAATTGCGAAGTTCCCAATTTCACATTTTGTTTACAGCTGTAGGCCAACACGTGATGAACCGTGTTTTCCTTGGGTGGGAAGTTTAGGCGAAAAAACCTCCTGCGACCAGCCCATCCTCTTTCCCGTCTTACTCTTGTCGGGCTACGCAATTAAAGATTCTTATAAAAGGATATAGTAAAAAGAAAAAATAGTGTTTTTGAATGGATATCAAAAAGTATCTCACTCGTGACTGAAACTAATGATTATTTCACATGGGGGAGGAGGGGGGTGGACGGGAGATATTTGCATACCGCGGAAACAAATATCCTTCATCCAATTCTGTAGGGGTTTGTAAATACTTTTATACTCTTTGCATTTGCAGATTTTTCAACGTTCCTCGACATTGTTGTTATTTGTATTATCAATTGAAGATATGTCTCATAAGCCTTCATAGGCTGGATTTCATATAAATATTTTGTAAATACTCTGTATATTATGTATGTGTATGGAAATGTGACACTTAAATAAAATATTCTACTACTACATTAAAGTAGTCGGGATTGATGTGACTAATTAAATATAGTAGATTAAATTACCACTTGGACAAGGTGCGAAATAACATTTGAGTGGCGCAACAAAGCACAGAGCTGTCCTTCAAACCAGTTTTAACACCTCTGCACATGACAAGCTTGAGAAAAAATAAGAGACAAATCAACATTTTCAATTACTTTTTTTTAATTCAACAATCATAATTATAACCATGTGTAAATAAAATCAATAGAAAATAAAATTTTTTTTATTTTTCAATAATGACATGCCGATCGACAAGCCAGACCACCACACGTCATAACCCTAGCTCAAACATGCCACGAAATTTTGTATTATAATTTTTGGGGTTTGTCCCCCCACACGTGTCTTGAAACCCCAAAAATTAAAATAGGTCTTTCAGGCAGGAGATTTTAGTTCCTCTATTGGAGATTTTCTGGCGCTACCCCTGATTTTTACGTGCAGCCAGCACATCAAAAATTTCAGTGTCTTGGCAGTGTAAGATTCAGTCATCCATACCACTCCTTAATGGTGAAGTAAATAGTCCCCCCCCCCCCCCCCCCCTCATTCCCAATCCCCGAAACGAGGCAATTGGACTCCAGACTCCCATAAACCCACACGCACAAACAGGCCTATATCATCGATTGCTTGCCCATCTGCACCCCCCCCCCCCCCCCCCCCCAATCTTGGCCAGTTTTCCTTGTTAGTGCATGCAGGTGCTTCAATATATGGATTCCGAAGCGTGTTGGGCTGAAACGTCCTAGGGCCACCACAAGCATTCCTTTTTCGTTAATGTAGTTTATTTATGTTAATTCCACTCTCAACATGTACATTTTAACATTCCACTCTGGACTTAATATTTAAAATCTTAAATCGGATTCCCTTCCTACCCAACCCACAATTTATTCAAAATTCAGTACCGGTAACATGATTCTTCTCCGTCAATAGCTACAGTTAGGTAAAGACCGTCGGGGGAATGTCCAGATATTGTGCTGGTCAAGTTATAATTTTTTCAACTCAACATCCATGATTTCAGTAGGGTATAATATTTATTTTTTCGTAATTCCTCGAGTTCTGAATCGATTTTGATGAACAACATTCGGAATCGCAATAGCTTTTAATAACTTTTTCAAATATTGAACTATCTTTTTAATTTTTCAAGTAAAAGTAAAGGTAATTTTTCACTGACTGTGAAAAAAATTGATCTTAAGAGACGGCGACTGAGAGATCAAAAGATAAACCAACGTCATCCAAACATCCCATCACACAGTTTGACATATTCATGCAAGATTAAAAACACTATTCAAACTCCACATTTTGATCGTTTTTTCTGCCATATAAAGGCGTTTTATTATCAAAAAACATGTATGGAGTATACGTATTCAATTTATACTTAAGTGCAATACCTAAAAATCACTAAACAACAATGAACTGAAACTATTTTTGGTGGAAGAATAAACCTGATTACCGCACTTGCAAAAAACACAAGTTATTTATAGACAAATTGAAGTCACGTGGTGGGGTTTTGCGACCCCCACCTTGTAGTGTAATTCGTGGGGCCTCAATTTCTGTGTTCATATGGGCAGCGTACACGACATGAATGTGTACAGTTTCTTGAACTTGAAGCTCTCAGTGTGGGCTTTCCTGCAGCAGATACCAACCTGACACCACGACCTCCCCCACCCCTTTTCAAAAATTAAAAAATATGCCCCCCCCCCCCTGCACTACAGTGTGTGGGGAAGGGGAGATTTCAGGAGAAGAAAAAAACTCCTGGGTTTCAAAAAAAAACTTTAAACCAAGACGCACAAATCATTTTATTTATTGCTCTTTCTGTCCTCCCCAGAAATGGACCAGGTGGTTAGAATTGTATCGAAAATAGGTGACAAGATGTTTAACACAAACCACAATCTTCGGTTTGAACAAGACTATCGTCAATCTTGAGAAGTTGGATTTCTTTCAATAGGTGTGGGGGTTATTTTCTTACATTTGTAAAATGATGTAATAGCTTCATCCAAACAAATTACTTCAGAATACAGAATAAACGTTCATGGAAAAAACGACACAAATGTCAGAAATTCTCAAAAGATGGACCTCACGTCAAAAATGTTTTGGCGAGTATTTCAGAGCAGGTTTGCGACAAACGTTTTCTTTGCTCCTGAACAGAAGTGAGGAGCTTTCAGAATTCATTACAGCGACAATTCAGAATGGACAGCGCAATTGGGTCAGTCTCTCAAATGAAATGAGAATAATATTGAACCGACAATAAATTTGTTAAAAGAATAAATAAAAGGTGTAAAAAATATGTGTTCTATATTTATTGTGACATATACATACCTAAATTATACCCTGCCTGAGAAGACGATATCAATCTTATGTTTGTATAAACCGAGTCAGACAATAGAACACGACACTCCAATCCTCTCGTTTCACACTTTAGTTCACTCAAGCTGAACTTCACGTCGATCAAGTCAAGCGACTTTCCGATGAATAATGTTTGTGCGGAGATCGCCGATAACTTGCAGTTCCAAACAGATGAAACGGATAAAATGAAATATTTACCCTATCACACGACACTTGTCTTTACCGATGCCATGCCGGAGAGAGTAGATGGTGATCAGCTTCCCGTGTCCCGACACTGGAATTAAGATAGGGTGGAGGAACGTGCTCGTTTCATGGGGTAACAGTAAGGTGTACAAGTGTGTAACAGTGTACTTGTTCGTGGGTGGTAAGCCTAATCTGTATTTAAAAAAAGGATGTTCAACAGGCTGTTCCTTTTCATGATCGAAGTTCAAACCTTTCGGGAAGTTGGCCTCTGGACTTCTCACAGTTAGAGGGAATGCTATAGGATTTCTCACAGGTGGTCTTCGATCTTGTCTCTTGCAGGCTAACTTTTTCAAGTGGCGGACAGGCGGATCGGGAGATTTCCCGTTGGGACTGTAAATAAAAAAAAAAACAACAACTTGAGACGGTCTCGAAGCTGCGTGATGCTTCGTTTGTGAATGTGATGCCCAGTTTGGTGCTTGGGATAAGATGGCCCCGGGGGCTATTTGTCATCGGTGGGACATACGGGGGAAGCTAGCAGTATCATACCAATTAGGCCTACAGTGGTAACGGCAGTTCCGGATCATCAAGAGCAGTTCCGGATCAATTTTGATTTTTTGTTAAAGAGTATTTATACTACTCAAAGTTTGCTGAGCACCAAATATTTGACACATCATTGTGAAATTTGCTTGTGACATATTTGCGATATTTTGGGTGGATATGAATTAGGAGTGTATTGAAATGGTCCCCAGTGTTTACATTAGCTCTCTTGACAGGCAGACTTTTCGTGACAGTCATGGAAAGCATGTGCCCCTTGATTTTCATGATGTTTTCGTGTACTGTCTACATGTACATGGCATGTGTAGGGTATTCAGTCTTCATTTCACCACAAACCCCTGTGTTTTAATGATTGAATATGGCAAATGTAAGAATACATTTGTCTGAAGCAGAAATGTGGAGGGCTATAAGGATGGTGGCCGGAGCAAGGGGCTACCCATCGCCAGGTTAGTGAAGCCCTTGGTGTGCACCATACGTTGATCACCAGAGCCTGGACAAGATTTCAGTAGTATGGCACACCTATAAGACGGCATGGTGGTGGCAGAGACAGAATAACATCTGCGACTGAGGACCGATTTTTGATCATTCAGGCCCGTAGGAACCGCTTTGCCACAGCAACCCAACTTCGCAGTGACCTTCAGAATGTATCCATGCTAAATGTTTCGATGCAGAGTATCTGGGCAAGGTTGCACGAAGGTGGTCTCCGATCGAGAAGACCATGTATTTGCATTCTGCTGTCCCAGAACCATCACCAGACACGATATGAATGGGCCATGGACCACGTTGGATGGACCAGAGAAGATTGGCGACCTGTCCTTTTACAGATGAGTCAAGGTACTGCCTAGACCACACAGATAGGCGTTATAGGGTATGGAGAAGACCGGGAGAGCGATTCCATGCAGGCAACATTGCTGAGCATGACCGCTATGGTGGAGGGTCAATAATGGTCTGGGGCGGCATCAGCAGGGATGGACGTACCGACCTCTGTGTCCTTGGACGTGGTACATTGTCCACACAGCGGCATATTGATGAGATCTTGGATGTCCAGGTCAGACTGTATGCAGGTGCAGTGGGTGACAGATTCATTCTGATGGACGATAATGCCAGTCCTCATGTTGCCCATGCTGTCCGGGAGTGCCGAAAGAGGGGGGGGGGGGGGGATTGAGCGTATGGACTGGCCAGCAAGATCCCCTGACCTCAATCCAATCGAACATGTCTTGTGTCAGGGCAAAGCCAGCCTAAATATAGGGGCAAGGGGCCTCATATTTAAAGATATTGTAAGTTCAAAATATATTCCGCATCAAGGCGAAAAACCCACGTGAATTTCACTTCTCTGTAAAGCTGGACATAGAAAAAACACACGTGGTGTATATCCAGCTTTAGCGCAGGGACCCAGGGGAGAAACGGTATGTTAGATAAGGTCTAATCTCGTTTAGTTTCTACAGTAGTCGGAGTCTTACGAGACGTAATCGGTTGGTGTCAAGATATCGTCACGGTCAATTAAGAAACGAGATTCTAAAACGATAGAAATGTCTATCGTATCGTCACCTAACAATCATGGCAAGAACGAATCGGTTTTCTCGACAAGTGAAGTCAGCGTTAAGTCACGCGTGAGATGACTTGTATTGATTCTGCCTCGATATACGTCATCTCCCACCGTTTTGACAGGTGGACAGATGAGCGTCGGTCCACCTGACAGTTTAGGGTAAAAAGTATATATATACCTGGAAGGGCAGAGCATTAGACACACTTGGGGTCACACACACACACATGACCCTGAAACGGCTGGAATCGCCAGAGAGGGCATTCCATGATTGATTTAGCTTAACGTTGATAGGCGGCTACGGGGCCGAATTCGTGAGAAGGAACACCCCAGGTGGAACGTTAAAGTTTAGATTGTCGAGTAGCAGGTATCGGCCTGCAATAGTCAGAAGTGTAGGTTAATTGTATTGTGCGTATTAACCCTTTGAAGCGTCAGACTGATTGCGTTCTGAGTAGTTTGTTTTGCTGTCGAAGCATCGTAATACCGACTGGAGATCGGTGTGAGTGACAATTTCGCCCTAGCACAAAAGGGGCATTTGTGAATCGTGAATTCAACCAGTGAATATTTCAATAGGACTTTCACGGAGGACTTTCAAAGGCACATAAGGTATGAATAGACAATGTCTGACCCAAATCAGAAGTACGTGTCCTTATAGATGACGAACATTGCTGGTCGGAACCCTCCGACAGCTAGAGGTACAGTTACGCACAGACGTTGACATTTGAGCCTAAGCGGGTGAAGCTCTTATGGCGAGCTCACAGTAGTAACATTTCCAGTGTGTAGACTATAGTGCCAGTACAGGGCTATAGAATGACTATATGATTGTTTAGAATTATTTAACCATAGCGACCCATTTTCTGTGAAAAGAATCGAATTGTTGATTGTTGAAATATTGAAACGGATTTATTTTTTATGTGTAAATAAAAGAATCGTTGTTACTTTAAATCATTTTTTCCATTATACAGCCTAAAATGATTAGGAATCACACCTAACGGAAATCGAACCTATTTCAGGCCAATTTGGCAGAGAAGGAATCACGGCGTCGGTCTAACTCAGCTCTCTGCGCCGAGTTCGCGACACTTGGATTCCGACCCTCCACGTTGGTCTAATTTTCCCGCAACTTCATCAGCGGGACTAAATAACCCCACGTCAGCCCAGGCCTTACGGGGCCTCAGGTGTCCCTGACATTGATTGGCGAGCGCTACCAGGATATTTCTAAAAGGTAAAAAATGGCTATATGGAAATTTTGTTTTATTTTAACGGCGGTTCTGTTTAGGTTTTGACGCGTTCGGTCAGTTGATGCCGTTCAAGGGTTTAATATCGCAATACAGTAGTCCCCAAAAGGATACTTAATAACCACTCTAACTGCGGTAGGTTTCAGAATATTTGGTGCGTTTAATTACGTTAAATTACAGAGGTAAATTAGGATCAATTGCCATATTTTTTTTCTTTCTTTCTTTTCCTTCTTCATTCTTTCTGACGAGTGTTGAAGATAGAAAGAAAAAATCAAAATGGATGTTGTTACACCCCTCGCCCAACTGGTATCATTAGGCAAGGAAATGGGCCTTGAGGGAGCTGAACTTCAGAAGTTCGTTAAAGATGAGCAGAAACGTGAGGCCAAGGAGATTGCCTTACGCAATGACGCAAGGGAGAGAGAGGCCCAAGCAGCAAGAGAGGCGAAAGAGAGAGAGATTCAATTAACAAACGAGGCGAGGGAGAGAGAAGCCCAATTAGAACGAGAGCGTGAGAAAGACGCAAGAGAGGCGAAAGAGAGAGAGATTCAATTAACAAACGAGGCGAGGGAGAGAGAAGCCCAATTAGAACGAGAGCATGAGAAAGACGCAAGAGAGGCGAAAGAGAGAGAGATTCAATTAGCAAATGAGGCGAGAGAGGGGGAAGCCCAATTAGCAAGGGAGGCAAGGGAGGCAGAACGGGAGCTCGAACAACAGAGGCACGAGAGAGAATTAGAGCTCCTCAGAGCAAGGGCCGATGTGGAGAATGAAAGTCGGCGCTCAGGGGATGGGAGTGCAGGGGTAGCAATTCATGCCCCACGCCCCCATCTCGCTCATTTCAATGAAAACACAGATGACTTGGACTCGTACTTGGAGAGGTTCGAGCGTTTTGCCTCCAGTCAAATGTGGCCAGAAGACACATGGGCTATGTGCTTGAGCCCTTTGTTGTCAGGTAAAGCCCTCGAGGCTTATACCAGTATGCCTCCTGCACTTCTTAACGACTACAGTGAGCTGAAGAATGCCATCCTTCGGAGATACCAGCTCACTGAAGAAGGATTCCGGACCAAGTTCCGAGAGATTAAGCAGGAGAAGGGAGAAACAGTGCCTCAGTATTTTACCCGAGCTAGGCGGTACTTTGACCGCTGGACTGATCTCGCAGAAGTGAATGAGTCGTATGGAGCCCTGCGAGATCTATTTCTCCGGGAGCAGTTTTTAACTACATGCTCCAAGGAGTTGGGCCTGTTCATCAAGGAAAGGGGTCCGCCCACCTATGATGAGATGGCAACTGTGGCAGAACGCTACATCGAGGCCCACGGTGGGAGTGTAAACGCACCCAAATCGGCTAGGGGTGGGGCAAACGGGTTGGCAATGGCACCCGTCAGGCAACACCACCCCGATCCTCCTGCGTCGCAGACCAGCCGGAAGGGGAGCGCTCCCAAGGACACCACTTGTTTTATCTGCAAGAAGCGGGGTCATATTGCCAGGGACTGCTGGCAGAAGCAGGTAAGGACCACTGGGAACATTAGACCACCTCAGCAGGGGGCCGGGAACGCAGCGCCAAGGGGTTGGAAGCAAGGTGACCGCGTAGATCCAGGGCCCAGTAGGCAGACGGCAGCGTTCTGTCAAACTATCGGTCCAGAACACAGTCCCCTCCGGGAATGTATACAAGAGGGAGCATTAAGGCTGGAAGGCGGGAAGGTTGTCCCGATAATAAGTGGCATGTGTGAGAGGCTCACAACTTCGCAGGAGAAGGTTGATATGCCAGTGTACCCAGGGTATGTGGGACAAAGGGAGATCCGTCTGCTCCGGGATTCTGGGTGCTCCTCTGCAGCGGTTAGAAAGCAACTGGTTGACGACAAGCAATTGTTGGGGCGCGACCATTTGTGTATTTTGATAGATGGGACCGTTAGAAGGTTCCCCATCGCGAGGATAACGGTGGATACCCCATTTTATTGTGGCGAAGTGGAAGCCATGTGCATTGAATCACCTGTGTATGACCTGGTCATAGGTAATATCCCAGGGGTGAGGGCAAGCCCTGATGAGTTATGGTCCAGGGATAGGGGGCCAAGTGAAGGCCCAACGAGTAATGAAGGGAAGGTTCCCAGGGGGAACCAATCCGATGGTCCAGGGGATGGCCCCTACACGACGAAATGTCGGGAAGTTTCAGGAGGGACGACTCCTGTCCTATTAGGGAGAAGGGGCCGCAGGCGGTCCAGACGAAACGCCAAACAGCGAGGGAACCCAATGGGATCATTGGGGAAAGACCCTCAAGCAAATTTATGTGGGGGAGTTGAGCGCCCCAAGAAGTCGGTGTCACCCGTGTGGAGAGGGGAGGCCAGACCCACGCAAATGGCTGGGCAAACTTCCCCAGAATTGAGAGGGCACGGGTCAACACAAGTTGAGTATGTTAAAGTGGATGGGACCGCTAAGGTGGGCGCCCAGGGGACCGAGAAAAGGGTCCACAAATCAAAGGAGAAGCATCCTAGGTGGCGGAGACCACGTAGAGAGTGCCGGGGGCGCACAGCGCCCAATGTGCGCAAGAAGTCGTCGCAATGGACCGGGGGGTCGACGGCACAAGGGCCAAGGACGGCCAGTGTCGTTCGAACGACGGTAATCGCCGGGACGAGTGAGCCTGGGGGATATAGCGCCAAGGGAAGCTCTTGGGAATGCGACAACGACAGGGTATGGGGACCCTGGTGGAATACCCGTAGAAATGGCGGGGCGAGAAGTAGGGGTGTGTCAAGGGTTACCCAAGGGGATACTGGGAACCGGGCCCCTACCAATGGTCGGTGGTTATAAAGAAGCAATGGTTGGGTGGCTGTGGGCCTGGTGTCTGGGACGGGGGCTCCAGTCGCAAATATTTTTGTGGATGAGGTGATGAGTTTCGTAAACCCGGTGTTAAGGCCCGGAAGGAATTTTCTTATTTTAGTATTATTATTGCTCTAACTGCTGACTAGAGTTGGTTGTGAGTGCGAATGTGAGATACACTGCCCTGTCTGTCGCGTGTGCGTGGACGGGGAGCCTGTGTGTCGAGTTTTGTAAGTATGGGATGCACAAACCCGGTGTTAAGGCCCGGGGAAACCGCGCTTGTTTTTATTGACGAGAGTTTGTTGTGAGTGTGAGGCACACTAACCCAGTCTGTCGCAAAGGCGCGGTCGGGAAATCTGTGTGTTGAATGTGTGAGTGTGTGAGGCACAATTTTAATCCCCTGGTTGAGCTTTGCGAGGGTGAGGCTCAACATAATGCAGGGGTCGTTTGCCCCTTCACAAGACATAGGGGAACGGGAGGCGAAGTTACACTCCGTTGGAATTAACCCATCTGACGCAAAGGCGCGGACGGTGTTACTCGTCGGAGTGAGTGCCAAGTGAACTGTTTGCAAAATGGGCGAACGTGTATAAAAATGTGTGTGTTTAGGTGTAAATATATAGTATTACAGAGAGAGAGAGTGCTGCAAATCTAAGAGTAAGGCTACTCTCCATATGTAAACCCGCAAGACGGGAGCATGTGGTAGCGTGTGTGTCGTGGGAATCGGTATGGCTGACGCATGAGCCCGGTCATGAACCCCACGACCACTAGGGTACAGTTTTGTAGTCTAGAACATGATGGTAGATCGTAAAAAGGTGTGAGAGGCGAGCGTGTGTGGCTTTGCCCCTTGCGTTTTAAGAGATACACAGGGTGTTTCTCTCGGGAAGGGAGTTGTCAGGGCAAAGCCAGCCTAAATATAGGGGCAAGGGGCCTCATATTTAAAGATATTGTAAGTTCAAAATATATTCCGCATCAAGGCGAAAAACCCACGTGAATTTCACTTCTCTGTAAAGCTGGACATAGAAAAAACACACGTGGTGTATATCCAGCTTTAGCGCAGGGACCCAGGGGAGAAACGGTATGTTAGATAAGGTCTAATCTCGTTTAGTTTCTACAGTAGTCGGAGTCTTACGAGACGTAATCGGTTGGTGTCAAGATATCGTCACGGTCAATTAAGAAACGAGATTCTAAAACGATAGAAATGTCTATCGTATCGTCACCTAACAATCATGGCAAGAACGAATCGGTTTTCTCGACAAGTGAAGTCAGCGTTAAGTCACGCGTGAGATGACTTGTATTGATTCTGCCTCGATATACGTCATCTCCCATCGTTTTGACAGGTGGACAGATGAGCGTCGGTCCACCTGACAGTTTAGGGTAAAAAGTATATATATACCTGGAAGGGCAGAGCATTAGACACACTTGGGGTCACACACACACACAGGACCCTGAAACGGCTGGAATCGCCAGAGAGGGCATTCCATGATTGATTTAGCTTAACGTTGATAGGCGGCTACGGGGCCGAATTCGTGAGAAGGAACACCCCAGGTGGAACGTTAAAGTTTAGATTGTCGAGTAGCAGGTATCGGCCTGCAATAGTAAGAAGTGTAGGTTAATTGTATTGTGCGTATTAACCCTTTGAAGCGTCAGACTGATTGCGTTCTGAGTAGTTTGTTTTGCTGTCGAAGCATCGTAATACCGACTGGAGATCGGTGTGAGTGACAATTTCGCCCTAGCACAAAAGGGGCATTTGTGAATCGTGACTTCAACCAGTGAATATTTCAATAGGACTTTCACGGAGGACTTTCAAAGGCACATAAGGTATGAATAGACAATGTCTGACCCAAATCAGAAGTACGTGTCCTTATAGATGACGAACATTGCTGGTCGGAACCCTCCGACAGCTAGAGGTACAGTTACGCGCAGACGTTGACATTTGAGCCTAAGCGGGTGAAGCTCTTATGGCGAGCTCACAGTAGTAACATTTCCAGTGTGTAGACTATAGTGCCAGTACAGGGCTATAGAATGACTATATGATTGTTTAGAATTATTTAACCATAGCGACCCATTTTCTGTGAAAAGAATCGAATTGTTGATTGTTGAAATATTGAAACGGATTTATTTTTATGTGTAAATAAAAGAATCGTTGTTACTTTAAATCATTTTTTCCGTTATACAGCCTAAAGTGATTAGGAATCACACCTAACGGAAATCGAACCTATTTCAGGCCAATTTGGCAGAGAAGGAATCACGGCGTCGGTCTAACTCAGCTCTCTGCGCCGAGTTCGCGACACTTGGATTCCGACCCTCCACGTTGGTCTAATTTTCCCGCAACTTCATCAGCGGGACTAAATAACCCCACGTCAGCCCAGGCCTTACGGGGCCTCAGGTGTCCCTGACATCTTGAATGAGTTGCAGCTTGCAATTTCAGCCCGTCCAGTCCAGCCAAGAAGTGTCCAGGAGCTTGGTGCCATGTTGGTCCAAGAATGGAACAACATCCCACAAAGGACCACCAGGAACCTGACTAGGAGCATGAGAAGGCGTTGTCAAGCTGTAATTAACAGTAATGGGTCTCATACTCGATATTGAACCCATACCAGTTCGCTCCGTCAACTTTTCGGCAAATTAAAAAATTTCCTCTTTTACCAATTAATAGCCATTTTCCATGGTTATCGTATTCAAAAGCTAAAAAATAATGTGAAACACAAATAAAATCTGAATTTCTGTACTTAAATCATTAAACATATAATTAAATAAAAAATATATACACTTTTTTTTACAATATTTCAACTAAAACGTAAAACAGGAAGTTGGATATACTTGGTGCTTAGCAAACTTTGAGTAGTATATTACTCGTTCCGAATGCCAAATATAACCCTTCACATACATCCACAAAAAGTAACAAACGGTAAATATCTTTTGCACATCGCAATGAGACTTGTAATATTTTCAGCAGTAAAAAAACACGTACTCGCCAAATGCACTTTTTCTCGGTAATGCCGCTTTAAAAGCACAAATCAGTCAAATACATCTTTTGATATGAACAAAAACTTTGTACACAGAAACTTGCGAGATGACTGCATTCTATTTGACGTTTCCACAAGCTCTTATCGAAAGGCACCCACCCTATTCCGCCAGTTGCGGATCACTGATCTGGACTATTTACTGACAGTAGTACGGGCAAAGAAATAAGAAAAAACCTGAACCATAATGAATGTCTCTCTCCCGACTTCATATACTTTATATACAAAACATACCTGCTTTAGAAAATTTGTTACCCTATCATCACCTTTCATATCTCTTAGTAATATAGGGATGGGACTAAAGATTTTAAATGTGGTGGTGAAAGTGTGTGGGGTGGGGGGGGGGGGGGGGGGGTTGTAGTTCCAACTGCATCCATTCCGGTGATCACGCTAAATTTACAAATTGAGAAAAGCCTACTTGCACATCCCTTCTGCTTAGAGTCTTCTTTCTGATTGGCTAGAATTTCAAGTTTTTTTCAATGGAATTTCTATTGAATCCCACCTGCGGCAACCGCGTTGTGTCCTTGGGCAAGACACGTGATCCCAATTGCCCACGTGGGAGCACGGTGGCGTTGTATACTAAAGCGTACTGCGCATCAACGATGCACGTGTCTTCAACCAATGCTCACCCTGCTTGTGTGGAGTTAGTATGTTGGGGAGTCTGACAGTTGCTCGCCATTGCTCGGTGGTTCTCTCCGGGTACTCCGGCTTCCTCCGTCCGTAAAACTGACTAACACTAGGTGACCCAGGCTATCGAAAGTGTCGTTAAACCCCAAATAAATAAATAAATAAATGAATAAATAAATAAATAAATAAATAAATTGCTATTCAAATTTTATTTTTTCATTTCTCTATCCCAAAACATACCTCATGACCTATTAATGGAACAAGCTTGACGAGTTTGTTCCAATAAGGACTAATAAGCAATGGTTAGAAGTAAAAAATGAAAAAAATCTGATGTTTCAGAAAAATAATTTGTACTGCTGGCTACAACTTGTGTCAGGTAAAGAGTTAAAGATGCAGTACATAAAACATTGTTGGGCTATAGGAGCCAATTTTTTTTTGCATGTAATAATTCCCAATCCTTCAAAATGCATGTTGGAAATAATTGCATAAGTGACACATGAGTGAGGGGGGGAGGGGGGGGGGGTGGTGGTGTGTTATAGCAGTCAGCTTTTGTTTTTTGCAATTAATAACTCCCAATCCTTCAAATTCATTATTGCAAATATTGCTTGAACGACCGTGTGTGTGTGGGGGGGGGGGGGGGGGGGGAGGGGGGAGGACCCATATTCAAACTTGGTCTGTATTACTAGCTGGAAAATGCACATATCAACTTTGGTCGAAATCAAATAATCCAAACTGCAGTTATCGGTCGGAAACCGTTTGTTTATGGACGGACGGGCGGACGGACGGACCATTTACATAATATGACCGCTTTTACAAATGGGCGTATAAAAAAGTAATATCAAATTTGAAGAGAATCGTATAATTAGAACTGGATTTATCTTCTGGATAACATGGGGAGGAAGGAGGGGTGGATTGATTCCACCCATCTCCCCCGAAGTTTTGGAGACAGCATCAAAGTGCCTCACTCCCATTTCCTTTCAATCTGTATTACTTTTGTAAAACAACAGAAGTATGTTGCAGAAGGCACTTCTTTATATTTCAAACTGTGAAGCTCAGGTAATGACAGAAAAGCTGCATACAAGTAAAAGAAATCAGGTCTGTAAATGCAATTATTAAAAGTTGTATTGATCATGTAAGAACAAAAAGTAACAAAGTATGTGTTAGAAGCCCAGTTTCAAATTTAAAGAAACAGAATTCGAAAACCACTTTGAAAAGGGTTAAATTAACGCAAATATTAATTGAAACCACTGTATACAGCGTCAGCAGACCTTGCCCCAAATGAAAAACAATGACGTGTAACACAGTGTTTGAAGAATACAAGGTACAACCTTGAAAAGCAAAACTTAATCCAAAACCTTAAGCTGGGAATACTAAGTAAAATTGACTACCAAAAGGGTTAAATATTTCCTAAAACCGATAAAAGAAATCACTGATGTAAATGCAATCATTAAGTTGTATTTTCCAATACAAAGAAACTAAGTCTGAAAACATGTTTAAAAGGAGTTAAAATCCTGCCAATATTAATTAAAATCACTGGAGAAAGCTTCAGTAGACAGTATAGACATTGTCACGAATGAGAACAGTGACATTCCACTAAACTGTTTGTAGAATTAAAGGTGTAACTCTGTAAATAAAAAACTTTAACCAAAAACTTTAACCTGAAAGTTCTAAGTTACATTGACTGCAAAAAGGGTTAAATATGTCCCAAAATAACATAAAACATAATGAGAATGATACAATCAATAGTAATTAATATTAATTTAAAAGAAAAAAAACTTTAACCTTGACTAAAAAACTTTAACCACAAACTTTAACCACAATTCTAAATGTTAACAGAGGGACAGGCGGAGAGACGGACAGACGGACGGACGGACGGACGGACGGACGAAAGTCATGACTATAGCCCAGTCTGTAAACAGTCGGGCTAAAAAGCAGGTTAGTAAGAACACATCGGGAGAGAGACAAGAATGAAAAGCAGGTGGGTAAGATCACATCGGAAAGAGCCAAGAATGAAAAGCAGGTCAGTAAGAACACATTGAGTGAGAGAAAAGAATGAAATGTAGGTCGGCAAGAACACATTGGGAAAGAGCCAAGAATGAAAAGCAGGTAAACAAGAACACATTGAGAAAGAGGCAAGAATGAAAAGCAGGTAGGTAAGATTCACATTGGGAGAGAGATAAGAATGAAAAACAGGTCGGCAATACCACACTGCGAGAGGGACAAGAATGAAAAGCAGGCCAGTAAGAACATATTGGGCGAGAGACAAGAATGAAAAGCAGGTCAGTTAGAAAACATTGAGGGGAGCGACAAGAATGAAATCCAGGTTAGTAATATCACGTTGAGAGAGTGACAAGAAAGAAAAGCCGGTTAGTAAGAACACATTGGGCGAGAGACAAGAATGAAAGGTACGTCGGTAAGAATGCATTGGGAAAGAGACAAGAATGCAAAGCAGGTTGGTAAGATCACATTGGGAGAGAGATAAGAATGAAAAGCAGGTCGGTAACACCACATTGAGAGAGGGACAAGAATGGAAAGCAGATCAGTAAGAACACATTGGGAGAGAGACAAGAATGAAAAGCCGGCCAGTAAGAACACATTGGTAGAGAGACAAGAATGAAAAGCAGGTCTATAAGAGCACACTGGGAGAGAGACAAGAATGAAGAGCAGGTCAGTAAGAACACATTGAGGAGAGTGACAAGAATGAAAAGCAGGTAAGTAATATCACGTTGGGAGGGAGACAAGAATGAAAAGCCGTTTGGTAAGAACACATTGGGAGAGAGACAGGAATGAAAGTTAGGTCGGTAAGAACACATTGGGAAAGAGACACGAATGAAAAGCAGGTAGGTAAGATCACATTGTGAGAGAGCTAAGAATGAAAAGCAGGTCGGTAATACCACATTGAGAGCGGTACACGAATGAAAAGCAGGTCACTATGAACACGTTAAGAGAGAAAAGAATGAAAAGCAAGCCAGTAAGAACACATTGGGAGAAAGAGAAGAATGAAAAACAGGTAAGAAAGAACACATTGGGAGAGAGACAAGAATAAACAGCAGGTCAGTAAGAACACATTGATGGAAGCGACAAGAATGAAAAGCAGGTCAGTAATATCACGTTGGGAGAGAGACAAGATTGAAAAGCCGGTTAGTAAGAATACATTGGGAGAGAGACAAGAATGAAAGGTAGGTCGGTAAGAACACATTGGGAAAAGACAAGAATGAAAAGCGGATAGGTAAGGTCACATTGGAAGACAGATGAGAATGAAAGGCAGGTCGATAATACCACATCGAGAGAGGGACAAGAATGAAAAGCAGGTCAGTAATAACACATTGGGAGAGACACAAGAATGAAAAGGAGGTCAGTAAGAACACATTGGGGGAGAGTCAAGAATGAAAGGAAGGCCAGTAAGAAGACATTGAGAGAAAGACAAGAATGAAACGCAGGTCAGTAAGAACACATTGAGGAGAGCGACATGATCGAAAAGCAGGTTGGTAATATCACGTCGGGGGAGAGACAAGAATGAAAAGCCGGTTAGTAAAAACACTTTGGGAGAGAGACAAGAATGAAAGGTAGGTCGGCAAGAACACATCGGGAAAGAGACAAGAATGAAAAGCAGGTAGGTAAGATCACATTGGGAGAGAGATAAGAATGAAAAACAGGTCGGTAATACCACATTGAGAGAGGGACAAAAATGAAAAGCAGGTCAGTGAGAACACATTGGGAGAGAGACAAGGATGAAAAGAAGGTCAGTAAGAACACATTGAATGGAGCGACAAGAATGAAAAGCAGATTAGTAATATCACTTTGGAAGAGAGACAAGAATGAGAAGCCGGTTAGTAAGAATACACTGGGAGAGAGACAAGAATGAAAAGCAGGTCAGTAAGAACATATTGGGAGAGAGACAAGAATGAAAAGCAGGTAGGTAAGATCACATTGGGAGACAGATAAAAATGAAAAGCAGGTCGGTAAAACCACATCGAGGGAGGGACAAGAATGAAAAGCAGGTCAGTAAGAACACATTGGGAGAGGGGCAACAACGAAAAGCCGGTCAGTAAGAACACATTGGGGGAGGGACAAGAATGAAAAGCCGGCCAGTAAGAACACATTGGGGGAGGGACAAGAATGAAAAGCCGGCCAGTAAGAACACATTGGGAGAGAGACAAGAATGAAAAGCAGGTGAGTAAGAACACATCGAGATAGATAGAGACAAGGATGAAAAGCAGCACAGTAAGAACACATCAATGATTACAGCGGCTCCATTGATTATAGTGAACCACTGATGATTATAATGACGCTACTGATGATTATAGTGACTTTACTGATGATTATAGTGACTCTACTGATGATTATAGAGACTCAAGCGATGGTTATAGTAACCCACTGATGATTATAATGACTCTACTCATGATTATAGTGACTTTACTGATGACTATAGTGACTATACTGATGATTATGGTGACTCTACTGGTGATTATAGTGACTCTACTGATGATTATAATGACCCCACTGATGATTATAGTGACTCTACTGATGATTATAGTGACTCTACTGATGACTATAGTGACTCAAGCATTGATTATAATGACCCCACTGATGATTATGGTGACTCTACTGATGATTATAGTGACTCTACTGTTGATTATAGAGACTCTACTGATGATTATAGAGACTCAAGCGATGGTTATAGTGATCCCACGGATGATTATAGTGACCCCACTGATGATTATAATGACTCAAGCGATGATTATAGTGACTCTACTGATGATTATAATGACTCTACTGATGATTATAGTGACTCCATCGGTGATTAAAGTGACTCTACTGATGATTATAGTGACTCCATCGATGATTATAGTGACTCTACTGATGATTATATAGACTCTACTGATGATTATAATGGCCCACTGATGATTATAGTGACTCCGTTGGTGATTAAAGTGACTCTACTGATGATTATAGTAACTCCATCGATGATTATAGTGACTCTACTGATGATTATAGAGACTCAAGCGATGGTTATAGTGACCCCACTGATTATTATAGTGACTCAAGCGATGATTATAGTGACTCCACTAATGATTATAGAGACTCTACTGATGATTATAGAGACTCTACTGACGATTATAGTGGCTCCACTGATGATTATGGTGGCTCCACTGATGACTCTAGGGACCCTACTGATGATTATAGTGAGTCCATTGGTGATTAAAGTGACTCTACTGATGATTACAGTGCCTCCACTGATGATTATGGTGGCTCCACTGATGACTCTAGTGATCCTACTGATGATTCTAGTGACCCTACTGATGATTATAGTGACTCTACTGATGATTATAGTGGCTCCATCGATGATTATAGTGGCTCTACTGATGATTATAGTTACTGCACAGATGATTATAGTGACTCCATTGATGATTTTAATGACCCACTGATGATTATAGTCACCCTACTGTTGATTATAGTGAACCGCTGATGATTATAATGACTCTACTGATGATTATAGTGACTCTACTGATGATTATAGTTACTGCACAGATGATTATAGTGATTCCATTGATGAGTTTAATGACCCACTGATGATTATAGTGACTCAAGCGACGATTATAGTGACTCCACTGATGATTATAGTGACTCCAATGATGATTAGAGTAACTCCATTGATGATCACCGCGACACTGTGGATGATTATAGTGACTGTACTAATGATTCTACTGACTCCAGAGATGATGATAGCGACTTTACCTATGGTTATAGTGACTATACTGATGATTACAGTCGCTCCATTGATTATGGTGAACCACTGATGATTTAAATGACGCTACTGATGATTATAGTGACTTTACTGATGATTATAGTGACTCTACTGATGATTATAGAGACTCAAGCGATGGTTATAGTAACCCACTGATGATTATAATGACCCCACTGATGAATGTAATGACTCTACTGATGATTATAGTGACTCTACTGATGATTATAGTGACTTTACTGATGATTATAGTGACTCTACTGATGATTATAGAGACTCAAGCGATGGTTATAGTAACCCACTGATGATTATAGTTACTCTACTGATGATTATAGTGACTTTACTGATGATTATAGTGACTCTACTGATGATTATAGAGACTCAAGCAATGATTATAATGACCCACTGATGATTATAGTGACTCAACTGATGATTATAGTGAATCTACTGATGATTATAGTGACTATACTGATGATTATAGTGACTCTACTGATGATTATAGTGACTTTACTGATGATTATAGTGACTCTACTGATGATTATAGAGACTCAAGCAATGATTATAATGACCCACTGATGATTATAGTGACTCAACTGATGATTATAGTGAATCTACTGATGATTATAGTGACTATACTGATGATTATAGTGACTCTACTGATGATTATAGTGACTTTACTGATGATTATAGTGACTCTACTGATGATTATAGAGACTCAAGCAATGATTATAATGACCCACTGATGATTATAGTGACTCTACTGATGATTATAGTGAATCTACTGATGATTATAGTGACTATACTGATGATTATAGTGACTCTACTGATGATTATAGTGACTATACTGATGATTATGGTGACTCTACTGGTGATTATAGTGACTCTACTGATGATTATAATGACTCTACTGATGATTATAGTGACTACTGACGATTATAGTGACCCTACTGATGATTACAGTGACTCTATTGATGATTATATTGACTCTTCTGATGATTGTAGTGACTCTACTGATGATTATAGTGACTCTACTGATGATTATAGTGACTCTACTGATGATTATAGTGACTTTACTGATGATTATAGTGACTCAAGCGATGATTATAATGACCCACTGATGATTATAATGACCCACTGATGATTATTATGACCCACTGATGATTATTATGACTTTACTGATGATTATAGTGACTCTACTGATGATTATATTGACTTTACTGATGATTATAGTGACTCTACTGATGATTATAGTGACTCTACTGATGATTATAGTGACCCTACTGATGATTATAGTGACTCTACTGATGATTATAGTGACTCTACTGATGATTATAGTGACTCTACTGATGATTATAGTGACTCTACTGATGATTATAGTGACTCTCCTGATGATTATAGTGACTCTCCTGATGATTATAGTGACTCTCCTGATGATTATAGTGACTCTACTGATGATTATAGAGACTCAAGCGATGGTTATAGTAACCCACTGATGATTATAATGACCCCACTGATGAATGTAATGACTCTACTGATGATTATAGTGACTCTACTGATGATTATAGTGACTTTACTGATGATTATAGTGACTCTACTGATGATTATAGAGACTCAAGCGATGGTTATAGAAACCCACTGATGATTATAGTTACTCTACTGATGATTATAGTGACTCTACTGATGATTATAGTGACTTTACTGATGATTATAGTGACTCTACTGATGATTATAGAGACTCAAGCAATGATTATAATGACCCACTGATGATTATAGTGACTCAACTGATGATTATAGTGAATCTACTGATGATTATAGTGACTATACTGATGATTATAGTGACTCTACTGATGATTATAGTGACTTTACTGATGATTATAGTGACTCTACTGATGATTATAGAGACTCAAGCAATGATTATAATGACCCACTGATGATTATAGTGACTCAACTGATGATTATAGTGAATCTACTGATGATTATAGTGACTATACTGATGATTATAGTGACTCTACTGATGATTATAGTGACTTTACTGATGATTATAGTGACTCTACTGATGATTATAGAGACTCAAGCAATGATTATAATGACCCACTGATGATTATAGTGACTCTACTGATGATTATAGTGAATCTACTGATGATTATAGTGACTATACTGATGATTATAGTGACTCTACTGATGATTATAGTGACTATACTGATGATTATGGTGACTCTACTGGTGATTATAGTGACTCTACTGATGATTATAATGACTCTACTGATGATTATAGTGACTACTGACGATTATAGTGACCCTACTGATGATTACAGTGACTCTATTGATGATTATATTGACTCTTCTGATGATTATAGTGACTTTACTGATGATTATAGTGACTCTACTGATGATTATAGAGACTCAAGCAATGATTATAATGACCCACTGATGATTATAGTGACTCTACTGATGATTATAGTGAATCTACTGATGATTATAGTGACTATACTGATGATTATAGTGACTATACTGATGATTATAGTGACTCTACTGATGATTATAGTGACTTTACTGATGATTATAGTGACTCTACTGATGATTATAGAGACTCAAGCAATGATTATAATGACCCACTGATGATTATAGTGACTCTACTGATGATTATAGTGAATCTACTGATGATTATAGTGACTATACTGATGATTATAGTGACTCTACTGATGATTATAGTGACTATACTGATGATTATGGTGACTCTACTGGTGATTATAGTGACTCTACTGATGATTATAATGACTCTACTGATGATTATAGTGACTACTGACGATTATAGTGACCCTACTGATGATTACAGTGACTCTATTGATGATTATATTGACTCTTCTGATGATTGTAGTGACTCTACTGATGATTATAGTGACTCTACTGATGATTATAGTGACTCTACTGATGATTATAGTGACTTTACTGATGATTATAGTGACTCAAGCGATGATTATAATGACCCACTGATGATTATAATGACCCACTGATGATTATTATGACCCACTGATGATTATTATGACTTTACTGATGATTATAGTGACTCTACTGATGATTATATTGACTTTACTGATGATTATAGTGACTCTACTGATGATTATAGTGACTCTACTGATGATTATAGTGACCCTACTGATGATTATAGTGACTCTACTGATGATTATAGTGACTCTACTGATGATTATAGTGACTCTACTGATGATTATAGTGACTCTACTGATGATTATAGTGACTCTCCTGATGATTATAGTGACTCTCCTGATGATTATAGTGACTCTCCTGATGATTATAGTGACTCTACTGATGATTATAGAGACTCAAGCGATGGTTATAGTAACCCACTGATGATTATAATGACCCCACTGATGAATGTAATGACTCTACTGATGATTATAGTGACTCTACTGATGATTATAGTGACTTTACTGATGATTATAGTGACTCTACTGATGATTATAGAGACTCAAGCGATGGTTATAGAAACCCACTGATGATTATAGTTACTCTACTGATGATTATAGTGACTCTACTGATGATTATAGTGACTTTACTGATGATTATAGTGACTCTACTGATGATTATAGAGACTCAAGCAATGATTATAATGACCCACTGATGATTATAGTGACTCAACTGATGATTATAGTGAATCTACTGATGATTATAGTGACTATACTGATGATTATAGTGACTCTACTGATGATTATAGTGACTTTACTGATGATTATAGTGACTCTACTGATGATTATAGAGACTCAAGCAATGATTATAATGACCCACTGATGATTATAGTGACTCAACTGATGATTATAGTGAATCTACTGATGATTATAGTGACTATACTGATGATTATAGTGACTCTACTGATGATTATAGTGACTTTACTGATGATTATAGTGACTCTACTGATGATTATAGAGACTCAAGCAATGATTATAATGACCCACTGATGATTATAGTGACTCTACTGATGATTATAGTGAATCTACTGATGATTATAGTGACTATACTGATGATTATAGTGACTCTACTGATGATTATAGTGACTATACTGATGATTATGGTGACTCTACTGGTGATTATAGTGACTCTACTGATGATTATAATGACTCTACTGATGATTATAGTGACTACTGACGATTATAGTGACCCTACTGATGATTACAGTGACTCTATTGATGATTATATTGACTCTTCTGATGATTGTAGTGACTCTACTGATGATTATAGTGACTCTACTGATGATTATAGTGACTCTACTGATGATTATTGTGACTCTACTGATGATTATAGTGACTCAAGCGATGATTATAATGACTCCACTGATTATTATAGTGACTCTTCTGATGATTTCAGTGACTCTCCTGATGATTATAGTGAATCTACTGATGATTATAGTGACGACGCTCCTGATGACTGTAGTGAATCTACTGATGATTATAGTGACTCTCCTGATGATTATAGTGACTTTACTGATGATTATAGTGACTCTCCTGATCTGATGATTATAGTGACTCTCCTGATGATTATAGTGACTCTCCTGGTGATTATAGTGAATCTACTGATGATTATAGCGACTCTACTGATCTACTGATGATTATAGTCATTCAGTCATTCTACTGATGATTATAGTGACTCTACTGATGATTATAGTGAATATACTGATGATTATAGTGATACAAGCGATGATTATAGTGACTCTCCTGATGACTATAGTGACTCTCCTGATGATTATAGTGACTCTCCTGATTTTTATAGTGCATCTACTGAGATTATAGTCACTCTACTGATGATTGTAGTGAATCTAATGATGATTATAGTGACTTTCCTGATGATTATAGTGAATCTACTGATTATAGTGACTCTCCTGATGATTATAGTGACTCTACTGATGCGTATAGTGACTCAAGCGATGATTATAATGACTCCACTGATGATTATAGTGACTCTACTGACGATTATAGTGACTCTCCTGATGATTATAGTGAATCTACTGATGATTATAGTGACTCTCCTGATGATTATAGTTAATCTACTGATGATTATAGTGACTCTCCTGATGATTATAGTGACTCTCCTGATGATTATAGTGAATCTACTGATGATTATAGTGACTCTCCTGATGATTATAGTGAAACTACTGATGATTATAGTGACTCCGTTGATGATTACAGTGATTCCATTGACGATTATAGTGATTCTTCTTATGATTGTAGTGACTCTACTGATGATTACCGTGACTCTACGGATGATTATAGTGATCCTACTGACTATTATAGTGACTCTACTGATGATTATAGTGGCTCTTCTGATGATTACAGTGACTCCATTGGTGATTATAGTGACTCTACTTATGATTATAGTGACTCTACTGATGATTCCCGTGACTCTACTGATGATTGTAGTGACCCTGCTGATGATTATAATGACTCTACTGATGATTATAGTGACTCTTCTGATGGTTATAGTGAATCTACTGATGATTATAATGACTCTGTTGGTGATTATAGTGGCTCCACTGATGTTTATAGTGACTCTACTGATGATTATAGTGACTCAAGTGATGATTGTAGTGACTACTGATGATTATAGTGACTTTACTGATGATTATAGTGACTCTACTGATAATTATAGTGACTCTACTGATGATTACAGTGAATCTACTGATGTTTATAGTGACTACTGATGAAACATAACCATCAGTTGAGGATTGTGATTGTGATTTACTGACATCTGATAGTAGGTAATAAAGGCCGATTCCAGACCACTTTAACCATGTACCGTACACATATACGTACATACACAGTGCGTTTACCGTTGTAGGATTCAGTGTTAAATCACACACTTGTTCACAAAAAATGTCATTTTTTCATAGTGCTCCAGAATCGGCTATTATTTTGAGACTCCTAGATTGCACTTTTAACGTTCAAATACCCGTTGGCGAACATGTCGAATGTAGAAGTTTTTCAAAAAGTGAAAAATGTATGAAATTGTACATTTTTCACATTTTTTTTTTTTTTTTTTTACTTAAAATTTTTGTCGACGTTCCCATCGCGGATAAGATCATCGATCCATCGTTGGTGAACGCGAGCAAAAAACGTGTTGCCGTTTCTGTACCAGCATCGAAAAGTGGTTTGCCAATTCTGGACCATCCGTGTCTGTACACGATTTTAACACTGAATCCCTATGGAGGCGTACACGGAAACCCATTGTGGATTCTACATCAGAAATCGACTTATGTACGACACGTGGAAAGAGGTGCTACTCAACCGGTAAACCCACTGCCATGATGAGAGTAAAAACTGACACTCATGTTTTTGTTCTGGTGTGAATGAAGGTTTTCGTTCAAAAGAGTCAACTATAAATATGAGTGTCAGTTTTTTTGTTTCTGGCGTGAATGAAAGGTTTTCGTTCAAAAGAGTCGACTATAAATATGAGTGTTAGTTTTTTGTTTCTGGTGTGAATGAAAGGTTTTCGTTCAAAAGAGTCGACTATAAATATGAGTGTTAGTTTTTTGTTTCTGGCGTGAATGAAAGTTTTCGTTCAAAAGAGTCGACTATAAATATGAGTGTCAGTTTTTTGTTTCTAGTGTGAATGAAAGGTTTTCGTTCAAAAGAGTCGACTATAAATATGAGTGTCAGTTTTTTGTTTCTGGCGTGAATGAAAGGTTTTCGTTCAAAAGAGTCGACTATAAAATATGATCTGTAAAAATAGACATTCATGTTTTGTTTCAATGTAAGCGAAAAAAAAATGAGTTTAGAAAAATTAGAAAAAATCGGAGGTAAAAAATCGTTTGTTCACATTTTGCCACTGCTAATTTTGTAAAGTAAATTTTAATAAAACACTTTATGGAATGTTTCATCAAATAAAAAAATATTTCATAATTGACACTCATGTTTTTGTTGTGGTGTGAATGAAGGTTTTTCGTTTTAATGGATCGTTTTAATAATGGATAATAAAACGCATTTTTTCCACTCAATTAGGTTTGAGTGGTAAATTTTTAATATATTCATGATAATGTTTGAAGATGTGAATGAAATCCTTTTAACGTTAAATTAGAAACCGGTTTCTTCATGTGCTAAACTTTTTAAACTTCTTAATTCACCATTGAGTGAATGATTTTGAAATATGAATAAAATCCTTTTAACAAACGTAATTTTCTCAAATGCGTTAAATCAGAAACCGGTTTGTCATGTGCTTAAACTTTCAAACTTTTCAAGTTTTCCCAGTTCAACACTGAGTTGAGATATGATTTTTTTTAGTTATTATATTAAAGACAGAAGATTTTTATTTACTTAAAACATAAAAAAATAATTATACATTTAATTTTGAAAATAATAAATAACTCACATTAGCATACTCGAAGGAACATTAATAATTTAAAAACGAAAAATGTTTTTACAGATGGATTCTAGACGTCGAGATCAAATTTTAGGCGAATATGAACGTGCTAAGAAGAGCATTCAATCGGCTGACAGAAGCAGACGTCTCGGAGAGATGGAACTCAGATGCGAGACCACAAAAATATTTAAACCCGTGACAGATGTTCAAGAGCGAAGCAAGAAGGAGATAGTAGAAGAATTGAGACCCATAAAAGAGAGTTCTTTGAGAATGGGTTCGTTGCCCGGTAGTTTTATAAATCGGTATTCCTTTCAATCTACACCGGATTACGTTCCCACAGGAATTCAAACCGACGTGAGCGACGATACAGCTTCGACTATCACCACTGATAGTGTCACGTCGTCCAAGGATGGCGGTAAGAGAGATCTGTTGTATGGAGTTTATGAGGATTCTGGTGGAAGAACTTTTGTAGGTGACACAGAAGTGGAAATGGATGATGAAGATTTAATTGTCGGTTCGAATAAGTATAAAGTAACTGATGGACTGCGCAAATTGCTCCTTTTTGACAAGCCTGGAGATTACACGGAACAGGATTTAGACAATTACGGTGACATTCTGGTTCAGATCCACGCCATGCTGAGAAATAACGATGCCAGAGAGACTAGACCCAAAGCCAACAGAGGTTACAAGTGGACGAAAGTGGTGAAACCCATATGGGATTCAAATAAGAAGTTCGTCGAATTGGTGACTGGTAAAGAGGTGAAAACCACTTTTCTTCCGAACGATTCTGACGCTCTGTCTCAGAGATTGAGATTGTTGTTGGCGAGTAGACGGGCTGGTAACACAGGATTACATAATGAGATAGTTAGCATATGTGACGAATTGTTAAGACAGAAGGTTTTGAATAAAAACCATTATAAAAGGCTGATGAACGAATTGAAGGATTGATGTATATATAATAAGTAGAGAGAAACAAACAAACAAACAAAAATATATAAAATAATAAAAACAGTAAATTTTTACACTAGAATAATAAAAGTATTTAAACAACAAACGATTTACCATTGAAAAACAAAATATATTATAAAATAAAAATATGTTGGTGATAAAGAACAGGGGATACATCAGAACTTACGTTCAAGGCGGTTCTGGCATTGTCGATTCTATAATGCGAGCGCTCACGAGCGATGCGGGTAGAAAACTTGCATCGACTGCGTTTGAGGTCGGTAAGAAGATGACTTTGGATGCTGGTAAGAAAGCCGCTTCCGAAGCTAGTGGTAGGATAGCTGCTGTGGCTGGCAAGAGGGCAGCCGACGCATTGATCGACAAGTTGATCAGTCCACCGGCAAAGCGAGCTGCGTTAGAGCGAACGCCGAAAAGTTGGAAAGATTTTAAGGATGCTGTGGTACTCATACAAGATTTAACCAAAATGACGAGTGGATCCGGATTGAAGAGAACTCGTGACGGTGTAATATAAATAAATAATAATATTAAAACTGAGTTTGAAAAAACATAAAAATTGTGTTTGAAAGAATCTAAAATAACAAACAAAAAAAATAAACAAAGATGAACATTAAAGATATGTCTTGGAACGACGCCGCGACCAAGAGGTCGAATAACGAGTTCTTTCCCAAAAGCATAAGAGGCTTGATAGTGGGAAAATCGAATTGTGGAAAGACCAATCTGTTGATGAATCTGTTGTCCCGACCCGACTGGTTGGATTATGACAGATTGTTTGTGTTTGGCAAGAGCTTGTTTCAACCCGAATACAGATTGCTTTGAGAGTGCATGGCTCGTAGATTGCCCAAGGACGTCATAGCCAGAATCTTTGACAGTAGGGAGGAATTCGACAAAAGGGAAGCTCCTCTTTCGACCATTTTGGACAGTGCAGCGATTGAATTGATGAAGAGAAATGCATCTTCGAACGTCGAGTGTTGATTTTATGAGAACGCTAGCGACGTTCCAGATCCTAGAGAATTGAAATCGGAAGATAAGAATCTCATGATTTTCGACGATCTGCTTTTGGAGAGACAGAACCGATGCGAATCGTATTACATTAGGGGTCGACACAGCAACGTGGACTGTTTCTACCTGTCGCAGAATTATTTTCGATTGCCCAGAGAGACGATAAGGGAGAACGCTAATTTTCTATGTCTCTTTCGCCAAGATCTCAAGAATGTTAATCACATCTATGGCGATCACGTCGCAAACGACATGAGCGTGGCGGAATTCAGGAGATTCTCCAAGAGGGTTTGGGATGGCCGACTTTACAATTTCGTCGTGATCGATTTGACTAGCGAATTTAATCACGGAAAATATCGGTGTGGATTCGACAAGTTTTATGTTTCTGATGATAATAAAATAGAGCGTGAAAATAAAAAAAAATTAGAAAATAATAAATCTACAAATAATTAGTTTTGAAAAAATAAAAAAATAAAATTAAAATAGAATGTTCGAACAAGGAGAATTGTTAGAACGGATAGCTGAGAATACGGCTGCAAAACAATCCATTCTCTCTATTGTTTATATTTCCAAGTCCGTTATTAGCATGTTGACACTCGTTTCTTCTCCTTTTTCGAAAATGTGTTGAATGTTTATCTTTACTTTTTTGAGTTTTGTTACTTTGGTCAACGTGCTCTCACCACCCGATTTGTTCATGAGTTCGAGTGAGATGTTTGGATATATGTAACTTCCATAGGGCAACGACAAATCGTCCTTGTCGAATTCTCTATCTTTGGCGATGATGATATTCTGCAGATCGCTTTCGTACTTGTAAAACAAATCGAGCGTGGCTTCATCCAATTTCAAAGGCATGCGATATTTGTTGTATTTGTGCTCTAAGCCCTTCGTCTCGACCTCGTTCAATTCGATGGGATCATGTCGTTGTAATCTATAGATTTTAAAATCGAATTTCTTACATGTTTCGACTCATTTCAATTTCAATTCGCATCTTTTAGGTGTTGTTGTCATGATCGATTATTTGTTTTTTTTTTGTTTTATGAATTCTTGCAAATAATGTATATTTTAAATTTTGTATTTAAATAATAATTTGTTAAAAAAGTTGTTTTTTTTTTCTCTTTATATATATAAAAAAAAAAGTTTTTTAATTTTAATTTTCTTTAATGTGAAAATTTTTTTTGTAAAATTTTTTTTTCTCTTTATATATAAATAAAAAGTTAAATTTAACATCCTTTTTTTCTCGTATTAATTCAATTTTTTTCACGTTAAGAACATAAAATTGATTAATTTTTTTTGAAGGAATTAAAACATATATAAACAATTTTAAAACTTTTTAACAAATTATCATTAAATACAAAATTAAAAAAAAAAAAAATTCTTACAAACCCAATTTTGAGGTAAAAACAATGATCAAGTCCGAACATCCGAATTATAGTTTAGAACGTGCAAGACTTCAAACGTTTAAAAATTGGCCTTCGCATCTTGCTCAAAAACGCGAAGATTTAGCTGCTGCGTGTTTCATTTATGTGGGTAAAAGTGACAGAGTTAAATGTTTTTGTTGCAACATACATTTAATGAATTGGGAACCGAATGACAAACCTTTGGTAGAACACATAAATAATACCAAAGGTCGTTGTGATTATCTGAAGAAGATCCAGACATTAGGATTGATTAAAATTGAAAACGAAGAATGGGAAAGAAATAAAAACGAGAGTTTATTAAGGGGTATTTTACAATCTGGATACACGAAGGAACAATTGTACAATACATTGAATTACGCAAACAAGACATTATCTCATTTCTTGACTTTATTTATCTCTATTGAGAAGAAGTCGGGTGATATGAACACATGTCTGCTTTGCGAAAACAAATCCGCAAACATTTTGTTTCTACCGTGTGCACCTTTGTGTTATTTTAAGGAATGTTATTCTAAAGACGAGAAAACATGTTCGTTTTGTGAACAAGAAATAAAAGCGATCATAAATTGTTTTGAATAAAAAACATTAAAGAAAAAATTGAAATTAAAAAAAAAATCTTTTTCACATTAAAGAAAAAAATTGAAATTAAAAAAAAATCTTTTTTAAATATAAAGAGTAAAAAAACAAAACTTTTTAACAAATTATTTTAATACAAAATTCGAGAAAAAAAATATTCTTACAAATGGAGCAAACAGATAAAAAAATGGAAATGTTAAATGAGAAAACCGTACCTCAGTTAAATGAGATTTGTAAACTATTAAAAATTCCACATTTCAGAAATCATAGAACTAAATAAAAAAAAATTGAAGTCATACAGGAAATGCTAGAAAGGCAAACAAAATGTTGATAGCAACTACGTCAAAAAATGCATCGGTTGTGAAAAATGAGAAGAAGAAAAAGATAGTAAAAGGAATCGAAATGCCGACGTCGAAAAAAACCAAAAACGTTTCAATTGTGAAAAATAAGAAGACGACTAAACAAAAAGCCGTTGAAGAACTTCAAGTTTCAAAAGAAAAGAAAAGAAAAACTAAAACGAAAACGAGTGATGCACTTCAGATTCTAGACAAACGAGATATATCGAGCAAAATTCGACGAGCAATCGACGAAGGGAAAGGAGAAGAATATGTAGCATGACTCATCACGGAACTATTCCAATCACAGCCCGTAGAACGGGAGAGTGCGATCAAAGGCATTTTTAAAACTTTTGACGTGGTTCCCTCGTTCAAGAAAATCGATCCGAAATTGTTCATGGAACGGGTGAAGAAAAAAGTATTGGATTTGTTTCGCAAACACATGAACGTGGGACTAAAAATTAAGATGATACTCCATTGCGTAATGAAAAAAATCGACGTGAAGTCTGGCAAAAGCATCGTAAAAAATGCATATTTCAGATCTAACATCGAACCCGTATTTCGAGGTTCAGATTTATCGGACATTTTCGAAAAGATGAAAGACAAGATGTTGACATCTCTCGCGAATTATCAACATGAAGGTAGTAATTGGACGTTCGATGAGGTGTTGAAATTCGAAATTCATATAACTGAAAACGATTCCTTGAAAGGGTCTTCCTACGTGAAATTACCGTATTTCTTAGCTAAAAAACAATCCGTGGTCAACGTGAGAAATAAAGATGATCAGTGTTTTAAATGGGCAGTCACTTCCGCTTTATACCCTGTCAAAATGCACACCGATAGAGTTTCTCGTTACGAGGAGACTTCTAAAAGTCTTGATTGGACTGGTGTGACTTTTTCAACAGAGTTAAAACACATCAAACGTTTCAAGGCTCGAAATCCCACCGTAGCGGTGAACGTCTTGGGATACGATGATGAAAAATGAACAATCTATCCTCTCAGACAGACTTCGTATCTCGAAAGAGAAAAGACGATTATTTTATTATTGATTTCGAATGGTGACAATCGTCATTATTGTTGGGTTAAACATCCGAGCCGATTACTGTCGAGACAAAATAATAAACATGAACATAAGATATGTTTATGTTGTAACTGCATGAACATGTTTCAGAGCGAAAAATCGTTAGCGAAACATCAGAAATATTGCAACAAAAACCAAGGTGTCGCCGTCGAAATGCCCAAACCCAACACCATCGTGAAGTTTGAAAATCGCAATAGAAGGTTAAAAGTACGATTCGTCGTGTATGCCGATTTTGAATGTTTCACCGCGCAAATGAGTTCCTGTCAACCCAACGCTCTTCAAAGTTACGTCAAAAGATATCAAAAACATATAAGTTCGGGCTATTGCATTTACATGAAAAGCACTTTTGACTCGCAACACGACATGGGTCCCTTCACCCACATGAAACAGTGCGAAGACGACGACGACGTGGCCCAAAGGTTTGTGGAAGAATTAGAATCGAAAATTCAAATGTTATACGACAAATTCAAAACTCCGGCAAAAATGGTCATCATGCAAGAGCAGCAGGATGAAAATAACATAGCCACCGAATGTCACATATGCAGACGTCGACGAGAATTCGGAGGAAAATAAGAAGGTCAGAGACAATGATCATTACACGGGTCTGTATCGTGGTCTGGCTCACAGCAAGTGTAATTTAAAATATCGAGACGCCGTTTTCTATCCGGTGATATTTCACAATCTCTCAGGTTACGACAGTCATCTGTTCGTCAAAAATCTCGGTACTTCCCATGAAGAATTAAATTGCATCGCGAACAGCGAAGAAAGATACATTTCCTTCACGAAATGGAAGCTCATGGAGAAAAAAAGAGCAATTGACGGAGAGACGTTGAAAGAAAAAACGAAATTCATTCGTAGAAGCATACGTTTCATCGACAGTTTTAAATTCATGTCGACCGCTCTGGAAAAATTAGTCGATAACATGAGTAAGGATAAATTTAAAATCACGAGCGAACATTTTGGAGAACGAGTAGATGTCATGTTGAGGAAAGGAGTCTATCCTTACGATTACATGAACGATCTAAAGAGATTCGATGACATCGCACTACCTTCAAAAGAAGATTTTTATTCGAAATTATACAAATCCGACATTTCCGACGAGAATTACAAACACGCTAAAAACGTGTGAAAATCATTCGATATGAAAACCATGAGAGATTATCACGATCTCTATCTGAAGACCGACGTTCTGCTCTTGGCAGACGTGTTCGAAAATTTTCGAGACATCTGTCGTCGAAATTACGATCTGGATCCTGCTTGGTATTTCACCGCACCCGGTCTGGCGTGGGACGCTCTGTTGAAGACCACTGAAGTCCAATTGGAATTATTATCCGACGTGAACATGTTGCTCATGTTCGAAAGGGCTGCAAGAGGTGGCGGCTCGATGATCTCCTACAGATATTCTGAAGCTAACAATCCCTACATGAAAGAAGGTTTCAATTCGAAACAGTCGAATAAATACATACAGTATTGGGACGCTAATAATCTGTACGGTTGGGCTATGAGTCATCCTTTACCGATTGGAAATTTCGAATGGGTGACGGAACAGGAAGAGATGCAAAAATGGAGAGACTATCCTTGCATTTTAGAAGTCGATTTGAACTATCCGGAAGAATTACATGATCTACACAACGATTATCCGCTGACTCCCAAACGAATGGAACTAAACGAAGGAGACGAGGAAAAACTCATTCCCAATTTATTTAACAAACGTAACTACGTCATCTGCAGCGAGAATTTGAAACAATACGTCGATTACGGGGTGAAATTAGTCGACATACATCCCATCATTCGATTCAACGAAGAGCCTTGGATGAAAAAATACATCGATCTCAACACGAATCTCAGAATTCGAGCCGAGAACGATTCCGAAAAAGATTTCTTCAAACTCATGAACAACTCGTGTACAGTAAATCGATGGAAAACATCAGGAAGAGAACCAACGTTCGACTCGTCACGTCTGAGAAAAGAGCTAAAAATTAGTGGCGAAACCCAATTACAAACACTGAACCATATTCGACGAAAATCTAGTGGCCGTTCACATGCAAAAGATGCACCTGAAGTTCGACAAACCGTATTATCTCGGACCGATCATCTTAGATATCAGCAAGCGATTGATGTATGAGTTTCACTACGATTACATCAAACGGAAATTTGGTGATAAAGCCAACTGTTCACCGACATGGACAGTTTAGTTTACGAGATAGAGACGAAAGACGTCTACCGAGATATATCTCCGGATGTGGCTGCGTGGTTCGACACGAGCAATTATCCCGTCGATCACCCATCCAACATTCAATCGAACGACAACAAGAAGGTGTTGGGTAAATTTAAGGACGAGAGTGGTGGTAAACAAATTGTTGAATTCGTGGGCTTGAGGCCCAAACTGTATGCTTATCGTCTAGAAGATGAAGAGATCAAGAAGTGCAAAGGGGTTAAAGCATGCGTGGTGAAGAAAAACATCTCTTTCCAAGAGTATAAAGATTGTCTGTTAGGAAGTGGTCCGGTGTATAAGACTATGAAATCGATTCGAAGTGAAAATCACGACTTGTATACCGAAATAATCAACAAGATTTCGCTGACGGCTGACAACGATAAGAGATTCGTGTTGGACGATAAAATAAACACTTTGGCACTCGGACATTGGCCTTTGGATCTAATTAGAGACGATATGAGTAAGGATGATTGGATTCCAGATATGAGTAAGGATGATAGGATTCCAGATATGAGTAAGGATGATAGGATTCCAGAAAATCAAGAGGAATTAGACGGATTCGAGATTATGGAAATCGATAGAGACATCGAGAGAGTTAGTTTAAAAAGAAAAAGAAAAAAATAAATAAAAAATAACGTCATTTTAGTGAATTATAATAAAATAAATAAATAAAAAAAAAATATATATACGCATTTATGAATAAGAAAATAGAGATATCCGTAGAAGGTGCCGTCTTACCTAACGAACCCCTATCCAACATCGATCTATCTAATGCGGTGAAGGATTTGAAAATCAAAGATTTCCTAGGCGTGTTTTCCAGAGATGCCTTGCCAAAGAGAACACCTCGACAATCCTAATGCGGAATTTTAAATCTAGATGATTTATCGGGTGAAGGCACTCACTGGGTGGCGTGGTTCAAGAACGGGAAGAAGAATTATTATTTCGACAGCTACGGAATCTCGCGGCCGAAAGAAATAAAGAACTATTTCAACAAATCGATGGTTCGTTACAACACGGAACGAGTGCAATCACCAGATCAAGTGTTTTGCGGTCACCTGTGTCTCTACGTTCTCAAGAGATGGTCTGAAGGAGATCAGTTTCAAGACATTCTCAATGATTTACATTAGAGAGAGATTTTTTTTATAGTATATAAAGATAAAAAATTATTTTAAAAAATTTTAATCGAATAAAAACGAAAAATAAAAATAAAATAATTCATTTTTTAATAAACTGCGTTTTGAAATATATTTTTAAAAAAAAACAAAAAATCTCAAAACAACATGCCAGTCGATAAATTTGGTAGAAGTGATGACGAAAAGGTCAACCTAAAAAGGAAGAGGAAGACGCTCGAAGTCGACAATGGTTACGACGTTGCCAACTTGGATGAACGTTACGTTCGGAGATACAAACCTCAAGAGGAACCTTTGAACATGAACAATAAGAAGCTCTACAATGTTCCCGAGCCGATAGATCTTGCAGATGCTGCGACTAAAAAATATGTCGATGGGGGAACGCCGATTTCGAACCAATCATGCTAGATAATTATGTGGATAAAACCATGACCGACGATCTCAATCTGAAATCTAAATGTTTGGTGAACGTCGCAAATAACATAGATCCCACAGATGCCGCAACCAAGAAATACGCAGACGACTCTCATGCGAGATTCAGTGAACACCTGAGAAATAGATATGTTCAGAAAACGATGCACTCAGAATTGAATGCCAATTCTAACATGATAACGAACGTGGCCACTCCCACGAATCCCAAGGACGTGGCGACCAAACACTACGTAGATCTGGAACAGAGAAAGTTTGACAGATGAGAAATGAAATCGGATCTGAATGCGGGATTCTACAAGATATTGAATCTGTTGAAGGTCGATGACACGGATGCGGACTCAACCACGGTCAACAAGGGCTACGTAGATTCTGCCGTGATACAATCACAAGAATACCTAGAATCACAAGTGGACAAACTCTACCTGAACAAACAATCTGGCGGAACCATGGAGGGTGGTATCGACATGAATGGTGAGAATTTATTCAGACTCAGTCACGATCCCAAATTCGATTCCAGCGCAGTCAGCAGGAAGTACGTGGACGACAACTTGGTCTGGAGAAAGGGCGACATCATGGAAGGTAAACTAGACATGGGTGGACATGCGCTCACGAATCTACCGGATCCTGTGAACATGACGGTGGTGGAGAAAGTCAAATATGCTAGACAATTGATCACCGTGTGGGCCGAGGAGGCCGGCACCTTAGATGAGGGAAAAACTGAGTGGTCTTTCGGAAATGGAGGTAGCGGATCGAAACATGGTCAGGTGGGATATCCCATGCCACTGGGAGGTGAAATCCTTCGAATGAGTCTGGCTTCCTCGGATTTGAATAACAGAGCGGTCGTCAATCTCATCGTGAATGGAGTAGAGAGCGATAAGAGATACAGCATCAAAAAGACTGTGAATCAACACCCGAATGTTAGCACGTTCGGCACACCTCTCAAAGTGAACGCCGGAGACAGGATTAATTTCGTTACGAAAACCAATAATCTCGAAGCCGCCACTTCCATGGTGAGTCTACTGATCGAACTAGATCCTTTGAACAAACAGTGAACGCGTGGAAAATAATTAATTAAAAAAAAATAATGTGTGATTATTAAAACCAAAAAAAAAAAGTAATGAGATTTAGAAAGATGTTCGATCTCTCTAGATCTCATTACTTTATTTATTTTTTTTGTTTTTAATAATTACTCATTACTTTTTTTTCTTTTTTTTCACACACATCTCTCATCGAATGATCGACATCTTATTTCCATCCGATTCGAATTGTAATTCTCTGTCCGACAGAACCAGGGCGAAGGCTTCGTTTTTTCTCGGCACGTTCCTATCGAATTGCATCTTGATCTGAATGTCTAAGACGCTACTCTTGAGTCGTTCACTCTGTTTACTGACGTCGAATACGAACATGGGATACATCAACTTGTATTTGCCGGGAGATATGCTAGGGTTGCTCATCAATTCGTCTAGACCGTGATACTTCTTTCTAAAATCAGCGGCATCGCCGTACAGTCTGCAGAAATCGTTCTTGTCAAACGACACGTTGTAATCGATTGCTGGATATCTCGTGGCGTTCAGAAACACTTGCATGTTTCTCAAATGGCAGTGATCGAACAGCGATGCATTCTTTTCCTTAGACCCGTCCCTATCGGTCTGAAACGCAACCACGATGAAACGTGGTCTCTTGGAAGCAGATTTCACCATCAATCTCCAATCAAAGTGATTCGTGGAGAGAGGAATGCTAGCCGTGTCACACTGTCTCATTCTAAATCCCACGGGTAATTTACTCTTGGATTCTATGATCTTGTAGAGACGCGCTTTTTCCATGATCGAAGGCTCCACGTGCGGAAGGAACTACGATATCTTGTGTAGAGTTATCTTACCCGCATCAGTTGCAGTGAGTCTCACTATTGCATCGTCATTTCCTTTTCGAATCAATGTCAGATTGTGTTTGAATCCGTACATGATCTTGTTGTAATCATCCGCAAATCCGAAGATGTGTTTTAAAGGTATCCTGAATGAAAACGTTCCTTTAGGTCTGGACGTCTTGACGACGTAGTCGAATTTTGCGGCGGCGCCGGCGCTAGCAGGGCCGACGGTGTCTTTCACCCACAACTGATTAAGTCCTCTGGATTTCGAAAAATCATCAGGAAATGTCAAGAGTCCAAACATCGTGGTGGCCTGACCGGGATGAAACACAGATTCTATCTCTTGTCCGGATAGCATGTATTTTATATTACTGAATAGATGCATGATGCCATTATTGGCTAGAGTAACCGTGTCGTCGTCGGCGTAGTCGCTCCCATCTTCCTTGGTGAGACGTCCCTGCACCACTATGTAACTCTCGCTAGGATGGACGAATAGATCTTGAGTTTCGACGTTGATTCTTATCTCTCCCGCATTGTTCAAACTCGTTCCGGTTACCGGTTCGTATTCGTGAACCTCAGATTCTTGAATACTTTCATCTTTCACTATGCTTTGTGCTATATCCAGTATATTTGTCATTTTTAAAGGATTTTTGTTTTTTTGTTTATTAATTAGCTTGCTTTTTTTTTTATCTAAAAATAGTTTTAATTATTTTTATTTTTATTTTTCTCTCCTATGTATATATGTGTGTAAACAAGAAAATGTTAAAAAGTGTAAATAAAAGAAATTTGTTTTCTTTATCAAAACTTTGTCTTCTGTAATTGTTGTTCGTAAAACTTTCTGATGATCTCTTCTCCATCCAAAGCTTCGATTTCGTAAGTCACCGGATCGGTGTGAAATATTTTGATTATCACAAAGATTTCCGAGGTCCGTCGAGGAGTATAACCCTTTTCGAAGTGCTTCTTATAAGCGTAAATTCTCTCTCGATCACCAACCACAAATTTCGGCGTTCTAGACTTCTTCCTAATCTTAGATCTTTCAGGATATAGATTCGCGTAGACCCGTTTTTCATTTCGAGGATCGCTAGCTTCCACGGGAGTCATCTTGATCAATCTGTGTCGCATGTTGTTGTAATCTTTGACCAGACCGTTCAGAGCGTATATGTATTTCTTGGTCGAATTCGCCGTGAGGTATCTGTGCATCTTTTCCTTCATCGTTCGATTCCAACGTTCCACCATGCTGGCTTTCTCTTCGTTTTCGATCGAGTAGAGGTCGACCAATCGATGAACGTGCTTGTTGTAGAATTCCTTTCCCTTATCCACCCACAATTTACTTGGTTTTCGAGAAGACGAGTCGAACACGCTCTTCAGAGCCTCGGCGACGCAAGGTCCCGATTTATTCTTCAAAGCTCTGATCCAACCATATTTGGAAAACACGTTGATGACCGTCAATAGATATTTGACACCCTCGTTCCACCTCGAAAACGATCTCATGTCGACCAAGTCGGCAGACCAAATATCATCCAAACTCTTCATGAACACCCTTCTCTTTCGAAATTTACGCACGATGGGTTTGTGTAACTCCTCGGCCAATTCGCTCGTCAATAATCGTTTCTTCTTTTCCGATGCGCTTTTTTTTTTGAATGCCCCATCCGAATCGACATTTCGCACCGATCAGATTACAAACCAGCGAACATTCTATCTTCTCTCTCCTGGTCGGATTCGATATGCCTCTCAATTTCCCCAACATGTTTTTATTGCAGACGTCGTTGCGAGTCTTGGTGTCAGGATGTCCGGCGTAGCACAGATCATGATCATATGCGGCCGCATCCACCCTATTCACAGGTTTGCTCGAAGATTTAGGAGTCAGATCGGCGTTGAGTCTCTTGTTCAATTTCGTTCCGGGTCCCGTGAAACTGTGACCAGGCAGATGCATTTCGAAAGGAAGATTATTGATCATTTTATTCACGATGCCTTTACCTTTGCTCGCATTCTTTTTTTTAACGAATCAAGTCTTGATAGAACCACACACGTCGCAAATTCCGCGAAGCATCTGTCTGTCGTTTTTAGTTCGTACTTCTCGAGAATTACTCGTCTCGGTAACTCTCTTACACTTTACGCAATACATTTTTAAGAGTTATTTAAATTAATTTCGTTTTTATTTTATATATAAATTTAATATTTTTTTTTAAAAATTCTGTTCTTATTATATATATATTTTTTTTTTCAATCGCTGCTCTTGAGTTCTATCATGTTACTGAATTCCTCCCTAGCCTCTTTCCTCCCCTTTTCCATGACAGAATCCTTCACCTCTTCTTTGATGATCTGACGAGTCTTGATTCTCACGGCTTCTTTCATGGCTTCGTATTTCGTTTTCTCACCCAATATCGCGAAGTATTCTCCGTCCGATATCCTACCGTCGAGATCATTTCGGATATCGTGTCGATCTTGGAGTCGGCCAAGACGCGAATCTTGTCGTGTTTCCTTGCCTTCAGATATTATTTCCTACTCAAAAAGTTTCCGAGCGTGCTAAACAATCTGGCGGCGAGAGCCACTCCTTCTACGGTCAACACGATCGGAATGCTGATCGCGGTCGACAACAATCCGATGCCGGCCGCGTGTAAACCCATGGAAATCGTGATAGAGTGTCGTGTCGATCGCGTTGATAAATTTCATGAAATGCGAATACTTCTTCTTGAGAGAATGACGAGAATCTTTCTCTCGAGTTAGATACTCTTTGATTCTACTGATTTGATCGATGCGATACCTCTCTCCTCTTTCTTTTTCTTCTAGTGACGGTGTCGTCGGCAAAACGCCGTTCGGCTTCTCATCCTCGTCGTCATCTAACATCGGATACAATTTATTTCTGGTTCTCATTTTTTGTGTTTTTTTCTCTTTCTAATATTAGATAAAAAATTTATGTGTGTATTTATTATTATTTTCTATTCTCCCTTATTTTATATCAATGAGAAAACTTAGACGTATGCTTCATTGAACAATAATTTCATGATGCATCCCTTGTCTTCTAAAGTCAGACTTCTACGCGCCAATTTCAGTTCTTCCGAAACTGTGGGCTTGCTTCGATTCTTACAGAAGAGTAATCTCTTCCAAAACGCGATCACTTCATCGATTTGAACGCGTTCGAATGCTGGTTCAAAATACTTGACGACCATATCTTCCCTTTCCATCGTCAGACACGGATGATTCTCGTGATCGAAGTCTAGGTGATCCCGACATCCGACGCATCGTTCTAACAAGAGGCGACCTAGTTGTTCATTCACGCAGAATGCATAGGCTCTCATCAGCATTTTTAAAAGAAACCTCGCTCTAATAGTCTGGGAAGCGCTCATGATTTACATATCTTTTTTTTTATTATCTATTCGATTTTATATATTTATTTTTAAATAACTATTTATTTATATATTTTTTTTCTCTCTCCTATATATATCAATCACTTTTTTTATTTCCTCGGGAAACGTGGCAGTGGGTTTACCGATTCAGTAGCACCTCTTTCCACGTGTCGTACATAAGTCGATTTCTGATGTAGAATCCACAATGGGTTTCCGTGTACGCCTCCATAGGGATTCAGTGTTAAAATCGTGTACAGACACGGATGGTTCAGAATCGGCAAACCACTTTTCGACGCTGGTACAGAAACGGCAACACGTTTTTTGCTCGCGATGGATCGATGGTCTAATCCGCGATGGGAACATCGACAAAAATTTTAAGTAAAAAAAAAAAAAAGTGAAAAATGTACAATTTCATACATTTTTCACTTTTTGAAAAACTTCTACATTCGACACGTTCGCCAACGGGTATTTAAACGTTAAAAGTGCGATCTAGGAGTCTCAAAATAATAGCCGATTCTGGAGCACTATGAAAAAATGACATTTTTTGTGAACAAGCGTGTGATTTAACACTGAATCATACGATGGTAAACGCACCGTGTATGTATATGTGTACGGTACATGGTTAAAGTGGTCTGGAATCGGCCTTTATTACCTACTTCTGATGATTTTCTTCTGATAAAATTTACATCCCACAAGGCAGAGATCATGTATATTGGCCAGGTACAGCAACGTCATACTGATAATCAGGGAAGTGTTTCGTTAAAAGTAAAGTTCATGCGACCAGAGCAGAAGGCATTCAAGTTTGTATTCCCAAATGTTGATAATATATGCGATGTTCCTGTGGATGATGTGGTTGAAAAATTGCCTAATCCAACCTGTATAGTGTAATGGCTCGTGTTGGTCGCCATATGATGTTTGACATGAACCAAACACCTTACACAAGTATGCTGCGCTGATTGTGTAACATGTTTACTGCAGTACTTTGCAACATTCTTCCTCAATACAACTCTCAATCACGTTACTTCCCCGGTCAGGGGTTGAGCTAACAGTTAATTTCCAGAATTTGAAATCTTTAAGACACTGGTGTCGATTTTAGAAACATGCTTTGTTCACACTGATTATTAACACTTTGAACTCTAGTGGTATATTCCATGACAGTTCAATGACAGCAATTTATTTATTTATTCATTGATGTTTAAGATCGCATACTTATGCACAATGGCTAACCGTGACCGTGACAGTTTTACGGATGGAGGAAGTCGGACTACCCGGAGAGAACCACCGGGCATCCACGAGCAACTGTCAGCTCCTCAGCTTTCTAACTCTGTTCAAGCTCCACTCAAGCAGGGTTACAGCGGTTGAAGACATGTGCACCATCGACATGCAGTACGCCTTAGTACAGTACACTACGTCGTCGTGTAGGCAACCGGGATAAAGTGCCCTGCACAAGGACACAACGCGGGTCGTGCCGGACGGGGCTCGAAATCGGGACCTCTAGCACAGAAGTCCAACAGTCTACCACTGAGCCACTGCGTTCCCAATGGCAGCAATTAGAAGAGTCCATATTCATTATTTGGGGTAGACCAATCAATATTTTCAAAACATGCTTTGTTCACATTCATTATTAACCCTGAAAATATTGATTGGTCTAACCCACACATTTACAGAACAGCCATCCTATATAATAACATTATGACATATCATGTTCCTGGCTGGAAAAGGGCCGCTAGGGTTCAAAGGGTTAAATTGTTTCAGTTCCCAGGTATGTTAATAGTGTTCGGGATTGGCAGAGTGGATCAAATTATCTTTTAAATTAAACCAATGCAACGTAAATTAAAAACCACATCTTATGCGAAATGTGTAGCAGTCTAAAATAAACCAAACATACACATACAATCTGAACAACAAGCTTAATCTCGGAAAGCACAAAATATGCTCTGTGCAGAATATTGCTGATCCACTCTCTCTCTCTCCTATTTGTGTTTCATGAAGTCGAACTAGTGGAAACATTGGTCACACTTTGCGGAAACTAATTCTGGACTTATACACTAAGAGTTCTGTACCACATCACTACCCATGACTACCCTAACTCCACCATGGGGAAGTTGCATCTCTCAACTTCTGCTAAATACAACCAGATGTTTTTCATCGCTGGAGGCAGATTCATAACCCCGAAGTCACATTTAGAGAAAAGACATCTTGTAGAATGTCGTCAACGTGGACTTACACAAGACCACTCAATCAGATCTACGTAGCAACCTTAAACCATTGGCTGACACGAATCATAAACATATTATTGAACTTTCCACTCAGTTTAGTGCTTGGATCACCAACGCACATACTGTAAATTAGTTCCCCGGCCACCATATTAAATACAGTACGATCCCTACCAGGGGATGACACAGCTGTGTCTCCATACTCCAACTTAAGTGCTTGGGCCAACACTGCACAACACGACCTTACCTCACCATCATTAGTCCCTGGGCCAGAATTTTATACAGAACAACCCTTACTGGGGGAGACACATACCACGTGTCTCCGCACGTCTATTTTCAATACTTGAACCACCAACGCACAGACTGATTTACCTCAATATACGTCAGTCCTTGGACCACCATAGTATACAGTACAACCTCTACCGAGCGACAAGCGCCAGTCAAAGCAAATAGGTCTTTAGGTTGCCTGAACGATAAGCAGAAGCCATATTTTCAAGATTACCTCAACGGCAGCTCTGGGGAGGGGGGCGAGGAGGTGGTGCACTGCTGTTCAAGCTGACGCCGCTTTCGCCGGAGCTAAGAGAACAAATTGGGAAGAGCAGTGGAAAGGAGTGTCAATTGTATAATTTAGGGGCACTTTCTATTAGAATATCCAAAATACCAGGCTAATAGAATAAGATTCACTGAGAGTATGATAGAGAAGTGAGATGGTAGAATGAAGGATATGATGTATTTAGTGGGCGACACAAAGGAGAGGATGAGAATGCTTATCGGAGTGATTGGGAAGAATGGGGTTCAGGTTGTCATCAAGTAGTTCGTTTTCGTGTGTTTTGAGGAGAAAAAGAGGCGTGGGAATAGGGATGCATTTGGGAGAACAGGGTTAATCAAGGCCTTCTCACCTGGTAAATCAGCGGCTGGCTAAAGTGTTATTATTGCCCTCGCAGTACCACACACTGTCTCGAACTTAGACACCCAGGTTCATGAATCCATACCCGCAATCGTCAATTTAATTATCTGCTACTTATGATTGGAAAGCACGAGAATTCCATTACGATGCATGTCTCGACCGATGCTTTGGCCATGTCCTGCTACACCCACCGAGTGGAAAACATCCACCCAAAATTGGACAATACATATCTGCCTCTCAAGCATTCCTCCCGCGTCCACGCGTAGATCTACCTACAGCATACGGATTGGTTTTACCCATATAAGTAACAGTACCATCACCGTTATTTCGCGCAGAGACACCAAGACCTCACTTAAAACCACAACAATTATGATAGACGCTCGCAAGAGAAGCGTGGGGCGAACTTGTTGCTGCTATATTCCTTTCATGTCACATCCCGACTTTCTCTTTCCCTGCTCCTAAAATGAAGTTCACTTCGGATGAACTGATTTTATAAGTGGTAGGGCCTGACGTATCACCTAGAAATGATTAGATAGAGATGAGGTGTGACGTAGAAATGATAAGTTATAGATTACTTTTGATGTTTTATGAGAGGTATGGCGTGAGGTGTGATGCAGAAATGATAAGTTATAGATTACTTTTGATGTTTTATAAGAGGTAGTGCGTGAGGTGTGACGTAGAAATGATAAGTTATAGATTACTTTTGATATTTTATGAGCGTAGGACGCGAGGTGTGATGCAGAAATGATAAGTTATAGATTACATTTGATGTTTTATGAGAGGTAGGGCGTGAGGTGTGATGCAGAAATGATAAGTTATAGATTACTTTTGATGTTTTATGAGAGGTAGGGCGTGAGGTGTGACGTAGAAATGATAAGTTATAGATTACTTTTGATGTTTTATGAGAGGTAGGGCGTGAGGTGTGATGCAGAAATGCTAAGTTATAGATTACTTTTGATGTTCTATGAGAGGTAGGGCGTGAGGTGTGACGTAGAAATGATAAGATATAGATTACTTTTGATGTTTTATGAGAGGTATGACGTGAGGTGTGACGCAGAAATGATAAGTTATAGATTACTTTTGATGTTTTATGAGAGGTAGGGCGTGAGGTGTGACGTAGAAATGATAAGTTACAGATTACTTTAGATATTTTATGAGCGTAAGGCGCAAGGTGTGATGCAGAAATGTTAAGTTATAGATTACATTTGATGTTTTATGAGAGGTAGGGGGGGAGGTGTGATGCAGAAATGATAAGTTATAGATTACTTTTGATGTTTTATGAGAGGTAGGGCGTGAGGTGTGAAGTAGAAATGATAAGTTATAGATTACAATTGATGTTTTATGAGAGGTAGGGCGTGAGGTGTGATGTAGAAATGATAAGTTATAGATTACTTTTGATGTTTTATGAGAGGTAGGGCGTGAGGTGTGATGTAGAAATGATAAGTTATAGATTACTTTTGATGCTTTATGAGAGGTAGGGCGTAAGGTGTGATGTAGAAATGATAAGTTATAGATTACTTTTGATGCTTTATGAGAGGTTGGGCGCAAGGTGTGACGTAGAAATGATAAGTTATAGATTACTTTTGATGCTTTATGAGAGGTAGGGCGTGAGGTGTGATGTAGAAATGAGAAGTTATAGATTACCTATGATGTTTTATGAGAGGCAAGGCGTGAGGTGTGATGTAGAAATGATAATTTATAGATTACTTTTGATGTTTTATGAGAGGTAGGGCGTGAGGTGTGATGTAGAAAAGATAAGTTATAGATTACTTTTGATGTTTTATGAGAGATAGGGCGTGAGGTGTGGAGTTAAGATACTTTTGATGTTTTATGAGAGGTAGGGCGTGAGGTGTGACATAGAAATGATAAGTTATAGATTACATTTGATGTTTATGAGAGGTAGGGCGTGAGGTGTGACGTAGAAATGATAAGTTATAGATTACTTTTGATGTTTTATGAGAGGTATGGCGTGAGTGTGATGCAGAAATGATAAGTTATAGACTACTTTTGATGTTTTATGAGAGGTAGTGCGTGAGGTGTGACGTAGAAATGATAAGTTATAGATTACTTTTGATATTTTATGAGCGTAGGACGCGAGGTGTGATGCAGAAATGATAAGTTATAGATTACATTTGATGTTTTATGAGAGGTAGGGCGTGAGGTGTGACGCAGAAATGATAAGTTATAGATTACTTTTGATGTTTTATGAGAGGAAGGGCGTGAGGTGTGACGTAGAAATGATAAGTTATAGATTACTTTTGATGTTTTATCTGAGGTAGGGCGTGAGGTGTGACGTAGAAATGATAAGTTATAGATTACTTTTGATGTTTTATGAGAGGTAGGGCGTGAGGTGTGATGTAGAAATGATAAGTTATAGATTACTTTTGATGTTTTATGAGCGTAGGGCGTAAGGTGTGATGCAGAAATGATAAGTTATAGATTACATTTGATGTTTTATGAGAGGTAGGACGTGAGGTGTGATGCAGAAATGATAAGTTATAGATTACTTTTGATGTTTTATGAGAGGTAGGGCGTGAGGTGTGACGTAGAAATGATAAGTTATAGATTACAATTGATGTTTTATGAGAGGTAGGGCATGAGATGTGATGTAGAAATGATAAGTTATAGATTACTTTTGATGTTTTATGAGAGGTAGGGCGTGAGGTGTGATGTAGAAATGATAAGTTATAGATTACTTTTGATGTTTTATGAGAGGTAGGGCGTGAGGTGTGACGTAGAAATGATAAGTTATAGATTACTTTTGATGCTTTATGAGAGGTAGGGCGTGAGGTGTGATGTAGAAATGATAAGTTATAGATTACATTTGATGTTTTATGAGAGGTAGGGCGTGAAGTGTGATGTAGAAATGGGAAGTTATAGATTACTTTTGATGTTTTATGAGAGGTAGGGCGTGAGGTGTGATGTATAAATGATAATTTATAGATTACTTTTGATGTTTTATGAGAGGTAGGGCGTGAGGTGTGACGTAGAAATGATAAGGTATAGATTACTTTTGATGTTTTATGAGAGGTAGGGCGTGAGGTGTGACGTAGAAATGAGAAGTTGTAGATTACATTTGATGTTTTATGAGAGGTAGGGCGTGAGGTGTGATGTAGAAATGATAAGTTATAGATTACTTTTGATGTTTTATGAGAGATAGGGCGTGAGGTGTGATGTTAAGATACTTTTGATGTTTTATGAGAGGTAGGGCGTGAGGTGTGACGTAGAAATGATAAGTTATAGATTACATTTGATGTTTATGAGAGGTAGGGCGTGAGGTGTGACGTAGAAATGAAGTTATAGATTACTTTTGATGTTTTATGAGAGGTAGTGCGTGAGGTGTGACGTAGAAATGATAAGTTATAGATTACTTTTGATGTTTTATGAGCGTAGGACGCGAGGTGTGATGCAGAAATGATAAGTTATAGATTACTTTTGATGTTTTATGAGAGGTAGTGCGTGAGGTGTGACGTAGAAATGATAAGTTATAGATTACATTTGATGTTTATGAGAGGTAGGGCGTGAGGTGTGACGTAGAAATGATAAGTTATAGATTACTTTTGATGTTTTATGAGAGGTAGTGCGTGAGGTGTGACGTAGAAATGATAAGTTATAGATTACATTTGATGTTTATGAGAGGTAGGGCGTGAGGTGTGACGTAGAAATGAAGTTGTAGATTACTTTTGATGTTTTATGAGAGGTAGTGCGTGAAGTGTGACGTAGAAATGATAAGTTATAGATTACTTTTGATATTTTATGAGCGTAGGACGCGAGGTGTGATGCAGAAATGATAAGTTATAGATTACATTTGATGTTTTATGAGAGGTAGGGCGTGAGGTGTGATGCAGAAACGATAAGTTATAGATTACTTTTGATGTTTTATGAGAGGTAGGGCGTGAGGTGTGACGTAGAAATGATAAGTTATAGATTACTTTTGATGTTTTATGTGAGGTAGGGCGTGAGGTGTGACGTAGAAATGATAAGTTATAGATTACTTTTGATGTTTTTTGAGAGGTATGGCGTGAGGTGTGATGCAGAAATGATACGTTATAGATTACTTTTGATGTTTTATGAGAGGTAGGGCGTGAGGTGTGACGTAGAAATGATAAGTTATAGATTACTTTTGATGTTTTATGAGAGGTATGACGTGAGGTGTGACGCAGAAATGATAAGTTAAAGATTACTTTTGATGTTTTATGAGAGGTAGGGCGTGAGGTGTGACGTAGAAATGATTAGTTATAGATTACTTTTGATATTTTATGAGAGTAGGGCGTAAGGTGTGATGCAAAAATGATAAGTTATAGATTACATTTGATGTTTTATGAGAGGTAGGGCGTGAGGTGTGACGTAGAAATGATAAGTTATAGATTACTTTTGATGTTTTATGAGAGGTAGGGCGTAAGGTGTGACGTAGAAATGATAAGTTATAGATTACTTTTGATGTTTTATGAGAGGTATGGCGTGAGGAGTGGCGTAGAAATGATAAGTTATAGATTACTTTTGGTGTTTTATGAGAGGTAGGGCATAAGGTGTGACGTAGAAAGGATGAGTTATATAGATTACTTTTGATGTTTTATGAGAGGTATGGCGTGAGGTGTGACGTAGAAATGAGAAGTTATAGATTACTTTTGACGTTTTATGAGAGGTAGGGCGTGAGGTGTTATGTAGAAATGATAACTTATAGATTTCTTTTGATGTTTTATGAGAGGTAGGGCCTGAGGTGTGACATAGAAATGATAAGTTATAGATTACTTTTGATGTTTTATGAGAGGTAGGGCGTGGGGTGTGATGTAGAAATGATAATTTATAGATTACTTTTGATGTTTTATGAGAGGTAGGGCGTGAGGTGTTATGTAGAAATGATAAGTTATAGATTACTTTTGATGCTTTATGAGAGGTAGGGCGTGAGGTGTGACATAGAAATGACAAGTTATAGATTACTTTTGATATTTTATGAGCGTAGGGCGTAAGGTGTGACGTACAAATGATAAGTTATAGATTACATTTGATGTTTTATGAGAGGTAGGGCGTGAGGTGTGATGTAGAAATGATAAGTTATAGATTACTTTTAATGTGACGTAGAAATGATAAGTTATACATTACTTTTGATGTTTTATGAGAGGTAGGGCGTGAGGTGTGACGTAGAAATGATAAGTTATAGATTACATTTGATGTTTATGAGAAGTAGGGCGAGAGGTGTGATGTAGAAATGATAAGTTATAGATTACTTTTGATGTTTTTTGAGAGGTATGGCGTGAGGTGTGATGCAGAAATGATAAGTTATAGATTACTTTTGATGTGTTATGAGAGGTAGTGCATGAGGTGTGACGTAGAAATGATAAGTTATAGATTACTTTTGATATTTTATGAGCGTAGGACGCGAGGTGTGATGCAGAAATGATAAGTTATAGATTACATTTGATGTTTTATGAGAGGTAGGGCGTGAGGTGTGACGCAGAAATGATAAGTTATAGATTACTTTTGATGTTTTATGAGAGGTAGGGCGTGAGGTGTGACGTAGAAATGATAAGTTATAGATTGCTTTTGATGTTTTATGAGAGGTAGGGCGTGAGGTGTGACGTAGAAATGATAAGTTATAGATTACTCTTGATGTTTTATGAGAGGTATGACGTGAGGTGTGACGCAGAAATGATAAGTTATAGATTACAATTGATGTTTTATGAGAGGTAGGGCGTGAGGTGTGACGTAGAAATAATAAGTTATAGATTACTTCTGATGTTTTATGAGAGGTAGGACGTGAGGTGTGACAGAGAAATGATATGTTATAGATTACTTTTGCTGCTTTATGAGAGGTAGGGTGTAAGGTGTGAAGTAGAAATGATAAGTTGTAGATTACTTTTGATGCTTTATGAAAGGTAGGGCGTGAGGTGTGATGTAGAAATGATAAGTTATAGATTACTTTTGATGTTTTATGAGAGGTAGGGGGTGAGATGTGATGTAGAAATGATAATTTATAGATTACTTTTGATGTTTTATGAGAGGTAGGGCGTGAGGTGTGACGTAGAAATGATAAGTTATAGATTACTTTTGATGTTTTATGAGAGGTAGGGCATGAGGTGTGACGTAGAAATGATAAGTTATAGATTACATTTGATGTTTTATGAGAGGTAGGGCGTGAGGTGTGATGTAGAAATGATAAGTTATAGATTACTTTTGATGTTTTATGAGAGATTTGGCGTGACATGTGATGTTAAGATACCTTTGGTGTTTTATGAGAGGTAGGGCGTGAGGTGTGACATAAAAATGATAAGTTATAGATTACTTTTGATGTTTTATGAGAGGCATGGCGAGAGGTGTGACGTAGAAATGATAAGTTATAGATTACTTTTGATGTTTTATGAGATGTAGGGCGTGAGGTGTGACGCAGAAATGATAAGTTACAGATTACATTTGATGTTTTATGAGAGGTAGGGCGTGAGGTGTGACGTAGAAATGATAAGTTATAGATTACTTTTGATGTTTTATGAGAGGCATGGCGAGAGGTGTGACGTAGAAATGATAAGTTATAGATTACTTTTGATGTTTTATGAGAGGTAGGGCGTGAGGTGTGACGTAGAAATGATAAGTTACAGATTACATTTGATGTTTTATGAGAGGTAGGGCGTGAGGTGTGACGTAGAAATGATAAGTTATAGATTACTTTTGATATTTTATGAGAGGCATGGCGTGAGGTGTGATGCAGAAATGATAAGTTATAGATTACTTTTGATGTTTTATGAGAGGTAGTGCGTGAGGTGTGACGTAGAAATGATAAGTTATAGATTACTTTTGATATTTTATGAGCGTGGGACGCGAGGTGTGATGCAGAAATGATAAGTTATAGATTGCATTTCATGTTTTATGAGAGGTAGGGCGTGAGGTGTGATGCAGAAATGATAAGTTATAGATTACTTTTGATGTTTTATGAGAGGTAGGGCGTGAGGTGTGACGTAGAAATGATAAGTTATAGATTACTTTTGATGCTTTATGAGAGGTAGGGCGTGAGGTGTGACGTAGAAATGATAAGTTATAAATTACTTTTGATGTTTTATGAGAGGTATGGCGTGAGGTGTGATTCAGAAATGATAAGTTATAGATTACTTTTGATGTTTTATGAGAGGTTGGGCGTGAGGTGTGACGTAGAAATGGTAAGTTATAGATTAGTTTTGATGTTTTATGAGAGGTATGACGTGAGGTGTGACGCAGAAACGATAAGTTATAGATTACTTTTGATATTTTATGAACGTAGAGCGTAAGGTGTGATGCAGAAATGATAAGTTATAGATTACATTTGATGTTTTATGAGAGGTAGGGCGTGAGGTGTGACAGAGAAATGAGAAGTTATAGATTACTTTTGCTGCTTTATGAGAGGTAGGGCGTGAGGTGTGACGTAGAAATGATAAGTTATAGATTACTTTTGATGTTTTATGAGAGGTAGGGCGTGAGGTGTGACGTAGAAATGAGAAGTTATAGATTACTTTTGATGTTTTATGAGAGGTATGGCGTGAGGTGTGATGTTAAGATACTTTTGATGTTTTATGAGAGGTAGGGCGTGAGGTGTGACGTAGAAATGATAAGTTATAGATTACATTTGATGTTTATGAGAGGTAGGGCGTGAGGTGTGATGTAGAAATGATAAGTTATAGATTACTTTTGATGTTTTATGAGAGATAGGGCGTGAGGTGTGATGTTAAGATACTTTTGATGTTTTATGAGAGGTAGGGCGTGAGGTGTGACGTAGAAATGATAAGTTATAGATTACATTTGATGTTTATGAGAGGTAGGGCGTAAGGTGTGACGTAGAAATGATAAGTTATAGGTTACTTTTGATGTTTTATGAGAGGTATGGCGTGAGGTGTGATGCAGAAATGATAAGTTATAGATTACTTTTGATGTTTTATGAGAGGTAGTGCGTGAGGTGTGACGTAGAAATGATAAGTTATAGATTACTTTTGATATTTTATGATCGTAGGACGCGAGGTGTGATGCAGAAATGATAAGTTATAGATTACATTTGATGTTTTATGAGAGGTATGGCGTGAGGTGTGATGCAGAAATGATAAGTTATAGATTACTTTTGATGTTTTATGAGAGATAGGGCGTGAGGTGTGACGTAGAAATGATAAGTTATAGATTACTTTTGATGTTTTATGAGAGGTAGGGCGTGAGGTGTGACGTAGAAATGATAAGTTATAGATTACTTTTGATGTTTTATGAGAAGTATGGCGTGAGGTGTGATGCAGAAATGATACGTTATAGATTACTTTTGATGTTTTATGAGAGGTAGGGCGTGAGGTGTGACGTAGAAATGATAAGTTATAGATTACTTTTGATGTTTTATGAGAGGTATGTCATGAGGTGTGACGCAGAAATGATAAGTTATAGATTACTTTTGATGTTTTATGAGAGGTAGGTCGTGAGGTGCGACGTAGAAATGATAAGTTATAGATTACTTTTGATATTTTATGAGCGTAGGGCGTAAGGTGTGATGCAGAAATGATAAGTTATAGATTACATTTGATGTTTTATGAGAGGTAGGGCGTGAGGTGTGATGCAGAAATGATAAGTTATAGATTACTTTTGATGTTTTATGAGAGGTAGGGCGTGAGGTGTGACGTAGAAATGATAAGTTATAGATTACTTTTGATGTTTTATGAGAGGTAGGGCGTGAGGTGTGACATAGAAATGATAAGTTATAGATTACATTTGATGTTTATGAGAGGTAGGGCGTGAGGTGTGACGTAGAAATGATAAGTTATAGATTACTTTTGATGTTTTATGAGAGGCATGGCGTGAGGTGTGATGCAGAAATGATAAGTTATAGATTACTTTTGATGTTTTATGAGAGGTAGTGCGTGAGGTGTAACGTAGAAATGATAAGTTATAGATTACTTTTGATATTTTATGAGCGTAGGACGCGAAGTGTGATGCAGAAATGATAAGTTATAGATTACATTTGATGTTTTATGAGAGGTAGGGCGTGAGGTGTGATGCAGAAATGATAAGTTATAGATTACTTTTGATGTTTTATGAGAGGTAGGGCGTGAGGTGTGACGTAGAAATGATAAGTTATAGATTACTTTTGATGTTTTATGAGAGGTAGAGCGTGAGGTGTGACGTAGAAATGGTAAGTTATAGATTACTTTTGATGTTTTATGAGAGATAGGGAGTGAGGTGTGACGTAGAAATGATAAGTTATAGATTAATTTTGATGTTTTATGAGAGGTATGGCGTGAGGTGTGACGTATAAATGATAAGTTATAGATTACTTTTGATGTTTTATGAGAGGAAGGGCGTGAGGTGTGACGTAGAAATGATGAGTTATAGATTACTTTTGATGTTTTATGAGAGGTAGGGCGTGAGGTGTGACGTAGAAATGATAAGTTATAGATTACTTTTGATGTTTTATGAGAGGTATGGCGTGAGGTGTGACGTAGAAATGATAAGTTATAGATTACTTTTGATGTTTTATGAGAGGTAGGGCGTGAGGTGTGACATAGAAATGATAAGTTATAGATTACATATGATGTTTATGAGAGGTAGGGCGTGAGGTGTGACGTAGAAATGATAAGTTATAGATTACTTTTGATGTTTTATGAGAGGCATGGCGTGAGGTGTGATGCAGAAATGATAAGTTATAGATTACTTTTGATGTTTTATGAGAGGTAGTGCGTGAGGTGTGACGTAGAAATGATAAGTTATAGATTACTTTTGATATTTTATGAGCGTAGGACGCGAAGTGTGATGCAGAAATGATAAGTTATAGATTACATTTGATGTTTTATGATAGGTAGGGCGTGAGGTGTGATGCAGAAATGATAAGTTATAGATTACTTTTGATGTTTTATGAGAGGTAGGGCGTGAGGTGTGACGTAGAAATGATAAGTTATAGATTACTTTTGATGTTTTATGAGAGGTAGGGCGTGAGGTGTGACGTAGAAATGGTAAGTTATAGATTACTTTTGATGTTTTATGAGAGATAGGGAGAGAGGTGTGACGTAGAAATGATAAGTTATAGATTAATTTTGATGTTTTATGAGAGGTATGGCGTGAGGTGTGACGTATAAATGATAAGTTATAGATTACTTTTGATGTTTCATGAGAGGAAGGGCGTGAGGTGTGACGTAGAAATGATGAGTTATAGATTACTTTTGATGTTTTATGAGAGGTAGGGCGTGAGGTGTGACGTAGAAATGATAAGTTATAGATTACTTTTGATGTTTTATGAGAGGTATGGCGTGAGGTGTGACGTAGAAATGATAAGTTATAGATTACTTTTGATGTTTTATGAGAGGTGGGGCGTGAGGTGTGACGTAGAAATGATAAGTTATAGATTACATTTGATGTTTTATGGGAGGTATGGCGTGAGGTGTGATGTAGAAATGATAAGATATAGATTACTTTTGATGTTTTATAAGAGATAGGTCGAGTGGTGTGAAGTTAAGGTACTTTTGATGTTTTATGTGAGGTAGGACGTGAGGTGTGACGTTGAAAAATGATAAGTTATAGATTACATTTGATGTTTTATGAGAGGTAGGGCGTGAGGTGTGACGTAGAAATGATGAGTTATAGATTACTTTTGATGTTTTATGAGAGGCAGGGCGTGAGGATTGACGTAGAAATGATAAGTTATAGATTACTTTTGATGTTTTATGAGAGGTAGGGAGTGAGGTGTGAAGTAGAAATGATAATTATAGATTACATTTGATGTTTTATGACAGGTAGGGCGTGAGGTGTGACGGAGAAATGATAAGTTATAGATAACTTTTGTTGTTTTATGAGAGGTAGGGCGTGAGGTGTGACGTAGAAATGATAAGTTATAGATTACTTTTGATATTTTATGGGAGGTATGACGTGAGGTGTGATGTTGAAATGATAAGTTATAGATCACTTTTGATGTTTCATGAGAGGTAGGGCTTGATGTGTGACGTAGAAATGATAAGTTATAGATTACTTTTGATATTTAATGGGAGGTATGACGTGAGGTGTGATGTAGAAATGATAAGTTATAGATTACTTTTGATGATTTATGAGAGGTAGGGCGTGAGGTGTGACGTAGAAATGATAAGTTATAGATTACTTTTGATATTTTATGAGCGTGGGGCGTGAGGTGTGATGCAGAAATGATAAGTTGTAGATTACATTTGATGTTTTATGAGAGGTAGGGCGTGAGGTGTGATGCAGAAGTGATAAGTAATAGATTACTTTTGATGTTTTATGAGAGGTAGGGCGTGAGGTGTGACGTAGAAATGATTAGTTATAGATTACTTTTGATGTTTAAGAGAGGTAGGGCGTGAGGTGTGACGTAGAAATGATAAGTTATAGATTACATTTGATGGTTTACGAGAGGTATGGCGTGAGGTTTGACGCAGAAATGATAAGTTATAGATTACTTTTGATGTTTTATGAGAGGTAGTGCGTGAGGTGTAACGTAGAAATGATAAGTTATAGATTACTTTTGATGTTTAATGAGAGGTAGGGAGTGAGGTGTGATGTAGAAATGATAAGTTATAGATTACTTTTGATGTTTAATGAGAGGTAGGGCGTGAAGTGTGACGTAGAAATGATAAGTTATAGATTACGTTTGATGCTTTATGAGAGGTAGGGCGTGAGGTGTGACGTAGAAATGATAAGGTATAGATTACTTTTGATGTTTTATGAGAAGCAGGGCGCGGGGATTGACGTAGAAATGATAAGTTATAGATTACTTTTGATGTTTTATGAGAGGTAGGGCGTGAGGTGTGACGTAGAAATGATAAGTTATAGATTGGATTTGATGTTTTATGACAGGTAGAGCGTGAGGTGTGACGTAGAAATGATAAGTTATAGATTACTTTTGATGTTTTATGAGAGGTAGGGCGTGAGGTGTGACGTAGAAATGATAAATTATAGATTACATTTGATGTTTTATGACAGGTAGGGCGTGAGGTGTGACGTAGAAATGATAAGTTATAGATTACTTTTGTTGTTTTATGAGAGGTAGGGCGTGAGGTGCGACGTAGAAATGATAAGTTATAGATTACTTTTGATATTTTATGGGAGGTATGACGTGAGGTGTGATGTTGAAATGATAAGTTATAGATGACTTTTGATGTTTTATGAGAGGTAGGGCGTGAGGTGTGACGTAGAAATGATAAGTTATAGATCACTTTCGATGTTTTATGAGAGGTAGGGCGTGAGGTGTGACGTAGAAATGATAAGTTACAGATTACTTTTGATGTTTAAGAGAGGTAGGGCGTGAGATGTGACGCAGAAATGATAAGTTATAGATTACATTTCATGCTTTACGAGAGGTATGGCGTGAGGTGTGACGCAGAAATGATAAGTTATAGATTACTTTTGATGTTTTATGAGAGGTAGTGCGTGAGGTGTAACGTAGAAATGATAAGTTATAGATTACTTTTGATGTTTAATGAGAGGTAGGGAGTGAGGTGTGATGTAGAAATGATAAGTTATAGATTACTTTTGATGTTTAATGAGAGGTAGGGCGTGAAGTGTGACGTAGAAATGATAAGTTATAGATTACGTTTGATGCTTTATGAGAGGTAGGGCGCTAGGTGTGACGTAGAAATGATAAGGTACAGATTACTTTTGATGTTTTATGAGAGGCAGGGCGTGGGGATTGACGTAGAAATGATAAGTTATAGATTACTTTTGATGTTTTATGAGAGGTAGGGCGTGAGGTGAGACGTAGAAATGATTAGTTATATTTTAGATTTGATGTTTTATGACAGGTAGGGCGTGAGGTGTGGCGTAGAAATGATAAGTTATAGATTACTTTTGATGTTTTATGAGAGGTAGGGCGTGAGGGGTGACGTAGAAGTGATAAATTATAGATTACATTTGATGTTTTATGACAGGTAGGGCGTGAGGTGTGACGTAGAAATGATAAGCTATAGATTACATTTGATGTTTTATGACAGGTAGGGCGTGAGATGTGACGTAGAACTGATAAGTTATAGATTACTTTTGTTGTTTTATGACAGGTAGGGCGTGAGGTGTGACGTAGAAATGATAAGTTATAGATTACTTTTGATATTTTATGGGAGGTATGACGTGAGGTGTGATGTTGAAATGATAAGTTATAGATGACTTTTGATGTTTTATGAGAGGTAGGGCGTGAGGTGTGACGTAGAAATGATAAGTTATAGATCACTTTCGATGTTTTATGAGAGGTAGGGCGTGAGGTGTGACGTAGAAATGATAAGTTGTAGATTACTTTTGATGTTTTATGAGAGGTAGGGTGTGAGTTGTGACGTAGAAATGATAAGTTATAGATTACTTTTGATATTTTATGAGAGGTATGACTTGAAGTGTGAAGTTAAGATACGTTTGATGCTTTACGCAAGGTAGTGCGTGAGGTGTGACGTGGAAATGATAAGTTATAGATTACTTTTGATGTTTTATGAGAGGTAGGGCGTGAGGTGTGACGTAGAAATGGTAAGTTATAGATTACTTTTGATGTTTTCTGAGAGATAGGGAGTGAGGTGTGACGTAGAAATGATAAGTTATAGATTAATTTTGATGTTTTATGAGAGGTAGGGCGTGAGGTGTGACGTATAAATGATAAGTTATAGATTACTTTTGATGTTTTATGAGAGGAAGTGCGTGAGGTGTGACGTAGAAATGATGAGTTATAGATTACTTTTGATGTTTTATGAGAGGTAGGGCGTGAAAAGTTATAGATTGCTTTTGATGTTTTATGAGAGGTAGGGCGTGAGGTGTGACGTAGAAATGGTAAGTTATAGATTATTTTTGATGTTTTATGAGAGATAGGGAGTGAGGTGTGACGTAGAAATGATCAGTTATAGATTAATTTTGATGTTTTATGAGAGGTAGGGCGTGAGGTGTGACGTATAAATGGTAAGTTATAGATTACTTTTGATGTTTTATGAGAGAAAGGGCGTGAGGTGTGACGTAGAAATGATGAGTTATAGATTACTTTTGATGTTTTATGAGAGGTAGGGCGTGAGGTGTGACGTAGAAATGATAAGTTATAGATTACTTTTGATGTTTTATGAGAGGTATGGCGTGAGGTGTGACGTAGAAATGATAAGTTATAGATTACTTTTGATGTTTTATGAGAGGTGGGGCGTGAGGTGTGACGTAGAAATGATAAGTTATAGATTACATTTGATGTTTTATGGGAGGTATGGCGTGAGGTGTGATGTAGAAATGATAAGATATAGATTCCTTTTGATGTTTTATGAGAGATAGGTCGAGAGGTGTGATGTTAAGGTACTTTTGATGTTTTATGAGAGGTAGGGCGTGACGTGTGACGTTGAAATGATAAGTTATAGATTACATTTGATGTTTTATGAGAGGTAGGGCGTGAGGTGTGACTTAGAAATGATGAGTTATAGATTACTTTTGATGTTTTATGAGAGGTAGGGCGTGAGGTGTGAAGTAGAAATGATAATTGTAGATTACATTTGATGTTTTATGACAGGTAGGGCGTGAGGTGTGACGGAGAAATGATAAGTTATAGATAACTTTTGTTGTTTTATGAGAGGTAGGGCGTGAGGTGTGTCGTAGAAATGATAAGTTATAGATTACTTTTGATATTTTATGGGAGGTATGACGTGAGGTGTGATGTTGAAATGATAAGTTATAGATCACTTATGATGTTTCATGAGAGGTAGGGCTTGATGTGTGACGTAGAAATGATAAGTTATAGATTACTTTTGATATTTAATGGGAGGTATGACGTGAGGTGTGATGTAGAAATGATAAGTTATAGATTACTTTTGATGTTTTATGAGAGGTAGGGCGTGAGGTGTGACGTAGAAATGATAAGTTATAGATTACTTTTGATATTTTATGAGCGTAGGGCGTGAGGTGTGATGCAGAAATGATAAGTTGTAGATTACATTTGATGTTTTATGAGAGGTAGGGCGTGAGGTGTGATGCAGAAATGATAAGTAATAGATTACTTTTGATGTTTTATGAGAGGTAGGGCGTGAGGTGTGACGTAGAAATGATAAGTTATAGATTACTTTTGATGATCAAGAGAGGTAGGGCGTGAGGTGTGACGTAGAAATGATAAGTTATAGACTACATTTGATGCTTTACGAGAGGTATGGCGTGAGGTTTGACGCAGAAATGATAAGTTATAGATTACATTTGATGTTTTATGAGAGGTAGTGCGTGAGGTGTAACGTAGAAATGATAAGTTATAGATTACTTTTGATGTTTAATGAGAGGTAGGGAGTGAGGTGTGATATAGAAATGATAAGTTATAGATTACTTTTGATGTTTAATGAGAGGTAGGGCGTGAAGTGTGAAGTAGAAATGTTAAGTTATAGATTACGTTTGATGCTTTATGAGAGGTAGGGCGTGAGGTGTGACGTAGAAATGATAAGGTATAGATTACTTTTGATGTTTTATGAGAGGCAGGGCGCGGGGATTCACGTAGAAATGATAAGTTATAGATTACTTTTGATGTTTTATGAGAGGTAGGGCGTGAGGTGTGACGTAGAAATGATAAGTTATAGATTAGATTTGATGTTTTATGACAGGTAGAGCGTGAGGTGTGACGTAGAAATGATAAGTTATAGATTACTTTTGATGTTTTATGAGAGCTAGGGCGTGAGGTGTGACGTAGAAATGATAAATTATAGATTACATTTGATGTTTTATGACAGGTAGGGCGTGAGGTGTGACGTAGAAATGATAAGTTATAGATTACTTTTGTTGTTTTATGAGAGGTAGGGCGTGAGGTGCGACGTAGAAATGATAAGTTATAGATTACTTTTGATATTTTATGGGAGGTATGACGTGAGGTGTGATGTTGAAATGATAAGTTATAGATGACTTTTGATGTTTTATGAGAGGTAGGGCGTGAGGTGTGACGTAGAAATGATAAGTTATAGATCACTTTCGATGTTTTATGAGAGGTAGGGCGTGAGGTGTGACGTAGAAATGATAAGTTACAGATTACTTTTGATGTTTAAGAGAGGTAGGGCGTGAGATGTGACGTAGAAATGATAAGTTATAGATTACATTTCATGCTTTACGAGAGGTATGGCGTGAGGTGTGACGCAGAAATGATAAGTTATAGATTACTTTTGATGTTTTATGAGAGGTAGTGCGTGAGGTGTAACGTTGAAATGATAAGTTATAGATTACTTTTGATGTTTAATGAGAGGTAGGGAGTGAGATGTGATGTAGAAATGATAAGTTATAGATTACTTTTGATGTTTAATGAGAGGTAGGGCGTGAAGTGTGTCGTAGAAATGATAAGTTATAGATTACGTTTGATGCTTTATGAGAGGTAGGGCGTGAGGTGTGACGTAGAAATGATAAGGTATAGATTACTTTTGATGTTTTATGAGAGGCAGGGCGTGGGGATTGACGTAGAAATGATAAGTTATAGATTACTTTTGATTTTTTATGAGAGGTAGGGCGTGAGGTGTGACGTAGAAATGATAAGTTATATTTTAGATTTGATGTTTTATGACAGGTAGGGCGTGAGGTGTGGCGTAGAAATGATAAGTTATAGATTACTTTTGATGTTTTATGAGAGGTAGGGCGTGAGGGGTGACGTAGAAGTGATAAATTATAGATTACATTTGATGTTTTATGACAGGTAGGGCGTGAGGTGTGACGTAGAAATGATAAGTTATAGATTACATTTGATGTTTTATGACAGGTAGGGCGTGAGGTGTGATGTAGAACTGATAAGTTATAGATTACTTTTGTTGTTTTATGAGAGGTAGGGCGTGAGGTGTGACGTAGAAATGATAAGTTATAGATTACTTTTGATATTTAATGGGAGGTATGACGTGAGGTGTGATGTTGAAATGATAAGTTATAGATGACTTTTGATGTTTTATGAGAGGTAGGGCGTGAGGTGTGACGTAGAAATGATAAGTTATAGATCACTTTCGATGTTTTATGAGAGGTAGGGCGTGAGGTGTGACGTATAAATGATAAGTTGTAGATTACTTTTGATGTTTTATGAGACGTAGGGTGTGAGTTGTGATGTTAAGATACGTTTGATGCTTTACGCAAGGTAGTGCGTGAGGTGTGACGTGGAAATGATAAGTTATAGATTACTTTTGATGTTTTATGAGAGGTAGGGCGTGAGGTGTGACGTAGAAATGGTAAGTTATAGATTACTTTTGATGTTTTATGAGAGATAGGGAGTGAGGTGTGACGTAGAAATGATAAGTTATAGATTAATTTTGATATTTTATGAGAGGTAGGGCGTGAGGTGTGACGTATAAATAAGTTATAGATTACTTTTGATGTTTTATGAGAGGAAGGGCGTGAGGTGTGACGTAGAAATGATGAGTTATAGATTACTTTTGATGTTTTATGAGAGATAGGGCGTGAGGTGTGACGTAGAAATGATAAGTTATAGATTACTTTTGATGTTTTATGAGAGGTATGGCGTGAGGTGTGACGTTGAAATGATAAGTTATAGATTACTTTTGATGTTTTATGAGAGGTGGGGCGTGAGGTGTGACGTAGAAATGATAAGTTATAAATTACATTTGATGTTTTATGGGAGGTATGGCGTGAGGTGTGATGTAGAAATGATAAGATATAGATTACTTTTGATGTTTTATGAGAGATAGATCGAGAGGTGTGATGTTAAGGTACTTTTGATGTTTTATGAGAGGTAGGACGTGAGGTGTGACGTTGAAATGATAAGTTATAGATTACATTTGATGTTTTATGAGAGGTAGGGCGTGAGGTGTGACGTAGAAATGATAAGTTATAGATTACTTTTGATATTTTATGGGAGGTATGACGTGAGGTGTGATGTTGAAATGATAAGTTATAGATGACTTTTGATGTTTTATGAGAGGTAGGGCGTGAGGTGTGACGTAGAAATGATAAGTTATAGATCACTTTCGATGTTTTATGAGAGGTAGGGCGTGAGGTGTGACGTAGAAATGATAAGTTGTAGATTACTTTTGATGTTTTATGAGAGGTAGGGTGTGAGTTGTGACGTAGAAATGATAAGTTATAGATTACTTTTGATATTTTATGAGAGGTATGACTTGAAGTGTGAAGTTAAGATACGTTTGATGCTTTACGCAAGGTAGTGCGTGAGGTGTGACGTGGAAATGATAAGTTATAGATTACTTTTGATGTTTTATGAGAGGTAGGGCGTGAGGTGTGACGTAGAAATGGTAAGTTATAGATTACTTTTGATGTTTTCTGAGAGATAGGGAGTGAGGTGTGACGTAGAAATGATAAGTTATAGATTAATTTTGATGTTTTATGAGAGGTAGGGCGTGAGGTGTGACGTATAAATGATAAGTTATAGATTACTTTTGATGTTTTATGAGAGGAAGTGCGTGAGGTGTGACGTAGAAATGATGAGTTATAGATTACTTTTGATGTTTTATGAGAGGTAGGGCGTGAAAAGTTATAGATTACTTTTGATGTTTTATGAGAGGTAGGGCGTGAGGTGTGACGTAGAAATGGTAAGTTATAGATTATTTTTGATGTTTTATGAGAGATAGGGAGTGAGGTGTGACGTAGAAATGATAAGTTATAGATTAATTTTGATGTTTTATGAGAGGTAGGGCGTGAGGTGTGACGTATAAATGGTAAGTTATAGATTACTTTTGATGTTTTATGAGAGAAAGGGCGTGAGGTGTGACGTAGAAATGATGAGTTATAGATTACTCTTGATGTTGTATGAGAGGTAGGGCGTGAGGTGTGACGTAGAAATGATAAGTTATAGATTACTTTTGATGTTTTATGAGAGGTATGGCGTGAGGTGTGACGTAGAAATGATAAGTTATAGATTACTTTTGATGTTTTATGAGAGGTGGGGCGTGAGGTGTGACGTAGAAATGATAAGTTATAGATTACATTTGATGTTTTATGGGAGGTATGGCGTGAGGTGTGATGTAGAAATGATAAGATATAGATTACTTTTGAGGTTTTATGAGAGATAGGTCGAGAGGTGTGATGTTAAGGTACTTTTGATGTTTTATGAGAGGTAGGGCGTGAGGTGTGACGTTGAAATGATAAGTTATAGATTACATTTGATGTTTTATGAGAGGTAGGGCGTGAGGTGTGACTTAGAAATGATGAGTTATAGATTACTTTTGATGTTTTATGAGAGGCAGGGCGTGAGGATTGACGTAGAAATGATAAGTTATAGATTACTTTTGATGTTTTATGAGAGGTAGGGCGTGAGGTGTGAAGTAGAAATGATAATTGTAGATCACATTTGATGTTTTATGACAGGTAGGGCGTGAGGTGTGACGGAGAAATGATAAGTTATAGATAACTTTTGTTGTTTTATGAGAGGTAGGGCGTGAGGTGTGTCGTAGAAATGATAAGTTATAGATTACTTTTGATATTTTATGGGAGGTATGACGTGAGGTGTGATGTTGAAATGATAAGTTATAGATTACTTATGATGTTTCATGAGAGGTAGGGCTTGATGTGTGACGTAGAAATGATAAGTTATAGATTACTTTTGATATTTAATGGGAGGTATGACGTGAGGTGTGATGTAGAAATGATAAGTTATAGATTACTTTTGATGTTTTATGAGAGGTAGGGCGTGAGGTGTGACGTAGAAATGATAAGTTATAGATTACTTTTGATATTTTATGAGCGTAGGGCGTGAGGTGTGATGCAGAAATGATAAGTTGTAGATTACATTTGATGTTTTATGAGAGGTAGGGCGTGAGGTGTGATGCAGAAATGATAAGTAATAGATTACTTTTGATGTTTTATGAGAGGTAGGGCGTGAGGTGTGACGTAGAAATGATAAGTTATAGATTACTTTTGATGTTCAAGAGAGGTAGGGCGTGAAGTGTGACGTAGAAATGATAAGTTATAGACTACATTTGATGCTTTACGAGAGGTATGGCGTGAGGTTTGACGCAGAAATGATAAGTTATAGATTACATTTGATGTTTTATGAGAGGTAGTGCGTGAGGTGTAACGTAGAAATGATAAGTTATAGATTACTTTTGATGTTTAATGAGAGGTAGGGAGTGAGGTGTGATATAGAAATGATAAGTTATAGATTACTTTTGATGTTTAATGAGAGGTAGGGCGTGAAGTGTGACGTAGAAATGATAAGTTATAGATTACGTTTGATGCTTTATGAGAGGTAGGGCGTGAGGTGTGACGTAGAAATGATAAGGTATAGATTACTTTTGATGTTTTATGAGAGGCATGGCGCGGGGATTCACGTAGAAATGATAAGTTATAGATTACTTTTGATGTTTTATGAGAGGTAGGGCGTGAGGTGTGACGTAGAAATGATAAGTTATAGATTAGGTTTGATGTTTTATGACAGGTAGAGCGTGAGGTGTGACGTAGAAATGATAAGTTATAGATTACTTTTGATGTTATATGAGAGGTAGGGCGTGAGGTGTGACGTAGAAATGATAAATTATAGATTACATTTGCTGTTTTATGACAGGGAGGGCGTGAGGTGTGACGTAGAAATGATAAGTTATAGATTACTTTTGTTGTTTTATGAGAGGTAGGGCGTGAGGTGCGACGTAGAAATGATAAGTTATAGATTACTTTTGATATTTTATGGGAGGTATGACGTGAGGTGTGATGTTGAAAGGATAAGTTATAGATGACTTTTGATGTTTTATGAGAGGTAGGGCGTGAGGTGTGACGTAGAAATGATAAGTTATAGATCACTTTCGATGTTTTATGAGAGGTAGGGCGTGAGGTGTGACGTAGAAATGATAAGTTACAGATTACTTTTGATGTTTAAGAGAGGTAGGGCGTGAGATGTGACGTAGAAATGATAAGTTATAGATTACATTTCATGCTTTACGAGAGGTATGGCGTGAGGTGTGACGCAGAAATGATAAGTTATAGATTACTTTTGATGTTTTATGAGAGGTAGTGCGTGAGGTGTAACGTTGAAATGATAAGTTATAGATTACTTTTGATGTTTAATGAGAGGTAGGGAGTGAGATGTGATGTAGAAATGATAAGTTATAGATTACTTTTGATGTTTAATGAGAGGTAGGGCGTGAAGTGTGACGTAGAAATGATAAGTTATAGATTACGTTTGATGCTTTATGAGAGGTAGGGCGTGAGGTGTGACGTAGAAATGATAAGGTATAGATTACTTTTGATGTTTTATGAGAGGTAGGGCGTGAGGTGTGACGTAGAAATGATAAGTTATATTTTAGATTTGATGTTTTATGACAGGTAGGGCGTGAGGTGTGGCGTAGAAATGATAAGTTATAGATTACTTTTGATGTTTTATGAGAGGTAGGGCGTGAGGGGTGACGTAGAAGTGATAAATTATAGATTACATTTGATGTTTTATGACAGGTAGGGCGTGAGGTGTGACGTAGAAATGATAAGTTATAGATTACATTTGATGTTTTATGACAGGTAGGGCGTGAGGTGTGATGTAGAACTGATAAGTTATAGATTACTTTTGTTGTTTTATGAGAGGTAGGGCGTGAGGTGTGACGTAGAAATGATAAGTTATAGATTACTTTTGATATTTTATGGGAGGTATGACGTGAGGTGTGATGTTGAAATGATAAGTTATAGATGACTTTTGATGTTTGATGAGAGGTAGGGCGTGAGGTGTGACGTAGAAATGATAAGTTATAGATCACTTTCGATGTTTTATGAGAGGTAGGGCGTGAGGTGTGACGTTGAAATGATAAGTTGTAGATTACTTTTGATGTTTTATGAGAGGTAGGGTGTGAGTTGTGATGTTAAGATACGTTTGATGCTTTACGCAAGGTAGTGCGTGAGGTGTGACGTGGAAATGATAAGTTATAGATTACTTTTGATGTTTTATGAGAGGTAGGGCGTGAGGTGTGACGTAGAAATGGTAAGTTATAGATTACTTTTGATGTTTTATGAGAGATAGGGAGTGATGTGTGACGTAGAAATGATAAGTTATAGATTAATTTTGATATTTTATGAGAGGTAGGGCGTGAGGTGTGACGTATAAATAAGTTATAGATTACTTTTGATGTTTTATGAGAGGAAGGGCGTGAGGTGTGACGTAGAAATGATGAGTTATAGATTACTTTTGATGTTTTATGAGAGGTAGGGCGTGAGGTGTGACGTAGAAATGATAAGTTATAGATTACTTTTGATGTTTTATGAGAGGTATGGCGTGAGGTGTGACGTTGAAATGACAAGTTATAGATTACTTTTGATGTTTTATGAGAGGTGGGGCGTGAGGTGTGACGTAGAAATGATAAGTTATAGATTACATTTGATGTTTTATGGGAGGTATGGCGTGAGGTGTGATGTAGAAATGATAAGATATAGATTACTTTTGATGTTTTATGAGAGATAGGTCGAGAGGTGTGATGTTAAGGTACTTTTGATGTTTTATGAGAGGTAGGACGTGAGGTGTGACGTTGAAATGATAAGTTATAGATTACATTTGATGTTTTATGAGAGGTAGGGCGTGAGGTGTGACGTAGAAATGATGAGTTATAGATTACTTTTAATGTTTTATGAGAGGCAGGGCGTGAGGATTGACGTAGAAATGATAGGTTATAGATTACTTTTGATGTTTTATGAGAGGTAGGGCGTGAGGTGTGAAGTAGAAATGATAATTATAGATTACATTTGATGTTTTATGACAGGTAGGGCGTGAGGTGTGACGGAGAAATGATAAGTTATAGATAACTTTTGTTGTTTTATGAGAGGTAGGGCGTGAGGTGTGACGTAGAAATGATAAGTTATAGATTACTTTTGATATTTTATGGGAGGTATGACGTGAGGTGTGATGTTGAAATGACAAGTTATAGATCACTTTTGATGTTTCATGAGAGGTAGGGCTTGATGTGTGACGTAGAAATGATAAGTTATAGATTACTTTTGATATTTAATGGGAGGTATGACGTGAGGTGTGATGTAGAAATGATAAGTTATAGATTACTTTTGATGTTTTATGAGAGGTAGGGCGTGAGGTGTGACGTAGAAATGATAAGTTGTGGATTACTTTTGATATTTTATGAGCGTAGGGCGTGAGGTGTGATGCAGAAATGATAAGTTGTAGATTACATTTGATGTTTTATGAGAGGTAGGGCGTGAGGTGTGATGCAGAAATGATAAGTAATAGATTACTTTTGATGTTTTATGAGAGGTAGGGCGTGAGGTGTGACGTAGAAATGATAAGTTATAGATTACTTTTGATGTTCAAGAGAGGTAGGGCGTGAGGTGTGACGTAGAAATGATAAGTTATAGATTACATTTGATGCTTTACGAGAGGTATGGCGTGAGGTTTGACGCAGAAATGATAAGTTATAGATTACTTTTGATGTTTTATGAGAGGTAGTGCGTGAGGTGTAACGTAGAAATGATAAGTTATAGATTACTTTTGATGTTTAATGAGAGGTAGGGAGTGAGGTGTGATGTAGAAATGATAAGTTATAGATTACTTTTGATGTTTAATGAGAGGTAGGGCGTGAAGTGTGACGTAGAAATGATAAGTTATAGATTACGTTTGATGCTTTATGAGAGGTAGGGCGTGAGGTGTGACGTAGAAATGATAAGGTATAGATTACTTTTGATGTTTTATGAGAGGCAGGGCGCGGGGATTGACGTAGAAATGATATGTTATAGATTACTTTTGATGTTTTATGAGAGGTAGGGCGTGAGGTGAGACGTAGAAATGATAAGTTATAGATTACATTTGATGTTTTATGACAGGTAGAGCATGAGGTGTGACGTAGAAATGATAAGTTATAGATTACTTTTGATATTTTATGAGAAGTAGGGCGTGAGGTGTGACGTAGAAATGATAAATTATAGATTACATTTGATGTTTTATGACAGGTAGGGCGTGAGGTGTGACGTAGAAATGATAAGTTATAGATTACTTTTGTTGTTTTATGAGAGGTAGGGCGTGAGGTGCGACGTAGAAATGATAAGTTATAGATTACTTTTGATATTTTATGCTAGGTATGACGTGAGGTGTGATGTTGAAACGATAAGTTATAGATGACTTTTGATGTTTTATGAGAGGTAGGGCGTGAGGTGTGACGTAGAAATGATAAGTTATAGATCACTTTCGATGTTTTATGAGAGGTAGGGCGTGAGGTGTGACGTAGAAATGATTAGTTACAGATTACTTTTGATGTTCAAGAGAGGTAGGGCGTGAGATGTGACGTAGAAATGATAAGTTATAGATTACATTTCATGCTTTTCGAGAGGTATGGCGTGAGGTGTGACGCAGAAATGATTAGTTACAGATTACTTTTGATGTTTAAGAGAGGTAGGGAGTGAAGTGTGACGTAGAAATGATAAGTTATAGATTACGTTTGATGCTTTATGAGAGGTAGGGCGTGAGGTGTGACGTAGAAATGATAAGTTATAGATTACTTTTGATGTTTTATGAGAGGTAGGGCGTGAGGTGTGACGTAGAAATGATAAGTTATATTTTAGATTTGATGTTTTATGACAGGTAGGGCGTGAGGTGTGGCGTAGAAATGATAAGTTATAGATTACTTTTGATGTTTTATGAGAGGTAGTGCGTGAGGGGTGACGTAGAAGTGATAAATTATAGATTACATTTGATGTTTTATGACAGGTAGGGCGTGAGGTGTGACGTAGAAATGATAAGTTATAGATTACATTTGATGTTTTATGACAGGTAGGGCGTGAGGTGTGACGTAGAACTGATAAGTTATAGATTACTTTTGTTGTTTTATGAGAGGTAGGGCGTGAGGTGTGACGTAGAAATGATAAGTTATAGATTACTTTTGATATTTTATGGGAGGTATGACGTGAGGTGTGATGTTGAAATGATAAGTTATAGATGACTTTTGATGTTTTATGAGAGGTAGGGCGTGAGGTGTGACGTAGAAATGATAAGTTATAGATCACTTTCGATGTTTTATGAGAGGTAGGGCGTGAGGTGTGACGTAGAAATGATAAGTTGTAGATTACTTTTGATGTTTTATGAGAGGTAGGGTGTGAGTTGTGACGTAGAAATGATAAGTTATAGATTACTTTTGATATTTTATGAGAGGTATGACGTGAAGTGTGATGTTAAGATACGTTTGATGCTTTACGCAAGGTAGTGCGTGAGGTGTGACGTGGAAATGATAAGTTATAGATTACTTTTGATGTTTTATGAGAGGTAGGGCGTGAGGTGTGACGTAGAAATGGTAAGTTATAGATTACTTTTGATGTTTTATGAGAGATAGGGAGTGAGGTGTGACGTAGAAATGATAAGTTATAGATTAATTTTGATGTTTTAAGAGAGGTAGGGCGTGAGGTGTGACGTATAAATGATAAGTTATAGATTACTTTTGATGTTTTATGAGAGGAAGGGCGTGAGGTGTGACCTAGAAATGATGAGTTATAGATTAATTTTGATGTTTTATGAGGTAGGGCGTGAGGTGTGATGTAGAAATGATAAGTTATGGATTACTTTTGATGTTTAATGAGAGGTAGGGCGTGAAGTGTGACGTAGAAATGATAAGTTATAGATTGCGTTTGATGCTTTATGAGAGGTAGGGCGTGAGGTGTGACGTAGAAATGATAAGGTATAGATTACTTTTGATGTTTTATGAGAGGCAGGGCGTGGGGACTGACGTAGAAATGATAAGTTATAGATTACTTTTGATGTATTATGAGAGGTAGGGCGTGAGGTGTGACGTAGAAATGATAAGTTATATATTAGATTTGATGTTTTATGACAGGTAGGGCGTGAGGTGTGACGTAGAAATGATAAGTTATAGATTACTTTTGATGTTTTATGAGAGGTAGGGCGTGAGGTGTGACGTAGAAATGATAAATCATAGATTACATTTGATGTTTTATGACAGGTAGGGCGTGAGATGTGACGTAGAAATGATAAGTTATAGATTACATTTGATGTTTTATGACAGGTAGGGCGTGAGGTGTGACGTAGAACTGATAAGTTATAGATTACTTTTGTTGTTTTATGAGAGTTAGGGCGTGAGGTGTGACGTAGAAATGATAAGTTATAGATTACTTTTGATATTTTATGGGAGGTATGACGTGAGGTGTGATGTTGAAATGATAAGTTATAGATGACTTTTGATGTTTTATGAGAGGTAGTGCGTGAGGTGTGACGTGGAAATGATAAGTTATAGATTACTTTTGATGTTTTATGAGATGTAGGGCGTGAGGTGTGACGTAGAAATGGTAAGTTATAGATTACTTTTGATGTTTTATGAGAGATAGGGAGTGAGGTGTGACGTAGAAATGATAAGTTGTAGATTACTTTTGATGTTTTATGAGAGGTAGGGTGTGAGTTGTGACGTAGAAATGATAAGTTATAGATTACTTTTGATATTTTATGAGAGGTATGACGTGAAGTGTGATGTTAAGATACGTTTGATGCTTTACGGAAGGTAGTGCGTGAGGTGTGACGTGGAAATGATAAGGTATAGATTACTTTTGATGTTTTATGAGAGGTAGGGCGTGAGGTGTGACGTAGAAATGGTAAGTTATAGATTACTTTTGATGTTTTATGAGAGATAGGGAGTGAGGTGTGACGTAGAAATGATAAGTTATAGATTAATTTTGATGTTTTAAGAGAGGTAGGGCGTGAGGTGTGACGTATAAATGATAAGTTATAGATTACTTTTGATGTTTTATGAGAGGAAGGGCGTGAGGTGTGACCTAGAAATGATGAGTTATAGATTAATTTTGATGTTTTATGAGAGGTAGGGCGTGAGGTGTGATGTAGAAATGATAAGTTATGGATTACTTTTGATGTTTAATGAGAGGTAGGGCGTGAAGTGTGACGTAGAAATGATAAGTTATAGATTGCGTTTGATGCTTTATGAGAGGTAGGGCGTGAGGTGTGACGTAGAAATGATAAGGTATAGATTACTTTTGATGTTTTATGAGAGGCAGGGCGTGGGGATTGACGTAGAAATGATAAGTTATAGATTACTTTTGATGTATTATGAGAGGTAGGGCGTGAGGTGTGACGTAGAAATGATAAGTTATATATTAGATTTGATGTTTTATGACAGGTAGGGCGTGAGGTGTGACGTAGAAATGATAAGTTATAGATTACTTTTGATGTTTTATGAGAGGTAGGGCGTGAGGTGTGACGTAGAAATGATAAATCATAGATTACATTTGATGTTTTATGACAGGTAGGGCGTGAGATGTGACGTAGAAATGATAAGTTATAGATTACATTTGATGTTTTATGACAGGTAGGGCGTGAGGTGTGACGTAGATCTGATAAGTTATAGATTACCTTTGTTGTTTTATGAGAGTTAGGGCGTGAGGTGTGACGTAGAAATGATAAGTTATAGATTACTTTTGATATTTTATGGGAGGTATGACGTGAGGTGTGATGTTGAAATGATAAGTTATAGATGACTTTTGATGTTTTATGAGAGGTAGGGCGTGAGGTGTGACGTAGAAATGATAAGTTATAGATCACTTTCGATGTTTTATGAGAGGTAGGGCGTGAGGTGTGAAGTAGAAATGATAAGTTGTAGATTACTTTTGATATTTTATGAGAGGTATGACTTGAAGTGTGAAGTTAAGATACGTTTGATGCTTTACGCAAGGTAGTGCGTGAGGTGTGACGTGGAAATGATAAGTTATAGATTACTTTTGATGTTTTATGAGATGTAGGGCGTGAGGTGTGACGTAGAAATGGTAAGTTATAGATTACTTTTGATGTTTTATGAGAGATAGGGAGTGAGGTGTGACGTAGAAATGATAAGTTATAGATTAATTTTGATGTTTTATGAGAGGTAGGGCGTGAGGTGTGACGTATAAATGATAAGTTATAGATTACTTTTGATGTTTTATGAGAGGAAGGGCGTGAGGTGTGACGTAGAAATGATGAGTTATAGATTAATTTTGATGTTTTATGAGAGGTAGGGCGTGAGGTGTGACGTAGAAATGATAAGCTATAGATTACTTTTGATGTTTTATGAGAGGTATGGCGTGAGGTGTGACGTGGAAATGATAAGTTATAGATTACTTTTGCTGTTTTATGAGAGGTGGGGCGTGAGGTGTGACGTAGAAATGATAAGTCATAGATTACATTTGATGTTTTATGGGAGGTATGGCGTGAGGTGTGATGTAGAAATGATAAGACATAGATTACTTTTGATGTTTTATGAGAGATAGGGCGAGAGGTGTGATGTTAAGATACTTTTGATGTTTTATGAGAGGTAGGGCGTGAGGTGTGACGTTGAAATGATAAGTTATAGATTACATTTGATGTTTTATGAGAGGTAGGGCGTGAGGTGTGACGCAGAAATGATAAGTTCTAGATTACTTTTGATGTTTTATGAGAGGCAGGGCGTGAGGATTGACGTAGAAATGATAAGTTATAGATTACTTTTGATGTTTTAAGAGAGGAAGGGCGTGAGGTGTGAAGTAGAAATGATAAATTATAGATTACATTTGATGTTTTATGACAGGTAGGGCGTGAGGTGTGACGTTGAAATGATAAGTTATAGATTACTTTTGTTGTTTTGTGAGAGGTAGGGCGTGGGGTGTGACGTAGAAATGATAAGTAATAGATTAATTTTGATATTTTATGGGAGGTATGACGTGAGGTGTGATGTTGAAATGATAAGTAATAGATTACTTTTGATGTTTTATGAGAGGTAGGGCGTGAGGTGTGACGTAGAAATGATAAGTTATAGTTTACTTTTGATGTTTTATGAGAGGTAGGGCGTGAGGTGTGACGTAGAAATGATAAGTAATAGATTAGTTTTGATGTTTTATGAGAGGTAGGGCGTGAGGTGTGACGTAGAAATGATAAGTTATAGATCACTTTTGATGTTTTATGAGAGGTAGGGCGTGAGGTGTGACGTAGAAATGATAAGTTATAGATTACTTTTGATATTTAATGGGAGGTATGACGTGAGGTGTGATGTAGAAATGATAAGTTATAGATTCCTTTTGATGTTTTATGAGTGGTAGGGCGTGAGGTGTGACGTAGAAATGATAAGTTATAGACCACTTTTGATGTTTTATGAGAGGTAGGGCGTGAGGTGTGACGTAGAAATGATAAGTTATAGATTACTTTTCATATTTTATGAGAGGTATGACCTGAGGTGTGATGTTAAGATACTGTTGATGCTTTACGAGAGGTAGGGCGTGAGGTGTGACGCAGAAATGATAAGTTATAGATTCCTTTTCATATTTTATGCGAGGGATGACCTGAGGTGTGATGTTAAGATACTTTTGATGCTTTACGAGAGGTAGGGCGTGAGGTGTGACGTAGAAATGAGAAGTAATAGATTACTTTTGATGTTTTATGAGAGGTATGGCGTAGGGTGTGACGTAGAAATGGTAAGTTATAGATTACTTTTGATGTTTTATGAGAGGTAGGGCGTGAGGTGAGACGTAGAAATGATAAGTTATAGATTACTTTTGATGTTTTATGAGAGGTAGGGCGTGAAGTGTGACGTAGAAATGATAAGTTATAGATTACTTTTGATGTTTTATGAGAGGTAGGGCGTGAGGTGTGACGTAGAAATGTTAAGTTATAGATTACTTTTGATGTTTGATGAGAGGTAGGGCGTGAGGTGTGACGTAGGAATGATAAGTTATAGATTACTTTTGATGTTTTATGAGAGGTAGGGCGTGAGGTGTGATGTTAAGATACTTTTGATGTTTTATGAGAGATAGGGCGTGAGGTGTGACGTAGAAATTATAAGTTATAGATTACATTTGATGTTTTATGAGAGGTAGGGCGTGAGGTGTGACGTAGAAATGATAAGTTATAGATCACTTTTGATGTTTGATGAGAGGTAGGGCGTGAGGTGTTACGTAGAAATGATAAGTTATAGATTACTTTTGATATTTAATGGGAGGTATGACGTGAGTGGTGATGTAGAAATGATAAGTTATAGATTACTTTTGATGTTTTATGAGAGGTAGGGCGTGAGGTGTGACATAGAAATGACAAGTTATAGATTACTTTTGATATTTTATGAGCGTAGGGCGTGAGGTGTAACGTAGAAATGATAAGTTATAGATTACTTTTGATGTTTAATGAGAGGTAGGGCGTGAGGTGTGATGTAGAAATGATAAGTTATAGATTACATTTGATGTTTAATGAGAGGTAGGGCGTGAAGTGTGACGTAGAAATGATAAGTTATAGATTACGTTTGATGCTTTATGAGAGGTAGGGCGTGAGGTGTGACGTAGAAATGAAAAGTTATAGATTACTTTTGATGTTTTATGAGAGGTAGGGCGTGAGGTGTGACGTAGAAATGATAAGTTATAGATTACTTTTGATGTTTTATGAGAGGTAGGGCGTGAGGTGTGACGTAGAAATGATAAGGTATAGATTACTTTTGATGTTTTATGAGAGGCAGTGCGTGAGGATTGACGTAGAAATGATAAGTTATAGATTACTTTTGATGTTTTATGAGAGGTAGGGCGTGAGGTGTGACGTAGAAATGATAAGTTATAGATTACATTTGTTGTTTTATGACAGGTATGGCGTGAGGTGTGACGTAGAAATGATAAGTTATAGAATACTTTTGATGTTTTATGAGAGGTAGGGCGTGAGGTGTGACGTAGAAATGATAAATTATAGATTACATTTGATGTTTTATGACAGGTAGGGCGTGAGGTGTGACGTAGAAATGATAAGTTATAGATTACTTTTGATGTTTTATGAGAGGTAGGGCGTGAGGTGTGACGTAGAAATGGTAAGTTATAGATTACTTTTGATGTTTTATGAGAGATAGGGAGTGAGGAGTGACGTAGAAATGATAAGTTATACATTAATTTTGATGTTTTATGAGAGGTAGGGCGTGAGGTGTGACGTATAAATGATAAGTTATAGATTACTTTTGATGTTTTATGAGAGGAAGGGCGTGAGGTGTGACGTAGAAATGATGAGTTATAGATTAATTTTGATGTTTTATGAGAGGTAGGGCGTGAGGTGTGACGTAGAAATGATAAATTATAGATTACTTTTGATGTTTTATGAGAGGTAGCGCGTGAGGTGTGACGTATAAATGATAAGTTATAGATTACTTTTGATGTTTTATGAGAGGTAGGGCGTGAGGTGTGACGTAGAAATGATAAGTTATAGATTACTTTTCATATTTTATGAGAGGTATGACCTGAGGTGTGATGTTAAGACACTGTTGATGCTTTACGAGAGGTAGGGCGTGAGGTGTGCCGTAGAAATGATAAGTTATAGATTACTTTTCATATTTTATGCGAGGGATGACCTGAGGTGTGATGTTAAGATACTTTTGATGCTTTACGAGAGGTAGGGCGTGAGGTGTGACGTAGAAATGGGAAGTTATAGATTACTTTTGATGTTTTATGAGAGGTATGGCGTGAGGTGTGACGTAGAAATGGTAAGTTATAGATTACTTTTGATGTTTTATGCGAGGTAGGGCGTGAGGTGTGACGTAGAAATGATAAGTTATAGATTACTTTTGATGTTTTATGAGAGGTAGGGCGTGAGGTGTGACGTAGAAATGATAAGTTATAGATTACTTTTGATGTTTTATGAGAGGTAGGGCGTGAGGTGTGACGTAGAAATGATAAGTTATAGATTACTTTTGATGTTTGATGAGAGGTAGGGCGTGAGGTGTGACGTAGAAATGGTAAGTTATAGATTACTTTTGATGTTTTATGAGAGGTAGGGCGTGAGGTGTGATGTTAAGATACTTTTGCTGTTTTATGAGAGATAGGGCGTGAGGTGTGACGTAGAAATTATAAGTTATAGATTACATTTGATGTTTTATGAGAGGTAGGGCGTGAGGTGTGACGTAGAAATGATAAGTTATAGATCACTTTTGATGTTTTATGAGAGGTAGGGCGTGAGGTGTTACGTAGAAATGATAAGTTATAGATTACTTTTGATATTTAATGGGAGGTATGACGTGAGGTGTGATGTAGAAATGATAAGTTATCGATTACTTTTGATGTTTTATGAGAGGTAGGGCGTGAGGTGTGACATAGAAATGACAAGTTATAGATTACTTTTGATATTTTATGAGCGTAGGGCGTGAGGTGTGATGCAGAAATGATAAGTTATAGATTACATTTGATGTTTTATGAGAGGTAGGGCGTGAGGTGTGATGCAGAAATGATAAGTTATAGATTACTTTTGATGTTTTATGAGAGGTAGGGCGTGAGGTGTGACGTAGAAATGATAAGTTATAGATTACTTTTGATGTTTAAGAGAGGTAGGGCGTGAGGTGTGACGTAGAAATGATAAGTTATAGATTACATTTGATGCTTTACGAGAGGTATGGCGTGAGGTGTGACGCAGAAATGATAAGTTATACATTACTTTTGATGTTTTATGAGAGGCTGGGCGTGAGGTGTAGCGTCGAAATGATAAGTTATAGATTACTTTTGATGTTTAATGAGAGGTAGGGCGTGAGGTGTGATGTAGAAATGATAAGTTATAGATTACTTTTGATGTTTAATGAGAGGTAGGGCGTGAAGTGTGACGTAGAAATGATAAGTTATAGATTACGTTTGATGCTTTATGAGAGGTAGGGCGTGAGGTGTGAAGTAAAAATGATAAGTTATAGATTACTTTTGATGTTTTATGAGAGGTAGGGCGTGAGGTGTGACGTAGAAATGATAAGTTATAGATTACTTTAGATGTTTTATGAGAGGTAGGGCGTGAGGTGTGACGTAGAAATGATAAGGTATAGATTACTTTTGATGTTTTATGAGAGGCATTGCGTGAGGATTGACGTAGAAATGATTAGTTATAGATTACTTTTGATGTTTTATGAGAGGTAGGGCGTGAGGTGTGACGTAGAAATGATAAGTTATAGATTACATTTGTTGTTTTATGACAGGTATGGCGTGAGGTGTGACGTAGAAATGATAAGTTATAGAATACTTTTGATGTTTTATGAGAGGTAGGGCGTGAGGTGTGACGTAGAAATGATAAATTATAGATTACATTTGATGTTTTATGAGAGGTAGGGCGTGAGGTGTGACGTAGAAATGATAAGTTATAGATTACTTTTGTTGTTTTATGAGAGGTAGGGCGTGAGGTGTGACGTATAAATGATAAGTTATAGATTACTTTTGATGTTTTATGAGAGGAAGGGCGTGAGGTGTGACGTAGAAATGATGAGTTATAGATTAATTTTGATGTTTTATGAGAGGTAGGGCGTGAGGTGTGACGTAGAAATGATAAGTTATAGATTACGTTTGATGTTTTATGAGAGGTAGGGCGTGAGGTGTGACGTAGAAATGATAAGTTATATATTACTTTTGATGTTTTATGAGAGGTAGGGCGTGAGGTGTGACGTAGAAATGATAAGTTATAGATTACATTTGATGTTTGATGAGGGGTATGGCGTGAGGTGTGATGTAGAAATGATAAGTTATAGATTACTTTTGATGTTTTATGAGAGGTATGGCGTGAGGTGTGACGTAGAAATGATAAGTTATAGATTACTTTTGATGTTTTATGAGAGGTGGGGCGTGAGGTGTGACGTAGAAATGATAAGTCATAGATTACATTTGATGTTTTATGGGAGGTATGGCGAGAGGTGTGATGTAGAAATGATAAGACATAGATTACTTTTGATGTTTTATGAGAGATAGGGCGAGAGGTGTGATGTTAAGATACTTTTGATGTTTTATGAGAGGTAGGGCGTGAGGTGTGACGTTGAAATGATAAGTTATAGATTACATTTGATGTTTTATGAGAGGTAGGGCGTGAGGTGTGTCGTAGAAATGATAAGTTCTAGATTACTTTTGATGTTTTATGAGAGGCAGGGCGTGAAGATTGACGTAGAAATGATAAGTTATAGATTACTTTTGATGTTTTATGAGAGGTAGCGCGTGAGGTGTGAAGTAGAAATGATAAATTATAGATTACATTTGATGTTTTATGACAGGTAGGGCGTTAGGTGTGACGTTGAAATGATAAGTTATAGATTACTTTTGTTCTTTTATGAGAGGTAGGGCGTGAGGTGTGACGTAGAAATGATAAGTTATATATTACTTTTGATATTTTATGGGAGGTATGACGTGAGGTGTGATGTTGAAATGATAAGTAATAGATTACTTTTGATGTTTTATGAGAAGTAGGGCGTGAGGTGTGACGTAGAAATGATAAGTTATAGTTTACTTTTGATGTTTTATGAGAGGTAGGGCGTGAGGTGTGACGTAGAAATGATAAGTAATAGATTACTTTTGATGTTTATGAGAGGTAGGGCGTGAGGTGTGACGTAGAAATGATAAGTTATAGATCACTTTTGATGTTTTATGAGAGGTAGGGCGTGAGGTGTGACGTAGAAATGATAAGTTATAGATTACTTTTGATATTTAATGGGAGGTATGACGTCAGGTGTGATGTAGAAATGATAAGTTATAGATTTCTTTTGATGTTTTATGAGTGGTAGGGCGTGAATTGTGACGTAGAAATGATAAGTTATAGACCACTTTTGATGTTTTATGAGAGGTAGGGCGTGAGGTGTGACGTAGAAATGATAAGTTATAGATTACTTTTCATATTTTATGAGAGGTATGACCTGAGGTGTGATGTTAAGATACTTTTGATGCTTTACGAGAGGTAGGGCGTGAGGTGTGCCGTAGAAATGATAAGTTATAGATTACTTTTCATATTTTATGCGAGGGATGACCTGAGGTGTGATGTTAAGATACTTTTGATGCTTTACGAGAGGTAGGGCGTGAGGTGTGAGGTAGAAATGAGAAGTTATAGATTACTTTTGATGTTTTATGAGAGGTATGGCGTGAGGTGTGACGTAGAAATGGTAAGTTATAGATTACTTTTGATGTTTTATGAGAGGTAGGGCGTGAGGTGTGACGTAGAAATGATAAGTTATAGATTACTTTTGATGTTTTATGAGAGGTAGGGCGTGAGGTGTGACGTAGAAATGATGAGTTATAGATTACTTTTGATGTTTTATGAGAGGTAGGGCGTGAGGTGTGACGTAGAAATGATAAGTTATAGATTACTTTTGATGTTTGATGAGAGGTAGGGCGTGAGGTGTGACGTAGAAATGATTGGTTATAGATTACTTTTGATGTTTTATGAGAGGTAGGGCGTGAGGTGTGATGTTAAGATACTTTTGCTGTTTTATGAGAGATAGGGCGTGAGGTGTGACGTAGAAATTATAAGTTATAAATTACATTTGATGTTTTATGAGAGGTAGGGCGTGAGGTGTGACGTAGAAATGATAAGTTATAGATCACTTTTGATGTTTTATGAGAGGTAGGGCGTGAGGTGTTACGTAGAAATGATAAGTTATAGATTACTTTTGATATTTAATGGGAGGTATGACATGAGGTGTGAAGTAGAAATGATAAGTTATCGATTACTTTTGATGTTTTATGAGAGGTAGGGCGTGAGGTGTGACATAGAAATGACAAGTTATAGATTACTTTTGATATTTTATGAGCGTAGGGCGTGAGGTGTGATGCAGAAATGATAAGTTATAGATTACATTTGATGTTTTATGAGAGGTAGGGCGTGAGGTGTGACGTAGAAATGATAAGATATATATTACTTTTGATGTTTAAGAGAGGTAGGGCGTGAGGTGTGACGTAGAAATGATAAGTTATAGATTACATTTGATGCTTTACGAGAGATATGGCGTGAGGTGTGACGCAGAAATGATAAGTTATAGATTACTTTTGATGTTTTATGAGAGGTTGGGCGTGAGGTGTAACGTAGAAATGATAAGTTATAGATTACTTTTGATGTTTAATGAGAGGTAGGGCGTGAGGTGTGATGTAGAAATGGTAAGTTATAGATTACTTTTGATGTTTAATGAGAGGTAGGGCGTGAAGTGTGACGTAGAAATGATAAGTTATAGATTACGTTTGATGCTTTATGAGAGGCAGGGCGTGAGGTGTGACGTAAAAATGATAAGTTATAGATTACTTTTGATGTTTTATGAGAGGTAGGGCGTGAGGTGTGACGTAGAAATGATAAGTTATAGATTACTTTAGATGTTTTATGAGAGGTAGGGCGTGAGGTGTGACGTAGAAATGATAAGGTATAGATTACTTTTGATGTTTTATGAGAGGCAGTGCGTGAGGATTGACGTAGAAATGATAAGTTATAGATTACTTTTGATGTTTTATGAGAGGTAGGGCGTGAGGTGTGACGTAGAAATGCTAAGTTATAGATTACATTTGTTGTTTTATGACAGGTATGGCGTGAGGTGTGACGTAGAAATGATAAGTTATAGAATACTTTTGATGTTTTATGAGAGGTAGGGCGTGAGGTGTGACGTAGAAATGATAAATTATAGATTACATTTGATGTTTTATGACAGGTAGGGCGTGAGGTGTGACGTAGAAATGATAAGTTATAGATTACTTTTGTTGTTTTATGAGAGGTATGGCGTGAGGTGTGACGTATAAATGATAAATTATAGATTACTTTTGATGTTTTATGAGAGGAAGGGCGTGAGGTGTGACGTAGAAATGATGAGTTATAGATTAATTTTGATGTTTTATGAGAGGTAGGGCGTGAGGTGTGACGTAGAAATGATAAGTTATAGATTACGTTTGATGTTTTATGAGAGGTAGGGCGTGAGGTGTGACGTAGAAATGATAAGTTATAGATTACTTCTGATGTTTTATGAGAGGTAGGGCGTGAGGTGTGACGTAGAAATGATAAGTTATAGATTACATTTGATGTTTGATGAGAGGTATGGCGTGAGGTGTGATGTAGAAATGATAAGTTATAGATTACTTTTGATGTTTTATGAGAGATAGGGCGAGAGGTGTGATGTTAAGATACTTTTGATGTTTGATGAGAGGTAGGGCGTGAGGTGTGACGTTGAAATGATAAGTTATAGATTACATTTGATGTTTTATGAGAGGTAGGGCGTGAGGTGTGACGTAGAAATGATAAGTTATAGATTACTTTTGATGTTTTATGAGAGGTATGGCGTGAGGTGTGATGCAGAAATGATAAGTTATAGATTACTTTTGATGTTTTATGAGAGGTATGGCGTGAGGTGTGATGTTAAGATACTTTTGATGTTTTATGAGAGGTAGGACGTGAGGTGTGATGTAGAAATGATAAGTTATAGATTACTTTTGATGTTTTATGAGAGGTAGGGCGTGAGGGGTGACGTGGAAATGATAAGTTATAGATCACTTTTGATGTTTTATGAGAGGTAGGGCGTGAGGTGGGACGTAGAAATGATAAGTTGTAGATTACTTTTGATGTTTAATGAGAGGTAGGGCGTGAGGTGTGATGTAGAAATGATAAGTTATAGATTACTTTTGATGTTTTATGAGAGGTAGGGCGTGAGGTGTGACGTGGAAATGATAAGTTATAGATCACTTTTGATGTTTTGTGAGAGGTAGGGCGTGAAGTGTGATGTAGAGATGATAAGTTATAGATTACTTTTGATGTTTTATGAGAGATAGGGCGAGAGGTGTGATGTTAAGATACTTTTGATGTTTTATGAGAGGTAGGGCGTGAGGTGTGTCGTTGAAATGATAAGTTATAGATTACATTTGATGTTTTATGAGAGGTAGGGCGTGAGGTGTGACGTAGAAATGATAAGTTATAGATTACTTTTGATGTTTTATGAGAGGTAGGGCGTGAGGTGTGACGTAGAAATGATAAGTTATAGATTACTTTTCATATTTTATGAGAGGTATGACCTGAGGTGTGATTTTAAGATACTTTTGATGCTTTACGAGAGGTAGGGCGTGAGGTGTGACTTAGAAATGATAAGTTATAGATTACTTTTCATATTTTATGCGAGGGATGACCTGATGTGTGATGTTAAGATACTTTTGATGTTTTATGAGAGGTAGGGCGTGAGGTGTGACGTAGAAATGATAAGTTATAGATTACTTTTGATGTTTTATGAAAGGTAGGGCGTGAGGTGTGACGTAGAAATGATAAGTTATAGATTACTTTTGATGTTTTATGAGAGGTAGGGCGTGAGGTGTGACGTAGAAATGATAAGTTATAGATTACTTTTGATGTTTGATGAGAGGTAGGGCGTGAGGTGTGACGTAGAAATCATAAGTTATAGATTACTTTTGATGTTTTATGAGAGGTAGGGCGTGAGGTGTGATGTTAAGATACTTTTGCTGTTTTATGAGAGATAGGGCGTGAGGTGTGACGTAGAAATTATAAGTTATAGATTACATTTGATGTTTTATGAGAGGTAGGGCGTGAGGTGTGACGTAGAAATGATAAGTTATAGATCACTTTTGATGTTTTATGAGAGGTAGGGCGTGAGGTGTTACGTAGAAATGATAAGTTATAGATTACTTTTGATATTTAATGGGAGGTATGACATGAGGTGTGATGTAGAAATGATAAGTTATCGATTACTTTTGATGTTTTATGAGAGGTAGGGCGTGATGTGTGACATAGAAATGACAAGTTATAGATTACTTTTGATATTTTATGAGCGTCGGACGTGAGGTGTGATGCAGAAATGATAAGTTGTAGATTACATTTGATGTTTTATGAGAGGTAGAGCGTGAGGTGTGACGTAGAAATGATAAGATATATATTACTTTTGATGTTTAAGAGAGGTAGGGCGTGAGGTGTGACGTAGAAATGATAAGTTATAGATTACATTTGAAGCTTTACGAGAGGTATGGCGTGAGGTGTGACGCAGAAATGATAAGTTATAGATTACTTTTGATGTTTTATGAGAGGTTGGGCGTGAGGTGTAACGTAGAAATGATAAGTTATAGATTACTTTTGATGTTTAATGAGAGGTAGGGCGTGAGGTGTGATGTAGAAATGATAAGTTATAGATTACTTTTGATGTTTAATGAGAGGTAGGGCGTGAAGTGTGACGTAGAAATGATAAGTTATAGATTACGTTTGATGCTTTATGAGAGGTAGGGCGTGAGGTGTGACGTAAAAATGATAAGTTATAGATTACTTTTGATGTTTTATGAGAGGTAGGGCGTGAGGTGTGACGTAGAAATGATAAGTTATAGATTACTTTAGATGTTTTATGAGAGGTAGGGCGTGAGGTGTGACGTAGAAATGATAAGGTATAGATTACTTTTGATGTTTTATGAGAGGCAGTGCGTGAGGATTGACGTAGAAATGATAAGTTATAGATTACTTTTGATGTTTTATGAGAGGTAGGGCGTGAGGTGTGACGTAGAAATGCTAAGTTATAGATTACATTTGTTGTTTTATGACAGGTATGGCGTGAGGTGTGACGTAGAAATGATAAGTTATAGATTACTTTTGATGTTTTATGAGAGGTAGGGCGTGAGGTGTGACGTAGAAATGATAAATTATAGATTACATTTGATGTTTTATGACAGGTAGGGCGTGAGGTGTGACGTAGAAATGATAAGTTATAGATTACTTTTGTTGTTTTATGAGAGGTATGGCGTGAGGTGTGACGTATAAATGATAAACTATAGATTACTTTTGATGTTTTATGAGAGGAAGGGCGTGAGGTGTGACGTAGAAATGATGAGTTATAGATTAATATTGATGTTTTATGAGAGGTAGGGCGTGAGGTGTGACGTAGAAATGATAAGTTATAGATTACGTTTGATGTTTTATGAGAGGTAGGGCGTGAGGTGTGACGTCGAAATGATAAGTTATAGATTACTTTAGATGTTTTATGAGAGGTAGGGCGTGAGGTGTGACGTAGAAATGATAAGGTATAGATTACTTTTGATGTTTTATGAGAGGCAGTGCGTGAGGATTGACGTAGAAATGGTAAGTTATAGATTACTTTTCATATTTTATGAGAGGTATGACCTGAGGTGTGACGTTAAGATACTTTTGATGCTTCACGAGAGGTAGGGCGTGAGGTGTGACTTAGAAATGATAAGTTATAGATTACTTTTCATATTTTATGCGAGGGATGACCTGAGGTGTGATGTTAAGATACTTTTGATGTTTTATGAGAGGTAGGGCGTGAGGTGTGACGTAGAAATGATAAGTTATAGATTACTTTTGCTGTTTTATGAGAGGTAGGGCGTGAGGTGTGACGTAGAAATGATAAGTTATAGATTACTTTTGATGTTTTATGAGAGGTAGGGCGTGAGGTGTGACGTAGAAATGATAAGTTATAGATTACTTTTGATGTTTGATGAGAGGTAGGGCGTGAGGTGTGACGTAGAAATGATAAGTTATAGATTACTTTTGATGTTTTATGAGAGGTAGGGCGTGAGGTGTGATGTTAAGATACTTTTGCTGTTTTATGAGAGATAGGGCGTGAGGTGTGACGTAGAAATTATAAGTTATAGATTACATTTGATGTTTTATGAGAGGTAGGGCGTGAGGTGTGACGTAGAAATGATAAGTTATAGATCACTTTTGATGTTTTATGAGAGGTAGGGCGTGAGGTGTTACGTAGAAATGATAAGTTATAGATTACATTTGATGCTTTACGAGAGGTATGGCGTGAGGTGTGACGCAGAAATGATAAGTTATAGATTACTTTTGATGTTTTATGAGAGGTTGGGCGTGAGGTGTAACGTAGAAATGATAAGTTATAGATTACATTTGATGTTTAATGAGAGGTAGGGCGTGAGGTGTGATGTAGAAATGATAAGTTATAGATTACTTTTGATGTTTAATGAGAGGTAGGGCGTGAAGTGTGACGTAGAAATGATAAGTTATCGATTACGTTTGATGATTTATGAGAGGTAGGGCGTGAGGTGTGACGTAAAAATGATAAGTTATAGATTACTTTTTATGTTTTATGAGAGGTAGGGCGTGAGGTGTGACGTAGAAATGATAAGTTATAGATTACTTTAGATGTTTTATGAGAGGTAGGGCGTGAGGTGTGACGTAGAAATGCTAAGTTATAGATTACATTTGTTGTTTTATGACAGGTATGGCGTGAGGTGTGACGTAGAAATGATAAGTTATAGAATACTTTTGATGTTTTATGAGAGGTAGGGCGTGAGGTGTGACGTAGAAATGATAAATTATAGATTACATTTGATGTTTTATGACAGGTAGGGCGAGAGGTGTGACGTAGAAATGATAAGTTATAGATTACTTTTGTTGTTTTATGAGAGGTATGGCGTGAGGTGTGACGTATAAATGATAAATTATAGATTACTTTTGATGTTTTATGAGAGGAAGGGCGTGAGGTGTGACGTAGAAATGATGAGTTATAGATTAATTTTGATGTTTTATGAGAGGTAGGGCGCGAGGTGTGACGTAGAAATGATAAGTTATAGATTACGTTTGATGTTTTATGAGAGGTAGGGCGTGAGGTGTGACGTAGAAATGATAAGTTATAGATTACTTTTGATGTTTTATTAGAGGTAGGGCGTGAGGTGTGACGTAGAAATGATAAGTTATAGATTACATTTGATGTTTGATGAGAGGTATGGCGTGAGGTGTGATGTAGAAATGATAAGTTATAGATTACTTTTGATGTTTTATGAGAGATAGGGCGAGAGGTGTGATGTTAAGATACTTTTGATGTTTTATGAGAGGTAGGGCGTGAGGTGTGACGTTGAAATGATAAGTTATAGATTACTTTTGATGTTTTATGAGAGGTATGGCGTGAGGTGTGATGCAGAAATGATAAGTTATAGATTACTTTTGATGTTTTATGAGAGGTATGGCGTGAGGTGTGATGTTAAGATACTTTTGATGTTTTATGAGAGGTAGGACGTGAGGAGTGATGTAGAAATGATAAGTTGCAGATTACTTTTGATGTTTTATGAGAGGAAGGGCGTGAGGGGTGACGTGGAAATGATAAGTTATAGATCACTTTTGATGTTTTATGAGAGGTAGGGCGTGAGGTGTGACGTAGAAATGATAAGTTGTAGATTACTTTTGATGTTTAATGAGAGGTAGGGCGTGAGGTGTGATGTAGAAATGATAAGTTATAGATTACTTTTGATGTTTTATGAGAGGTAGGGCGTGAGGTGTGACGTGGAAATGATAAGTTATAGATCACTTTTGATGTTTTGTGAGAGGTAGGGCGTGAAGTGTGATGTAGAGATGATAAGTTATAGATTACTTTTGATGTTTTATGAGAGATAGGGCGAGAGGTGTGATGTTAAGATACTTTTGATGTTTTATGAGAGGTAGGGCGTGAGGTGTGACGTTGAAATGATAAGTTATACATTACATTTGATGTTTTATGAGAGGTAGGGCGTGAGGTGTGACGTAAAAATGATAAGTTATAGATTACTTTTGATGTTTTATGAGAGGTATGGCGTGAGGTGTGATGCAGAAATGATAAGTTATAGATTACTTTTGATGTTTTATGAGAGGTATGGCGTGAGGTGTGATGTTAAGATACTTTTGATGTTTTATGAGAGGTAGGACGTGAGGTGTGATGTAGAAATGATAAGTTATAGATTACTTTTGATGTTTTATGAGAGGTAGGGCGTGAGGGGTGACGTAGAAATGATAAGTTATAGATCACTTTTGATATTTTATGAGAGGTAGGGCGTGAGGTGTGACGTAGAAGTGATAAGTTGTAGATTACTTTTGATGTTTAATGAGAGGTAGGGCGTGAGGTGTGATGTAGAAATGATAAGTTATAGATTACTTTTGATGTTTTATGAGAGGTAGGGCGTGAGGTGTGACGTAGAAATGATAAGTTATAGATTACTTTTGATGTTTTATGAGAGGTAGGGCGTGAGGTGTGAAAGAGAAATGACAAGTTATAGATTACTTTTGATGTTTTATGAGAGGTAGGACGTGAGGTGTGATGTAGAAATGATAAGTTGTAGATTACATTTGATGTTTTATGGGAGGTAGGGCGTGAGGAGTGATGTAGAAATGATAAGTTATAGATTACTTTTGATGTTTTATGAGAGGCAGGGCGTGAGGTGTGACGTAGAAATGATAAGTTATAGATTACTTTTCATGCTTTATGAGAGGTAGGGCGTGAGGTGTGATGTAGAAATGAGATGTTATGGATTACTTTTGATGCTTTTTGAGAGGTAGGGCGTGAGGTGTGATGTAGAAATGATAAGTTATAGATTACTTTTCATGTTTTATGAGAGGTTGGGCGTGAGGTGTGACGTAGAAATGATAAGTTATAGATCACTTTTGATGTTTTATGAGAGGTAGGGCGTGAGGTGTGACGTATAAATGATAAATTATAGATTACTTTTGATATTTAATGGGATGTATGACGTGAGGTGTGATGTAGAAATGATAAATTATAGATTTCTTTTGATGTTTTATGAGTGGTAGGGCGTGAGGTGTGACGTAGAAATGGTAAGTTATAGATCACTTTTGATGTTTTATGAGAGGCAGGGCGTGAGGTGTGACGTAGAAATGATAAGTTATAGATTACTTTTCATATTTTATGAGAGGTATGACCTGAGGTGTGATGTTAAGATACTTTTGATGCTTTACGAGAGGTAGGGCGTGAGGTGTGACGTAGAAATGATAAGTTATAGATTACTTTTGATGTTTTATGAGAGGTATGGCGTGAGGTGTGATGTAGAAATGATAAGTTATAGATTAGTTTTGATGTTTTATGAGAGGTAGGGCGTGAGGTGTGACGTAGAACTGATAAGTTATAGATTACTTTTGTTGTTTTATGAGAGGTAGGGCGTGAGGTGTGACGTAGAAATGATAAGTTATAGATTACTTTTGATATTTTATGGGAGGTATGACGTGAGGTGTGATGTTGAAATGATAAGTTATAGATGACTTTTGATGTTTTACGAGAGGTAGGGCGTGAGGTGTGACGTAGAAATGATAAGTTATAGATCACTTTCGATGATTTATGAGAGGTAGGGCGTGAGGTGTGACGTAGAAATGGTAAGTTATAGATTACTTTTGATGTTTTATGAGAGATAGGGAGTGAGTTGTGACGTAGAAATGATAAGTTATAGATTACTTTTGATATTTTATGAGAGGTATGACGTGAAGAGTGATGTTAAGATACGTTTGATGCTTTACGAGAGGTAGGTCCCGAGGTGTGACGTAGAAATGATAAGTTATAGATTACGTTTGATGCTTTATGAGAGGTAGGGCGTGAGGTGTGACGTAGAAATGATAAGGTATAGATTACTTTTGATGTTTTATGAGAGGCAGGGCGTGGGGATTGACGTAGAAATGATAAGTTATAGATTACTTTTGATGTTTTATGAGAGGTAGGGCGTGAGGTGTGACGTAGATATGATAAGTTATATATTAGATTTGATGTTTTATGACAGGTAGGGCGTGAGGTTTGACGTAGAAATGATAAGTTATAGATTACATTTGATGTTTTATGACAGGTAGGGCGTGAGGTGTGACGTAGAAATGATAAGTTATAGATTACTTTTGATGTTTTATGAGAGGTATGGCGTGAGGTGTGACGTAGAAATGATAAGTTATAGATTACTTTTGATGTTTTATGAGAGGTGGGGCGTGAGGTGTGACGTAGAAATGATAAGTCATAGATTACATTTGATGTTTTATGGGAGGTATGGCGTGAGGTGTGATGTAGACATAGATTACTTTTGATGTTTTATGAGAGATAGGGCGAGAGGTGTGATGTTAAGATACTTTTGATGTTTTATGAGAGGTAGGGCGTGAGGTGTGACGTTGAAATGATAAGTTATAGACTACATTTGATGTTTTATGAGAGGTAGGGCGTGAGGTGTGACGTAGAAATGATAAGTTCTAGATTACTTTTGATGTTTTATGAGAGGCAGGGCGTGAGGATTGACGTAGAAATGATAAGTTATAGATTACTTTTGATGTTTTATGAGAGGTAGGGCGTGAGGTGTGACGTAGAAATGATAAGTTATAGATTACTTTTGATGTTTTATGAGAGGTTGGGCGTGAGGTGTGGCGTAGAAATGATAAGTTATAGATTACTTTTGATGTTTTATGTGAGGTAGGGCGTGAGGTGTGACGTAGAAATGATAAGTTATAGATTACTTTTGAAGTTTGATGAGAGTTAGGGCGTGAGGTGTGACGTAGAAATGATAAGTTATAGATTACTTTTGATGTTTTATGAGGGGTAGGGCGTGAGGTGTGATGTTAAGATACTTTTGATGTTTTATGAGAGATAGGGCGTGAGGTGTGACGTAGAAATTATAAGTTAAAGATTACATTTGATGTTTTATGAGAGGTAGGGCGTGAGGTGTGACGTAGAAATGATAAGTTATAGATCACTTTTGATGTTTTATGAGAGGTAGGGCGTGAGGTGTTACGTTGAAATGATAAGTTATAGATTACTTTTGATATTTAATGGGAGGTATGACGTGAGGTGTGATGTAGAAATGATAAGTTCTAGATTACTTTTGATGTTTTATGAGAGGTAGGGCGTGAGGTGTGACATAGAAATGACAAGTTATAGATTACTTTTGATATTTTATGAGCGTAGGGCGTGAGGTGTGATGCAAAAATGATAAGTTATAGATTACATTTGATGTTTTATGAGAGGTAGGGCGTGAGGTGTGATGCAGAAATGATAAGTTATAGATTACTTTTGATGTTTTATGAGAGGTAGGGCGTGAGGTGTGACGTAGAAATGATAAGTTATAGATTACTTTTGATGTTTAAGAGAGGTAGGGCGTGAGGTGTGACGTAGAAATGATAAGTTATAGATTAGATTTGATGCCTTACGAGAGGTATGGCGTGAGGTGTGACGCAGAAATGATAAGTTATAGATTACTTTTGATGTTTTGTGAGAGGTTGGGCGTGAGGTGTAACGTAGAAATGATAAGTTATAGATTACTTTTGATGTTTAATGAGAGGTAGGGCGTGAGGTGTGATGTAGAAATGATAAGTTATAGATTACTTTTGATGTTTTATGAGAGGTAGGGCGTGAGGTGTGACGTAGAAATGATAAGTTATAGATTACTTTTGATGTTTTATGAGAGGTAGGGCGTGAGGTGTGACGTAGAAATGATAAGGTATAGATTACTTTTGATGTTTTATGAGAGGCAGTGCGTGGGGATTGACGTAGAAATGATTAGTTATAGATTACTTTTGATGCTTTATGAGAGGTAGGGCGTGAGGTGTGACGTAGAAATGATAAGTTATAGATTACATTTGTTGTTTTATGACAGGTATGGCGTGAGGTGTGACGTAGAAATGATAAGTTATAGAATACTTTTGATGTTTTATGAGAGGTAGGGCGTGAGGTGTGACGTAGAAATGATAAATTATAGATTACATTTGATGTTTTATGACAGGTAGGGCGTGAGGTGTGACGTAGAAATGATAAGTTATAGATTACTTTTGTTGTTTTATGAGAGGTAGTGCGTGAGGTGTGACGTCTAAATGATAAGTTATAGATTACTTTTGATGTTTTATGAGAGGAAGGGCGTGAGGTGTGACGTAGAAATGATGAGTTATAGATTAATTTTGATGTTTTATGAGAGGTAGGGCGTGAGGTGTGACGTAGAAATGATAAGTTATAGATTACTTTTGATGTTTTATGAGAGGTAGGGCGTGAGGTGTGACGTAGAAATGATAAGTTATAGATTACTTTTGATGTTTTATGAGAGGTAGGGCGTGAGATGTGAAAGAGAAATGATAAGTTATAGATTACTTTTGATGTTTTATGAGAGGTAGGGCGTGAGGTGTGATGTAGAAATGATAAGTTATAGATTACTTTTGATGTTTTATGAGAGGTAGGGCGTGAGGTGTGACGTAGAAACGATAAGTTATAGATTACTTTTCATGCTTTATGAGAGGTAGGGCGTGAGGTGTAATGTAGAAATGAGATGTTATGGATTACTTTTGATGCTTTTTGAGAGGTAGGGCGTGAGGTGTGATGTAGAAATGATAAGTTATAGATTACTTTTCATGTTTTATGAGAGGTAGGGCGTGAGGTGTGACGTAGAAATGATAAGTAATAGATTACTTTTGATGTTTTATGAGAGGTAGGGTGTGAGGTGTGACGTGGAAATGATAAGTTATAGATTACTTTTGATATTTAATGGGATGTATGACGTGAGGTGTGATGTAGAAATGATAAATTATAGATTTCTTTTGATGTTTTATGAGTGGTAGGGCGTGAGGTGCGACGTAGAAATGATAAGTTATAGATTACTTTTGATGTTTTATGAGAGGCAGGGCGTGAGGATTGACGTAGAAATGATAAGTTATAGATTACTTTTGATGTTTTATGAGAGGTAGGGCGTGAGGTGTGAAGTAGAAATGATAAATTATAGATTACATTTGATGTTTTATGACAGGTAGGGCGTGAGGTGTGACGTTGAAATGATAAGTTATAGATTTCTTTTGTTGTTTTATGAGAGGTAGGGCGTGAGGTGTGACGTAGAAATGATAAGTTATAGATTAATTTTGATATTTTATGGGAGGTATGACGTGAGGTGTGATGTTGAAATGATAAGTAATAGATTACTTTTGATGTTTTATGAGAGGTAGGGCGTGAGGTGTGACGTAGAAATGATAAGTTATAGTTTACTTTTGATGTTTTATGAGAGGTAGGGCCTGAGGTGTGACGTAGAAATGATAAGTAATAGATTACTTTTGATGTTTTATGAGAGGTAGGGCGTGAGGTGTGACGTAGAAATGATAAGTTATAGATCACTTTTGATGTTTTATGAGAGGTAGGGCGTGAGGTGTGACGTAGAAATGATAAGTTATAGATTACTTTTGATATTTAATGGGAGGTATGACGTGAGGTGTGATGTAGAAATGATAAGTTATAGATTTCTTTTGATGTTTTATGAGTGGTAGGGCGTGAGGTGTGACGTAGAAATGATAAGTTATAGTCCACTTTTGATGTTTTATGAGAGGTAGGGCGTGAGGTGTGACGTAGAAATGATAAGTTATAGATTACTTTTCATATTTTATGAGAGGTATGACCAGAGGTGTGATGTTAAGATACTTTTGATGCTTTACGAGAGGTAGGGCGTGAGGTGTGACGTAGAAATGATAAGTTATAGATTACTTTTCATATTTTAAGCGAGGGATGACCTGAGGTGTGATGCTAAGATACTTTTGATGCTTTACGAGAGGTAGGGCGTGAGGTGTGACGTAGAAATGAGAAGTTATAGATTACTTTTGATGTTTTATGAGAGG